>OZ038483.1:66057779-66107779 GCA_964036315.1 Acanthosepion esculentum
TTGATTAAAATTTATAAAATCGTTCTATTAAAACAATTATTCAAGAAAATAGGTTTAACTCCAGTAGCTGTTATCACACTTTCCAGTATTGATAGGGGTTTCCTTTCAAACCCCGTTTTTGAAGTACTGTGAAATGTCATCATCTTGATTCTATCATTATTTTCTCTTCGAGTTACATGTGATATCCAATTTAATTGTTTAAAGTGATGTCGTTTCTGTTATTTGGCATAATTCTTTGTGATTCTGTAGCGTCAGACGACAATGTTCGAAGAAGTGTAGTTTTCCCCAGTACATACAGGCTTCACTGGCCCAATGCCATTTTAAACCAGCAATCTTAAAAACGTTTATATACATCTGAGAGTTTAGATATTTCTGGGGAGGTTTGGCACCATGCATGACATCCATATGGATGTCTCCATCTGGCGAGGCTATTTAAGAACATAACTCAATTTTACAGGTCGATGTTTTGGTTATGTAGCAACTTGAGGTATTGGGCGAAACTACTCCTAGTGCGACCTATTCTATGGTGAATTCCCTGATCTCCTGTACTGTATTTATATAAATGATGAATACAATTAGGTATTTAAATTGTCTGGTATTTACTAATAAGACATCCTGATTTTTTTTTATTGATTCAAGGTAGGTGCTATCACTGTTTTCATTCCAATTCCAGATCGTATATCATTGGGATTGGCATGAATACGTCTCTTTCCACCTACCCCATCTATGGATTAAACAGCAGAATAGACTGAGTGAAAATTATTGTAAATGAAAGAAGTAGAAGGCAGCAGGAAACCGGTGAACTAACTTTTCCAATGGAAATTCAAAAATAATAAGAAGAATCTGTGGAGAGTCAAATCGCACACGTTCTGAGTGGAGATAGTATTAGGGTTTAGTTTTATTATTTTGAATTTTGGGCGGGTTTAATAATTTTTTTTTAGCTTTTTTCTTAACGCTGAGGTTGTTTTTTTTTATATTACACCGGTATTAACAGAGGAAGATGGATTTACAAAAAAAAAAGCTTCCCACTTAATTCTTTGGGAAGATAACAGTTTTGGAGAAATGTCCAAGAAAGACCAAAAGTAAAAATAAAGTGAAAGGTAAACAGATTAAAAGAAGAGAAGTAAAAAGAGAAGAAATGTTTACTTAATTTTGAATAATAATAATAATAATAATAATAATAATAATAATAATAATAATAATAATAATAATGATAATAATAATAATAATGATAATAATAATAATGATAATAATAATAATAATAATGATAATAATAATAATGATAATAATAATAATGATAATAATAATAATAATAATAATAATCAGTGGAAGATATCATGAAGCAATTTCTGACCCAAGGAAAGAAGAAGAAGAAGAAGAAGAAGAAGAAGAAGAAGAAGAAGAAGAAGAAGAAGAAGAAGAAGAAGAAGAAGAAGAAGTGAAACTAGGTAAATAGACTTCGAGAAATAACTCTGTAGAATATAATAATAATAATAATAATAATAATAATAATAATAATAATAATAAGTATTAGGAGGAAAACGAGATTATTAGGCTACGAAATCTAATCAATAGACGTCATTCGAATTTAATAACATCCGATTTTTACTCCAACTGAGGATGGCATCAATATCCAGTCACCTAATATTTTTCCACGGGCGAGTGGATATAGCTTTAGTATAAAAGAAAAATAGTAAATACTGGTACAGCAAAAAAGAATTAAGAAGAGAGATGGCCAAATCCGTCATAATCGATCAATAAAAGTTATAACAAAGACGAAGTTTCAGGCTGGAAAGAATCACCGTGTAATAACAATAACTGACTCGTAAGATAAATATTGTCTTAAAGCAACACCGTTTTTAGAAGACGAATATAAATTATCATTTTCTTCGTTCGGACCGCTAGGTTTTATTCAAAAAATGAATCTTATGCATTTTAGACTATATTTTTAAAAGAAAAGATTTTTAAAATTTATCGATCTTCTCATAATTTCTGCCAGAATGAATCTATTTATTTTTTACTTATCACTTTCCTCAAATAAAATGAATTATTGATTACGCTTTCTGTTACCACTGGTTGGCTTAAAAAAAACAAAGCAAAAAAAAAAAGAAAAAAAAAAGAAAAACATTCTAAATGTATTTTCATTGATGGAAAGCAATTGACGAAGAATGTAAAAAGATAAGATAGTTTAAAAAGATGAATGAAGGGAAAGCAGAATGATGAAAGGTAGGAAAGAGATGAATGAAAAAAAATAACGAAATGTTAATAAAAAAACACTAAGAGGAAGAAAAATTACAGAGTAAGAATGTCAAGGAAAATTAAATAAAGAATGAAAAAAAATAAGTCGGAAAAGAAATCATGAGAGTTTGATAAAAATATTGCAGTGACGAAAGGAAGAAAATGAGGAAAAATTTATGGGCACGAGGAAGGAAAAAAAGCATCAATAAAAGAAGAGAGAGAAAAAAAACGAGGACACGGAGAGAAAGAATAAAAATAAGAATAATATCTACAAATAAAGATTGAATCGGAGAGCCGAGTTCGAATTCCAGTTAAATCGATTACATTCACTTACGTGCTAATACCCATGATAAAGGTGTGAATCCTCTTCTTCTCCTTCTCCCCAGCTATGGGTAAATAGCAGGACAGACCGGGTTCTACAGCCTTGGATAGCAACTGGTCTACCGCAGAAAGAAATGGCAACCTACTGCGGGAAATAATCTGCCTCGTCAGTCATGTATCGAAAGATACATGATCGCCTAAGCGTGTATCACGCATGGCACATAACCGACCTGGGTATGACGATAAACTACAGGCCTGTGATTGGGAGCTTTTGAGAAGCATGGAACCACCTCTGCTGTTTTTCCCAGTTCCACCATTACCCTGTGCGGTAGCAGCTGTTAGGGCTTCAGCTACGGGCAAATAGCGAACACCCAAACAGAAATCAAAACACTAAGGCACGCTGGGTATTTACAGTGAGACGGTTGTAGCAACACTTGCTATCCATGCCTTTTCGTTATATTTAACCAATTTCCCGACAAACTAAGCTTTGTCAGCCGCCTTTCTCTTGCCAACTTCTTGCAGTAGTTTAGGCATACTATTAACTAGTCTAATGAGTTCGATCCCACATGTATTCCATTCGTATCATTGTTTTCCCAGACAAAAGATAATCTATCTATCTGCACATCGATGTGGTGTAATTCTTAGTGTCGCTTATCTCACTAGACCAATTACAACTGAAAAATGGGATCGATAATCACTGGGTTCCCCATACTTTCAACCTTGTGCTACGCTTGGAAAACCACGATCTATCTATCTATCTATCTATCTGATTGTCCTCATCTTCGTTGTTGTTATCACAACGTTTCAGCCCTTATGCCCTCCGGCCTTCCTCAGATGTATATCAATTTGGATAAACTACAGTGAATTCTGAACTAAACCCTTTATTTAATCTACGGGAGTAGAATCTTCTCGTTTCACTTCGACTTGGGTAAATTACAGGGAATACTGAATGGAACCTTTTATCGCTATACACCTGAGGAAAGCCAGAGAACATAACGGCCGAAAGGTTGTGATAACAACAACAAACATGAGGACAACTGATCGAATGCAGGGGAATGCAAAATCGGTATACTGTGATGAAAAATAAACCGGGCGCATAAAACCTATTATATTAATTATACAAACATATCAATAATAATAATAATAATAATAATAATAATAATAATAATAATAATAATAATAATAAAAATATTGAAAATGATTTTGAAAAATAAAATGAATTCTGGTATTAAATGAAGACTATAAGAACAGTTACGACACTGAAAAATCTGGTATAACACTTACTGTATAAATAGTGAAAATAAAAACTCATACCAGGAATTCAAACAAATTATCTATCTATCTATCTATCTATCTATCTATCTATCTATCTATCAGTTAGAATCAATATCACCAGCCATGGCTCAACTCATCTGTTTGACCAACCTGTTTTAGACTGCTCCTTCCTTCCTTCCTTCCTTCCTTCCTTCCTTCCTATCTATCTATCTATCTATCTATCTATCTATCTATCTATCTATCTATCTATCTATCTATCTATCGAAAAAACAATTCTTCAGCAGACCCTAAGAACAACGTCTCACAGTGCATTAATAAATAACAAAGATCATATCACTTGGAGACTTTTAACAGCAACATTAAAAATGCGGAGCAACCGTAACTAAAAAGGAAAATAATGACATCATCAGGATCCTCACTTTTCACAATTCCATGAACAAAAGCTTTCGAAAGAAACGCCTCTTAATATTAGAAAGAGCGTAGAAAAATGCAGGAACTCTAATTTCCTGGGAAACTGTTACATAATATTTTGACATACTTAATATGTTTTCTCTATAGAAATGGTTAAGCTAACCAATACACTGCCAAATCTAAACTACAATTTGTCTATATAAATCTCCTTGTCGGGTTCATCTCACATTGGTCCTATCTGCCTATTTCAAATGACGGGTGTATAGCTGTGTTACTTTTTATAAAACACTGGTTCCTGTACGATCATCGAAGTTAATCAATGTCGAGCCTGTTCAGCGCCTAGATAGTCGTATGAAGAGTAGATGGTCTGGGTTTGGATGTACAGGTGTTATAATAGATACAGGGTCGGAATTGTTAATCGGAGAGCCGAGTTCCAATTCCCGTTTCGTTCATTATATTCACTTACGCGAAAAAATACCATTGGGAAAGGTATGAATCGACCTCTTCCTCCCAGCTATGGGTTAATTATTAAGACAGGTATCACTAAACCATTATTATCTCAAAACATTTCTACTATCTAAAAAATATTTTCTGGCTTTAGATAACCTGCAAAAGATTGATAAGCCGTAGAAAATGAATGAATCACTCATTTTTTATAAGAATCATATTTGATAAAACGCATATTATTTAGAGCTGTTGTAGCATTTGGTAAATTCTATTTTAATAAATTCCATTTGCCCAAGAAGTGGCTTATGGTCATATCATGATCAAGCATGTAGGATCATCGAAGTTAAGCAACGTCGAGCCTGGCCAGTACCTAGATGGGTGAACGCTCGGGGATATCAGGGGCTGTAAGCTTGGATGTTTGTCCGGTGTAACATATAACGAATTGGAAATCGGAGAAACGGGTTTCAATTCCTGTTGAGTTCGTTATTCAGACTTAAGCGCAAATACCTTTGCTATGAATAACCTCTTTTACATCCACCAGTAATTGGTTTGGTTTGTTTTGTTTTAGGGTATATCAACCTCAATGCGTTATTTAATGCCGACAAAATTTTTATTGCTGGTAATATTTTCTTTTTCAAAAATGTATTGCTGGTAATTTTTTTAAATGTTTGGCTGGTAATAATTTTTCTTTAAAAATTTATTGCTGGTAATACTTTTTTTACAAAGTATTTCTGGTATTAAAACCTATTTTTACACCTTCATAGTGTTTTGATCACAGTTTGGGAGTTAACTATTTACCCATAGCTGGGACCCTAACAGGTGCTATCATCCCAGGTCAGGGTGGGCCTGGGAACACCAACAATTAAGAGGTTTTTTCATGTTCCTCAAAACCTTCTGATCAGAGGCCTTGCTGTTGGAAGAAGTTTATCGTCTTACCCGGGAGGCGGATGTAGTTTATCGATATAACAAGGACGACCAGCTATTAGTTAATTAGACGGACTTTTATCAGTAAATCAACAATATCTCCAAAGAAAAAAAGAAAGAAAAATTCTTACACTTATACAAGGTATGACTCCACCTTTTATCTATCCAGCTATAGGTTAATTAGTAATATTATTATTATCATTATTATCTCCAGACAACGAGTAATCTCTTACAATCTAAAAAAAAATCTGGCTTTAAATAACCCGCAAAAGATTGATAAAGCGTAAAAACAAAACACTCAATGATTTCTCGCAAGATCGGAAACAAATAATTTATCTTCGCGAGACAAAGCAAGATAACGTCTCTATTATTAAATGAAAGCAATCAAATATATAACGCCTCCTCATATTAAGTTTTCCGAAACTAGAATTGTCTGCATGCAGTCCGCCACCGATATTGAACTAATAATAAAAAGCAAAAAAGAAAACATGCCCATTATCCTTTAATTGTAGACTGAAGGAAAAAAGAAAAAGAAAAATAGGAAAAAAAAGCTATTTAAAATGGGAGAACAAGGACAATGCCACTCCTCTTTTCGCCATAATGGAAAATGGCGTTTGTTTAAGGCGGACGTTGAATCAAAAGCTTTCGATCTAAGTGAGGTACTCCAGTATTTTTTCTTTTCTTTGTTGAGTGAATAATAGAGTATTCATTACGACACATCTTCTTTCTATGTGCCGTGTCCCTTCAGTACGTTGGCGATCATGTCTCTCCTCGACGTCTTGTCATTTGTATCATAGAGTTTTTTTTATATCTCTGCCAAACCTTGTTCTACCATCTATTTCCTCAAGTTCTCGAGGTAGGTCATGTGTTGAATGTTCTTGGGGAATAAACTCTCTTTCTGAAGGTACTTGAGATCACCACGATGCAAAATCTTGTCTATGTTCAAGAGAAGTCGATGTTGCTTACGTTTGAAGTTTTCTTTGAAAGTCAGATATCAGTTACCCCCCCACACCTCCGCAAAAAACAAAACAAAAAACAAAACAAGAAAAAACAATGCAGTTATTTACATGAAGATTTGAAATTAACGCCTGCAAGATTTCCCAGCTCTAGCATAACTCTTTTGTAATGAATCTATGAAGATTTAGTCCATCCTCCTGGTCAAATCTATGGAACGAACGTTGAGGTGGCACTTAGCGAACTCTATCCATGTACACACGGCGATACAAAAACAAGATCTCATACACTCTGACAGTCCTGAACTTTTTTAGACATAAAAATTATGAACATAAAATAGTTTAACGCACGAATTCTTGATAAAGCGTAAAGAACAAACTAATGATGCAATTCTTGTAATAATTATAATACGAGATCTGATCAAAAAGTATCGGGACTGTTGCTATGGTAACGGAGCTTAGTAAATCATTGTAGTGGTGGAGGTGAGTCAGGAATTTGACATATATCCTGTATATATCAAGTAATTTGAAACATCGATCGTAACATGTAGTACAAGCTTAGTTCACCTGAATAATGGCGAGCGACTACGCGACGTTGACTGTATTCTTGTAGTTGCTGGAATTCAGTGCGTAGATATATATCTATCCATACACATTTCACGAGTTTCAAACTCAAGCATACAAGAGTTTCAAAATCAAGCAGATTTTTATTTTTGACTCTCTACACTCTATTTATTTGTGTTTCGTTACCCAAATGATAACTTTTTTAAATGTAACACCTCCAGCCAGATTCGTCCCTTAGCTGAGGGAGTTGGATCTGACATATAGCCTATCTTTATCTTTTTGCACCAGATTCGTTGTATTTATGGTTGCAAGCCACTTAGTGTATTTTCAAATATGTTTTGAATATGCTCAATGGAGTTTAAATCTGGAGGACTCAGAAGCCAATGAAATAACTATAAGTCAAACCGTGTAGTCCTGGAACCATTTTCGTGGCATTGTACACGATAGGGTGGTGCTTTTCCATTATGGAAGAAGCCACCATCACCAGCAAGCATAGTGAGCAGCAAATGGTCAGCAACATGTATTACTCGGTGTGTTTGCGAACATTTTTAATACAAAATTTTACTTAATACAAGAGAGAAGAGCCACTCAAAGTAGAGAGTTACTATTAAAATCGTAATGATAACTGAAGTACGAAATATGAATTGAAAAGATGGTAGGAAGTGAAGATTTTTAGAATAGGGAGGATAGATAAATATTGGTGCTTGACAAGATGTTAAGAAGTTTAATATCATACAACCTGCACCAATAAAGAACTACCAGCTTGCACAGCATCCTACTGAGCAGCCAGATGCATAACTACACACGGTCTCCTCTAAGAATGAACGCGACTGTCTGCACGAAAGACCAGGCAATACAGGACCAGTCTTCCAGCGTCCAACACCGATGCATCTGGTTAAGTTACAGCACAAGTAATTGAAGCTATGCTAATTGCAATGTTTAAGTTGGTAATTGTATTATGAGCTGCTTCCTTATAAGGAAACATTCATCATTCATTCACCGAGAAGCCAGTGCTACTCTCAGTGAAAATATATAAAAGTTTTTAGGAAAATAGCTATCCCAAGTTCAGTAATTTATGAAGGTTCCCTTCCTGATATTTCGTTTGAGGTAGGGCGGGGCATCAATATTTTGATTATGTCATTATTTTCTCGAGTTTTCTTCGAGTTATATGGGCTATCAATTTTAATTTTGATATGGTTTCTGTTATTGGTACAGTGATTATGTGGCATGAGTCGATTACTTTGGAAGTGAGATAGTACTTGCTAAGACCTACACGAAGCCATTTCAATTATCGACCCAAAAAGAGGTTCTATACACATACTAGATATTTGTGAACGGGTTTGATACCATTCATGAGATCCATATGAAAGTCTCGATTTGAGAAGTTTATTTAAGAACATGAGTTGATTTTTAGGTTACCGTTTTAGTTTCCTTTCACTTTGCGGCGCTGGATGAAACTACCTCTAGTCCAGCCTATTGTATGAAGCTGACCCTAGCGCAGCCTATTCCATGTTCAGTTTTCTCATCACCTCTACTACATTTGTTATAACTTACCCATACACCTACGTTTTTGAAGTGCTTTATATTTATTAACTAGCAGCATGGCTCGGCGTTGCCCGTGCTTGATTCAAAAGTCGTACGACTCATACAGCAATCGCTATCACTTGACTTAAAATATTTTTACCCTTCCTTGCCTTTAAAGGAGTGCCCTTTGCCGTGCTGGTGTTGCTACATGCCTTACTTCTTGCCTATCTCACACTGCGAATTTTTTCTAAGCTCTATACTAAACATGAAATCTGTTACTAAACAAAATGAACACAAAACGATCAGCTTTAAAAAAGGATTCGTAACCGAATGAAAAAAGAATGTTAACAACAAGCACTTTTTCACACCCAATCCAGTTCTGTGGAATCAGAATCAACGTTGAGTTTAAGCTAGCGAATGAGCCAATTGGAGTAAAGTGCCATGCAGATTTAAATTTTTTGTGACGAATGCAGCTATCGATTTTTTTTTCATTCTAGCATGCTAGTTAACATTCGTGTCAGTCAGCTGTTGGCTCTCACGCTGGCCAATAGAATCTTCCTACCTATTCGTGGCAGCCAGCTATAGGCCCTCACTTTGGCCAGTAGAAAATTGCCGCAAACTACATGAAAACTGCCGTAGAAGCATGAAATAATCGATTATTTCCATTATCGACGGGAGTTAGGAAGTGCAAAGTCGGTCTTGGCGTTCCAGCTAACTTGGAGCATGTGCATGTAAATTTTGGTGCAAATCCGTCGAAAATTGCGGCCGTGCATTCGTTACACACACAAACACATCTTGCCTTTTATAGATAGAGATTCGAATTCCTGATTTTTATGATGGATTTAGGATAGGTGAAGTCACTATTTACACTACAATTCTAGATAATTGTTTGTCTTTGAAAAGTTCATATCGAGTCCTATCCCTTGGAACACTTGGTAGAGGATGTTGATATTTTTTTTGTTCAAGATTATTCTTATCCCAACTAGGAATATCTATGTCATCTATGTCATCTTCAGTAAATTTGATTCGGGAGTTAAAATTGGCACGATGTTTTTATTTGTTTATTTATTTAGTAGAATGCTTAAATGATCATCGCTTTTTTCGTCACATCTGTGGTACGATGAGATTTAATAGATTATAATTATCATTTCCCCCTTGTTGTACTCCTGAAGATGTTTGAAATGTTTTCGTATTGGGTTCATCGCAAGGCACGTACGATTTGGGAACTGACGCTAAAACAAGTTCACGGTTATTACTGTTACCCTGTTACCGCCAGAATATATATATATATATATATATATATATATATATATATATATATATATATATCTATATATATATATATATATATAAAGACATTTTTGATATGTTTAATAAATTGTCGGACTATGTCCAATTCAAAATGTATATATATATATATATATATATATATATATATATATATATATATATATATATATATATATATGTATGAAAAGATATAGAGTTTTAAGGTGTGCTCTATTTATGGGATAAAGTGCTCAATATCAGAGATAGAGCGTATCCATAAATTAAAAAATAAACCCAAACAAATAAATAAATAAATAAACAACTCAGTCCCACAAAAATAACCGCCAAAATAGATTACCCACAATGAACCACTGAGTCATATATATAAATAGCCGAGGAAATATCCAGCATTCGCGGCCTGACGAAACGTTCACTTTTATATATATATATATATATATATATATATATATATATATATATATATATATATATATATATATATATATATATAAATAAATATACATAATATCTTACATTAATGTAAGATATGTGCATTTCTTAACATTGATCACTTTTTTTTCTGAAACTATAGAGTATTTATATATATTTGTATACAATCGCTCGCCCGTATACCCACCTATATTTACCCGTTCGGTTATATATATATATATATATATATATATATATATATATATATGTATATATATATATATATATGTATATATATATATATATATATATATATATATATATATATATATATATATATATATATATACGGTGAAAGAGATAGAGAAAGAAACAAAGAAACCATGAAGGAACAAAAGAAAGAAAGAAAGAAAGAAAAAGAGAGAGAGAGGGAGAACTGTTAGGGAAATCTTGCTAATCATTTTGGAGAGCTTAGCTTGTTGTTGAATAAGTTGTTTGATGTTAGGTACAATCTTGTCAATTTGGTTGTTTTTGTTTAGCGGCAGATCTGACATTTCCAGCTTATTTAATGCCAAAATCTAAATATTTTGTACGCAATTTTATTTTATTTTTGGAAATAATAATGCTTTAGTGAACAAGTATTAATAATTAACCCATAGATGGAGGAGACGAGGTGGATTCATAAGGATGTTTGCGCGTAAGTGAATATAACGACCCCAACTGTAATTGGAACTGGATTCTCCTATTAACAATTCCGATCCATTAGACATTACACCACCCGCACATTCAACCTTACAGCACCTGGTATTCCCAAGTGGTCATCTATCTTTGTACTGACGAGCCTCGACGTTGCATAGCATCGGTGATCGTACAGAAACAGGTGTTTCATCGAGATGTGGCCGTCAGCCTAGAATCTTTCGATCATTATCGGTCGTATTCAAGGGAACAAGATAGAAAGTCGACAGATATTCTATCTAGCATTTATGTTGCTATCTTTTCCGAGTTTGGAATGAATGTTTTCTCATGCTAATTCCGTGGAATAGATTTTAGCTTAACATAAAAAAATGGATCTTACACTCCAAATGTAATTTAACACGTTTACGCATAGATTGAAACAGCTTTCATCGATAGTAAGTTGTTCTCCTCTCATGTAAAGGCCTTTCAAGATTTGGAATCATTTTTTTTCTTTTTTTTAGGATTCGATTGACAATCGAACAAATTATGTTGGATACCTGAAAGAACATCACCAATTCACAACCGCAATTCTAATAAAAGTGCTCTCTTTAATTGTTATAATTCTGAGTTTTCTTACAGAGCTGGCTTTCCATTCGAGGGTAAAGTGATCAGTGTGGTCTGCTATTGGTAGAGCTTTCTCGAGGGTATTCCTGCAAAGAGAACGTAACCGCGTGTTTCCGAATTTGAATTCGACTCGCTGATTTCGTTTTCCAAATCGCTAACTTTTTAAATACCGCATATTCTCACGTAAATTTTGCACAACGGTATTTGAAACTTCGTTCTTTCTGGCAACACTCCAAATCTGAGTTTCGAAATTCGCTTATCCAAAGATCCATGAATAATTCTATTAAGATCGAACAATTTTGCGTATATTCTTCAAATAACCAAACTGGACGTAATGTCAAATTTCGACAATTAGCGCCACTTACCAGAACCGGTATCAAATTACCAACAGCTATTTAAAACTTAGATATATTCGATATAGCCGGTTCTTTCCTGAGTGGCAGTGGAATTTTTTGCATATCAATAGAAATAGCATAGAAATTAATACAATTTGGGAACCAGTAATAAGGAGTGCCAGAGAAAAGCGATAATATCAAAAATTGCAATATGAGCTCTGGTAAAAACGTGAATGATAACAGCAAAAATTGCAATATGAGCAGTGGTAGAAAATGGTTGCTGAAGACGTTAGGTTTATAATACCCAGAAACTCATACACATGGCACAGTGGATAAAGGCGTTAGTTACATCCAGAGACAGTGTCAAAGAGTGTAAATTCAATACCCGGTTAAGGCAGTGGAGAACTTGGAGAGGGGAATTAACAGGAGATAACTGAAAACTGACATCCATTAAAAAAACAAAAAAACAAACAAAAAAAAACAACATGGCACGTGGAACTAGAACATTCTAGTTCAGTTCGACATTCCAACCAGAGCGTCCAAAGCCGAAACGTTGTAATATATATGGCGACAAAGATGAGGACAATAGTGTACATAATACCTCATCTTAGAAATATACAGATACATAAATATTCGTCTTGAAATTTGATATATCACAGAAGACATTCATTATCATGTTTAACGTTTTTAGATAGAACATTGTCCTTATCTTATGAATTATCCGAAGTATTATTCCCATATTTATTGTTTTAATCAATACATTCCCGACTTCATTGATCTGTCAACAGATTCGAGATAAAATATTGCCATTTTTTTAATTACTTGAACGTTTCGCGAGAAAAAAAGAAAGAAAAAAAAAGTAATGAAGTGATATGTAATATTAGTCTTTCGGTATGTCGGTGAATGCAGGAAATCTCCTCACAGATGAGGAAGAGCCTTGAGTCAAATGAAATGTGGACCTACAGAAGGATGCTGAGAATACCGTGGGTTGAAAATGGGACCAACGACGAAGTTTTAGAGAAAATGCAAGTAAACACTTAGACTTCGAATCAGAAAGAGGTATTTGAAAAATCTAGGAAACATAATGAAGAAAGAAGGCTCGGAAAATTTGACACACACGGGGCATACTGAAGGCAAACGGGGCAGTGGAAATCAGCGAATAACCTACCGAAAGAGCTTGTGTAAATGGATGGCAGAACAGGATTTAGGAGAGATAGCAAAAAGACAAAAGTTACTAATTGCTACAAAAGATAGGAAATTGTGGAGAACCATGATCACTGTCTATTTTTGATGTTTAATTGTTTCCTCAAATCCACGTTAGCTTCTTTCTATCTCTGAACTCCATTATCCAATCAAACATTTGCTCCATCTATTATTTTCCTCCATGTTCCGCTCATCTCCATTGTTTTGTCGCCTCTGTCATATACTTTACGCTGACATGTGATCAGATACTTGTTGACTTACTTCTGTCTCTTTAACCAACCTTTTGCTCCATCTATTATCCTTCCTCCTTGCTATATGTCACACTCACCTCCATTTTTTTGTCGTTTAATTATTTCTGCTATATCATTTATGCTGACATGTTCGCGTGTCCTTTTTGACTTATCCCTATCTCTGAGTACCACCAATTAACCAACCTTTTGCTCCATCAATTATCCTTCCTTCTTACTGTTTTCAGCTTACCTTCATTTTTTTTCGGCTTAATCACTTCCCTGATATCCTTTATCCTGATCTGTTCTTTGATCTGTGTTTGGTTCATTCTATCTCTCAGGTTCGCTAATCAATCAACCTTTAGTTAAATCTATTAAATTTCCGTTTTGCTATGCGTCTCGCTTACTTCTATTTTTGAAAGGTAATTGCTTTTTTGATACGCTTTATCTTGGTCTGTTCTCCGATTCATGTTGACGTCTTTATCTCTCAGATCTTTCCAATGAGCGTTGTATGTTTCTGTTTACTTTCAAGTGATGTTTTTAATTTGCATTTTTTAACCTAAATGTCATAGCTAGATTCCAAAGATGGAAACTAATGAATGTATATCAGTGGAACGATATTGTAAGGTTAGGTTTAACTATATATTCTAGCAGACAATTACGACTCTATAGTAAATTTGTAGATAACCATGTGTTTATTGGCCTTATCCTTTTTTTCAGTAAGGTAGAATAATGGATAGCGGCTCGGGTTGAGGAATCGGAGAGCCGAGTTCAAATTCCAGTCGAATCTTACGTAGGAAAGGTATGAATCCTCTTCTGCTTCTCTCAGGTAAATAAAGGGGACTAGCAGGACAGACCGGATTGCCTTGGATGGTAACTAGTCTACTGCAGAAAGAAATGGCAACCTACTTCGGGAAAAAAAATCTGCCTCGTCAGTCACGAAAGATACATGATCACCTAAGCGTATATCTGCCATGTCACATAACTGCATCCAGTGAAAGGCCCGGATGTCACTCGAGGCAGAAGGTTCCGTTAAGAAGAAGTTTATACGGATAGGAAGGGAATATAACGGTTAAACTTAAACTTGAACGGGCTAAATTTGTAGGGATCTGGGAAAAACATCGTGGGAGTCGATTCCCCAGAGCAGTGGCTCGCTGGAAGAAATGTTCGTTTGGATATACGGAGGGAAGGCGGGTGATTTTCTATAATGTGAGTGGCATGATAGGTCATGGCCTGAAGGTTAGAACTGGTCGAACCCAAGGAATGTAGTTCGTCCTAGGAGTTTCCATGGAAGTAGCAGTGAGAGGCTTGCCATACTCTGCCTGTGAGAGAGAGGTTGGAGGGGGAAAATAATTCGTCACCTACTAGAATTTGGAGACGCTTTTGAAGTCTATCGAGACTGGAAAGTGAGGTCTAGGCAGTTCCCGCTCAACTATGACAACAGTATTCCATCTCCTTCTGATCTGGCTCTTGTAAATGTAAAGAATAGCGAGACGAAGCAATGTAATCCGTCCGAGCTTGGTTAATTTTATTAAGCGACATTTCAAACTCTGTAGGTTACTTAATGTCGAAATCTATATATTTTGAACGGGATTTTTTGCTTTCAACTACAGATATTGTGTACATAATTATATACTTTAGGCTAAAGTTATGTTATATATATATATATATATATATATATATATATATATATATATATATATATATATATATATATTGTAGATCACAAAATGTATTGTTGGTAATTTTACTATAAAAATGTATTTTTATATTTTTTAGTATTGCATTGATTGCCATTTTGCTATAAAAAATCTATTGTTGCTCATTTTATTAAAATAATGTTCTGTTGATTTTTTCCATGGAAGTAGCGATCATATGCGGCCTGTGGGAGAGAGGTTGGAGGATGGAAAATAATTCGTCACCGCCAAGAACGTTTTGAACTTTATCGAGACTGTAAAGTTAGGTCTGGGCAGCTCCCACCCAACTATGACAACAGTACTCCATCTCCGATTCTTATCTGGCTCTTGTAAATGTAAAGAATAGCATGAGGAGCTTGATACTTACTGGAGCAGTACAGGGAGCCGCCCATTTTTTTTATCTATTTGTCTATGCATTTGACCCTGTTAAAAGAAAAATGTTTACATCATCTCCAGAAACTTTTTATGATTAAAACATTAAAACCGATGAGGGTGTCAATAAACAACGAAATAGTGACTCTATTTTTTGTTGTTGCCGATTTTCTGACAAGAAAATAACCTGAAATAATTTATTGCAAAATGGTAGCTTTAAATCTGTTGAATATGGTTGATGAAATTAAATATCCATCTTCATTCGTTCACATATGGCATGATATAAAAAAGCGTCCGAAAGTTGCGAGCCCCTTTTCAGGATGAATTCGTGTGGAGGATATCGGATCCGTGAAGGACGTCGTCCAGCAACACCCAGATTGCAATTTAAAATTCACCCAGGTTAAAACACGGGAATATATAAAAAAGAACGAGAGCAGTATACCAACTAATATGAAATAAAGGGTCTTTTTTATACCAAAATTCACCCAATACAAGTTTCGCGAGTCAAACATGGTCGAGTGTTAGTCTTAAAAACGTTTGCGCGATAGAAACCAAGGAATGCAGTTCGTCCGAGCACTTTCCACGGAAGTAGCGATTGCGCAGCAAGAGGCTTTCCACATCCCGCCTGTAAAAGAGAGATTGGAAGGTGGAAAATAATTCGTCCCCGACAAGGCCTCGGAGACGCTTTTGAAACCTATCGAAATTGGTAAGATAGGCCTGAGAAGTCCATGCCCATATATGACAACAGTACTTCATTTTCGGCCTGATCTGTTTCTTTTAAAGTTTGTGATAGTTTGGTTGATTTTTTTTAGCGACATTTCAAACTCTATAGGTTAATGTCGAAATCTATATATTTTTAACGGGATTTTTTGCTTTCAACTACAGATATTGTGTACATAATTTTATACTTTCTGGCTAAATTTATGTTTAGTTTTATATATATAGTTTGTATATCATAAAATGTATTTTTGTTAATTTTACTATAAAAATGTATTTTTATATTTTTTAGTATTGCATTGATTGTCATTTTGCTATAAAAAATCTATTGTTGCTTATTTTATTAAAAGAATGTTCTGTTGATTTTTGTTTCGAGAGAATCACTATTGGTCTATAGCTGGTACCATAACAAGTGCTCCTACCTTGGGTAAAGTTAGACCTGGGAACAACAGCAGTTAAGAGGTGGTTCCACGCTCATCAAAGCCTCCAAACTCCTGATCAGACGCCTTGCTGCTGGATGTAGTTTATCGTCGTACCAAGGGCGAAGAGTTTTGTACCAAAGACGTAACGCATACGAAAGTATGTCGTTTTGCTACTCTTTTTTAATGTATGTACTTGCATCACCGAGTAATCCTATGGAGAGTTGGTGTGTGTCATTCTCATTCCAAAAGCGGGAATCTTTGAAGTGAAATTTTGAATTAAAAATCCTGGAGATGTTATTCTTTAAAGTCTGACTTTTGTGAAAACGAGCAAAAGTTCTTTTAGCAGAGGTCGTTACATGTTTCGCCTTCAACAGATAGGTTTTCTTTTCTTTCTTTTTTTTATATTTATTTTGAGTAATTTCTTCGCCATTCTTTTCAATTCAATCTTTTTTCTTTCATTTGCATCTGTTATCTGGTTTCGTCAGTGATTCTATACTTCTACTGACAACTTAACTTCCTTCTTAAATTTCTCCTCTCTCTATTTCTTTGTTTCTTTACTGTTTTTTTCTTTTTCCCTCATTTTTTTTAATTATTTTTGCCTTCTTTTCTTTATTCATTCTTTCTGGTTTTCTTTTTTCTGTTTTTCACATCTTCTTTCTTTACTCTTACATTCTTCTTTTTTCCTCCTATAATATATATCCTTATCACCTTTCTTTCTTTCTTTCTTTCTTTCTTTCTTTCTTTCTTTCTTTCTTTCTTCGTTATGCTAATTTCCTTTTTAAGCAGTTTCTCATTTATGTTCCATGTTATATCTTCCTTCCTTCCTCCTACATACTTTCTTCAATAAAGCTAATTTTCTTAGCGTATTTCTTTTTTCTTCTTCTTCCTTAATTCTTTATTTGGCTTCCTTTTATTGCCTTTTCTTCTTTATCATATATTTTAGGTTTATTATCTAAAATATATTTCATTTTCCTTGTCTTTTTTTTACATGTTCATTTCCTTCTTTCCTTTAATTCTTCTGTTTCTCTCTTTCTTTCGTTCCTTGTTTTTTCTTCTGTCATTCTATTTCCTCTTCGTGTTGCATAGCCCATTGGTAGGCGTGGTCTTGGGGGACGGTGATCGCTCGATAATAAAGCTGCCTCCTTCTCTGGCGGCCGGTGATAGCTAGTAGTTTTGAGTCCAGAGATAAAAGAATTTCAACATAGTGGTTTTTACTTTACTATTTTATTAACGTCGACGTAAACATCTTCTAAGTATCCAATGGGGCCGCTCTCTCACTCTACAGGGGGTGCAGTTCTAGATACGAATGCAAACACTTCTACATTGTTCGACGGTTAAGAAACAACTCACTGAACACGCTTTCTCTCTCTGTAGTTCTCACGCTAGTTCAGCCAATTAAAATCGACTTCCTTGTTTTGTCTTCCATCTGACTCCAAAGGTCAATCTCATGAATTCCGAGAAGAGATAACATTCCCACTAAAAATAATAGGTTGGTGCATAATTATCAGACGTTTTTAAACAATATTTATTATGAAAAAAAGAATCATAACAATTCAACAATAGCATTTTTAAATGATTATTCCAGAGCGTATGATTATCGACACACAGTTTTATAACCTGAAAATAAAATAATATTTTTATTTAAAAAAAGTAAACAAGACAGCAATTTTTATCAACAAATAACTCGCCTACAACAACGCCTGATAATTATGCACCAACCCAATATTAAAACCGACATATATTTTATGCGGGTTAATCTTAATGAGCGTCTTTTTCAAATGATGAATAATGCTTCTCAAACAAACAGAAATTTCCCTCAAGACTTGTCTAAAGTTCATTTCGGAAGAAAAAGTAAAAGTAATATGGTCTGAGCTTTCGGCTTACTTAAGTAGTCATCAGGGTATGCAGAAACAAATATGTGAGTTTAATAAAATTTTAGATATAGTGTCAAAACGCGATTTAAAAAAAAACTGTTAATGGTTAAATGTTAGAAGCCATGCGATAAAAGAAAATATCCATGAAATATAGACAATATCAAATAGACAATATACACAGGGTTGCGATGGATAAATTGTCGTCAAAGTTACGCTAAAATGAAAGTAGCACTTATTTTAGCAGATAGATTTACCAGATATACATAAAATAACATGAAACGCTAAAAAGTAAAAGTAATGCAATTGAATCGCCATTGGCTTCAACCACGGCCTCCAGACGACTTCAGGATCTCCTGCAACTCTGCTGGACGGCCCCCTTATTTAAGTTGGTGAATGCTGCATTAATCATTTCCTTCAAGTTATCTTTGGTGTTATAAAGGAGTTTTGTTGGTCTCTCGCTCAACTGTGCCCTACACATAATAATCAAGTGGGTTGCAGGCTGGGTAGTTAGGCGGGTAGATGTAAAGGGTGATCTATTCGCAAAAATTATCTGACAACTATAATTGGGTTCTCTTGAAAGTGTGGCATGGTGCAGAGTCCTGTTGCCAGATATAGGGTCTCCCAGTGGCCTCCAGGACAGGACGACCTCCTCAAGGCACTTGATGTAGGCCTCCGTGTTGAGCCTGACACCCCGAGGGATCATGAATGGAAGCATAATGTCGCCATCACTAGTGTTCACACCAAACAGCTTTGTAATCCCCATGAGAATCATCCAACTCTTTCCAAATCATCTGCACTGTCATCAGATTAGCACCCAATCACTTTCAAATGTTCATATTTGATTTTCTGGTGCGCATGCCAAGTTGTACACTCTGCCGTTTCCAAATTTTTGGGAGAGTGAATTGTGTCATGGTGCTCTTTTTCTCTCAGAAAATTCCTCAACTGACCCTACTACACTATGCAAACGACAAAATCAAAAACAAACAATACCCATGCGCGAAATTAAAAGAATATAAAATGGCGACAATTTACCCATCGCACCCAATATATATATATATATATATATATATATATATATATATATATATATATATATATATATCAGTGTGTGTCTGAGTGCGTGTGTGGTTTAAATTTTCATATATTGATAGGATAAGGACGCTGAATATCGGAAATAGAATGTTTATAGATATTACTGAGCTGATCATCAGGCTTATATAAATATGCACACCCACAGGCACACACACACAGGCACACACACACACACACACATATATGTATACACACACACATACATATATATGTATACACACATATGTATATGTGTATGTGTGTGTGTCTGTGTGTGTTGTAAAATATAGTTTTAAGTAATGCTATACTGAGGGGTTAAAGTTCAATATCAGGGATAGAACGTGTGTAAATATAAAAGTGGACATTGAAGTCAACAACTAGAGGCGACCGTCTATTTCATGCTAAACGCAATTGTCAGACCATCGCCGATTGCATTTAGCATGAAACAAACTGTCGCCTCTGGGTATTGACTTCAATGTCCACTTTTAAATACACACACGCACTCACACAGACATATATATATATATATATATATATATATATATATATATTATAAATTAATAGATTTAAAATATGGTTTTACCGCTACACAGTGATGACCATGTTTCAGAAATGGAAGCTAAAGCCCCTGAATTTAATTTTGTTATTAAACCAAAGACATTAGTTCCATTTCCTAAATTTAAATCTACATAGAGCACTATTGTGTAAAAATAAAAATATCTATAAGAACACCGGATTTTATATCTTACTGTTCTTTCCTTTTTATTTATATATACATATATATATATATATATATATATATATATATATGTGTGTGTGTGTGTGTGTGTGTGTGTGTATGTGTGTGGTGTATGTAAGTATCTGTATGTATATATATATGTGTGTGTGTGTTTTCGTGTGTTTGTAACAAAGCTGCATATATATATTAATAATTCATTGAACTTAAATCTAGAAAAAACCCGTTACAACACGTACACACAACCACTCCACAAATTATAATACACTTTGATAGTTATTTTCTGAAATTGTAGAAACTTTACTGATGCCGCCCAATAATCAGAAAATTCGATCCCCTATTTGATCTTCTATTCAATTTTCCCACCAGCTACTCAGACGGTTTCGCATCGATACACAAACTCTTGCATTGTGTCTCTAAACTGGTTTCTTTTCTCGTCTGGTCGGGCTGGGGCGCCAGGAACCAGTCAAAGATATCCACTTCAGATTGAGCACTTGCCGAGGTCGGTCGTTAAGGGAATAACTGCAATGCAGAGACAACACAAAAAGAAATAAGTAAATAAATAAATAAATAAATAAAAATAACATTGTCAGAAAGGCATCATTGTTCAATAAGTATTCACCATTTTCTTTTCGATTTTTTCTTTGTCGTTTCGTTTCGCCCCAGAGGCTTCAGGGTCTCCTAGGCGATTAGCTGAAATGAATTTTGAAGGAAAGATTTTCATTTCATTAGGTTTCACTTGACTTGCGTGACTATTGCATCTTTTCTCTTCAGGCTTCCATGTTATTTTCTTAATGTAAATGATTTTTAATTGTTGTTTTCTTTCGTTCTTTCAGCGAACATTCTCGGATGATATGAGGTGGGGAAACCATATTGAATCCATTACTAGGTCGGCTGCTAAGAAAGTCGGTACATTGTGTTGTCGGGAGGCAGTTTTTCTCTCCGGAATCTGTCTTGCATATTTATAAGTCTATCATTCGTCCATGCTTTGAATATTGATGCCAAGTATGGTCCAGTGCTCCCGCTGCACATCTAGTGATTCTTGATAAAATCGAAATGAAGAATTAGCAATATTATTGGTCATGATCTGGCATCCCAGCTACAATCACTTTCCCACCGCCGTAATGTATACCTTGTCTACAAATATCTTCATGGTAATTGTTCGGAAGAACTCTTCCCTATGTCTTGTTTAGTTTCTTGTAAATAGATTTGTACTATTATTCCTAAGACCAAAACAACACATTCTTATTTACCTTTCTTACTACACCCACCATAATACCTCATGTCTCTATGAAAATCCTAACTAGTCCCCATATGTACAATTCGTTGTCTGTGGGGAGAGGGGAATAAAACAAAAAATTAAAAACTAGCCCCAATGAGTACTTACAGTATGAGTACAAATCTTGTGCCACATTTCTCTATTGAAGCGGAAATTAATATCACTCTTCGCTATGGTATCCCGACTTTATGAATTTAAGTGCAGCACTAGATTGGCGGCTAGGTTTTATAAATCCGCAGTTGAAATGGCGAGAGGTAACAGTAATTTCTATGCTGAAACATCATTTTCTCGTACGTCTTGTTTATGAAACTCTCTTCCGGCTTTATGGTTTAGAGTCAACTTTGACCTACAAAATTTTAAATGTAATATCAATCGGTGTCTACAATCTTGATTACTCTTCAAATCTTCTCGCTCCCTAATGTTTCTCTTTTTTTTTGTTCTTCCACACTTAGTAATCCCTTGTGTCTTAGTGACTTTGATGCGTTGCATGGGGTGAAATGATTAACAAAATGAATTAAATTCATTGGCGGGTGACGTAAATGTTATCAGGGTGAGTTTAAATCCTGGGTGTAACTGCTTATATTTGATGCAAATTACATGAATACAACAGTCTCAGAAAAGTTACCCATATATTTATAAAGAGTTTGTATTAGAGTAATGAATAGAGGCTCGGATTGAGGAATCGGAGAGCCGAATTCGAATTCCAGTCGACTCCATTACATTCACTTACGTGCTAATACTCTTGGGAAAAGTATGAATCCTCTTCTTCTCCCTCCATATATGGGCAAATAGCATGATAGACCGGGTTCTATAGCCTTGGATAGCAATTGGTCTGCCGCAGAAAGAAATGGCAACCTACTGTAGGAAAAAATATGCCTTGATAGTCAGATATCGAACGATATATGATCGTCTATGCGTGTATCACGCATGGCGAATAATGGACTGATTGAAGCGTAAACCGATGAAATATCGTATTGTTTATAACTATCTCCGTTCTCCATCTTTATATATATATATATATATATATATATATATATATATATATATGCTTATTTTTATAGTTTTAGATATTTGTAGGTGAAGAATATGAAACATCTGAGACAGTGCGTTTATAGATACAAGCGGTTTGGCTTTGAGAATAGCATCACAGTGGATAATGGCTGAGATTGAGGAATCGGAGAGCCGAGTTTGAATTCCAGTCGAATCCATTACATTCACTTACGTGCTAATACCCTTGGGAAATGTATGACTCCTCTTTTTCTCACGTCCAGCTATAGGTAAATAGCAGGACAAACCGGTTCTATAGCCTTGGATGGCAACTGGTCTACCGCAGAAAGAAATGGCAACCTACTGCTGGAAAAATCTGCCTCGTCAGTCATGTATCGAAAGAAACATGATCGCATGGAGGGATCTGATACATGATCGCCTAAGCATAACTGACTGAATACTTCATTGTGACTATACTGTGCCACCTGTTACCATTGTCGTTACTGGAGAAATAGTTACTGCGAATGGACTAGGTTGTTCGAAATTAATGAAGGCTTTATGGTTTTATTTGTCTCTAGATTTTCTCTGTTTTATATTCCGTGCTTATAGGAATATCACTGGAACAACACGGTGGATAACTAAATAAAGGTTATCGTAAAACCAGTAGTGAGTGCTTCTGTTTGGAAGGCCGAATAGTTCTCGAGTAAGTCGGAGTCGTACTCAACAGATCCCAGCAAGTCTCACATAGTCGGATACTTATAGGTAGTTGCTACCTATAGTGTACTTACTCATGGAGGTGCCATGGTATTCAACTACATCACTATGTATAACGTATGTTAAGGTTAAATTATGAATTATCTTAAATCGTATTATATAGTGTGTCATTCTGTTTAATCCATTTTTAATATAAATTGCATCTTTTTTTCAATGTTCAGATCCTGCAATTTAAGAAGTCATAACAGGATTTTCAACAAATTTATTTCCATGAGATTAAACTGACTCGTAGCAAAAACCGTTAAAAATATTGGTTAACTTTTAATCAAATCTGACCCAGGTTTTTGCCTTAAATTTATCTTTCCTGATCAGCCTAGTTTTTCTCGTTTTTGTAGACATTTCCTATTCTAAATCTCTTGCTTAGATCTTTCTGTTTTTAATTTGGTTTTCCTGATCAAATTTGAGCCTAGCTTTTCTTCTTTTTGTAGAAGTTTCCTGTTAAAACCCCCTAGATTAGATCTTTCTGATCTTCATTTTTATTTCTTCGTGTAATCTTCAGTTTCCTGGTCAAATTTCAGCCTGTTTTCTCTCCTTTTTGTAGACACTTCCAGTTTCAACTCTCTGGATTATCTCTCTCTCTTTGCATTTGGTTTTCCTGAAAATTTGAGCCTGGTTTTTCATCTTTTTTGTGAACTTTCCAGTTACTGCTCCATGTCACGTTCTGTTGTTAATTTTCCCGAATAAAATTGAACCTGATCGTTCTTTTTCCCAACAGGTTTGTTTCCAAATTTCTTGATTATCTCTGGTTTCCGTTTGGTGAAATCGACCACATTTTACCCTGGTTATCTCTGGTTTCCCTTTGATTGAATCGATCACATTTTACCCTGGTTATCTCTGGTTTCCC
Source organism: Acanthosepion esculentum (assembly GCA_964036315.1). Classification (NCBI taxonomy): domain Eukaryota; kingdom Metazoa; phylum Mollusca; class Cephalopoda; order Sepiida; family Sepiidae; genus Acanthosepion; species Acanthosepion esculentum. The sequence goes on from OZ038483.1 coordinate 66,081,972, forward strand.
TTTGGTTGAATCCATCACATTTTACCCTGGTTATCTCTGGTTTCCCTTTGGTTGAATCTATCACATTTTACCCTGGTTATCTCTGGTTTCCCTATGGTTGAATCGATCACATTTTACCCTGGTTATTTCTGGTTTCCCTTTGGTTGAATCGATCACATTTTACCCTGGTTATCTCTGGTTTCCCTATGGTTGAATCGATCACATTTTACTCTGGTTATCTCTGGTTTTCCTTTGGTTGAATCCATCACATTTTACTCTGGTTATCTCTGGTTTCCCTATGGTTGAATCGATCACATTTTACCCTGGTTATCTCTGGTTTCCCTTTGGTTGAATCCATCACATTTTACCAATTTTCACAATCTCCCCGTTTCAAATTTGATACTTTACTGTTCTCCGGATACAACAGATCTTCTTCGTCTCTATTTTCTCGATACGCCATTCTTAATGATTACTTATATTGCAGGCATTTTTTTTCATCTCATTCATCATCATCGTCATCATCATTATTTTAATAGCCTTTGCTTATATTACCAACACCATGAACACTCACATAGCCCTTCCGTCCTGGATATGACGATAAACTACATCCGCATTCTGGGTAAGACGATAAACTACATCCGCCAGCAAGGCCTCTGATCAGGAGGTTTTGAGGAGCACGGAAACACCTCTTAATTGCTGGTGTTCTCAGGTCCACCCTGACCTGGGGCGGTAGCACCTGTTAGGGTCCCAACTATGGGCAAATAGTTAACCCCCAAACTGGAGTCAAAACAATATGATTTTAATACCAGAAAATACTTTTTTGTAAAAAATTATTACCAGCAATAGATGTTTGAAATAAAAATATTACGGGCAATACATTTTTCGAAAAGAAAATTACCAGCTATATATTTTTGAAAAAAAAAATAGCAGCATTAGATTTTTGAAGAAAAACAAATATTAGCAGCAATAAAAAATTTTGTCGGCATTAAATAACCCATTGAGGTTTATATGCCGTAAAACATACCAAACCAAACTCACATAGCCTTCATCACTAACAGTAAGAAAACAATAAATGGTTGTCAGCAAAAGAGGCAGCAATGTATACTGGAGATGTTAGCTATTCATTTTTTTACTCGGTACTAAGATTTTTCTTTATTTTTTATTTTTTTTTTAATTGAAGTGAATTTATTCTACCTCCTTTTTGAAAACTTTGAATATTAAATCTCTTATTTTCTGGCCCATGCAAGTATTGGGCGTTGTTTTTTATGGATCGCAGACGTGGAGATTCGTCTTCAACAGGAAGTGCATGCTGGCACTTAAACTAAGTTGAAAATTTATATTTCAGATCCAGATTTCCCTATCCATATTCCCCTCTGACTCATATGCTTCTCCAGTAACCAACCGTACAATCCATATGGGGGTGGGTGTAGTGAATGCACAAGCAATCTGCTGTTACGCTCTCTTCCCAATGTGTCTTTTAGCTCACGAGCGATCTATACATACATAGCTCGTGCCGTGGCGTCCGTGGCTCCCAAATTGGCTCTCCAGTTAATTTTTCTGAGCGAAAATCGTTATTTTCAGCAATAACTACTCTGGATATCATGCACGTAGTTGATCGATTTCTTGTTTGTTGTCTATTTCTATTTTTTTTTCTGTAATAAGAGTAGATAGCCTTTCCTATCGCTCGGTCAATACTCCCCACCCTTCTCTTGAACAGGAGTAGAGGCTCATCCCTTGATTCCTGTTTAGAATGGATTTCTCGACTGCTTTCCTTTTTCTGGCCTCAGTAGTAGTGCTCTCGTGTATCTCTTGTGATATGCGCGTATTGTAGCAATTTCCTTTCATTCTGAGGTTACCGGGTTGACAGTTTTCTGGTCGCTGTTCCCGACTGGTAGTTACGAGCCAGAACTCTTGCGTAGCGCCTTGAGAGGTTGCTCTGATCAACAGTTGCATTATATCGGGGTTCTTGCAGTACTATTTCACGCATGGAAAGGTGTTCCTGCACGCACCTCCGGTGGGAAACAATGAGGCCACATTATGTTCCAGTCTGCGCCAATTCTTTTCTGCCCATGTCACATGCGATGACCGTCTGCTACTATTACTTTAGGTCTTTTCCTTACCAACATAACTCAACATGGCCATAAACAACCAAAAAAATGAACCTAAACCAGCTAAAAAAACATCACCTAAACCTTTTAACATTTCCTTCTCCAACATCCGTGTTATTCGTACCAACTTCTGCAGTGTGGAATCGTTCCTCTTCGAAAAGATATACTAGCTCTCAGCGAGACTAACCATAAACCGTGAATCCCTTCCTCTCTAAAATCCACCTGCATGGTCTGGGAGTTTATTTCCGTGATCATCTGCCGCTGGCTAGGGAACTCTCTTTGGAATCTCCAGATCATTCGTTTATGTGTCTCCATTTATCTCTTCTCAATTCAGTAAGATATCTCTTCTTTCTCTATCGTCCCCAATTCCTCCCAAAACTGTTGTGTACTCAATAGCATTTTCGAAAATATACAAAAGGCCGTCTCTCTACTTTCGCTTTTGCACATATTCGTGTTCGTTGAACTTAACGCCCACCATACCATGCGGATTAAACACTTTGTAACTGGCGTCGCTGGCATCCAAAACCTTTAACTTTTCAATCACTCAATCATTCATGGAAATGGTTGACTTTCCTACACGTTTCCCTAGTAACCCTGATGATAACGCTTCCCTTCTCGATCTCTATTTTACCTCCATCCCTGACTCTTATTGCGCTACCCTCTGCCCTCTTGGCAACTCTGATCACGCCGTAGTGCCTATTAACATCTCTTTCCACCCACTCCAACCAAGAACCTCCTACTAACAGACTAACTTTCTATTATCAACGTGAAGACTGGGACTCGTTCTGTGATTTCCTTCGCGACGTCCGTTGGAATGTGGTTTTTAATCATCCCGTTCAAAAACGTGCGTCTGAGGTCTCCTCCTGGGTAAACGCTGGCATCGAGGCTTTCATTCCAGCAAAACAAAAAAAAAACAAAGTTAAATCGTATTCATCTCTTTGGTTTTCAGCTTCTTGCTCAGCTACTATAGCCCATAGGAATCACTTCTTCCGTCTGTACCGGAGCGACATGTCTGATTGCAACAGACGTCTCTTTGTCTCTGCTCGTAATGAAAGCAAACGTGTCCTCAATGAAGCAAATTTATTATTTGCTGATAGAATGACACAACGTATCGCATCTTGCAAGTTTGGTTCTGCAAGAGTGTGCTGAACAGCAGCAAATCTGCAATCCATCCTCTGTTAAATCAATTAGAAGTCCTAACTTAAGATAAGGCTGAATTCTTTGCTCGGAAAGTTTCATCCACCTCAGCACTCAACTCGATGGTACTGGACATCATCTCTAAATTAGATTCTCATAAAACAAGTGGTGGTGACCGGATACAAGCCGTGGTCCTAAAGAAATGTTCTCCTGAGGTGGATCCAGTTCTCTCCAGAGTATATAAATATTGCCTCGCTGACTCTTGCTTTCCAGCCTGTTTGAAGTCCTCATCACTTGTCCCACATTTTAAGAAATATGGAGACCCTTCTGACCCATCTAACTACCGTCTTATAAGTCTCCTACTACTCCTCGGCAAAGTTTTCGAGACTTTAATCAATGGCAAAGTGGTTTAATTTAATCCAACCATCCCTATCAAACTGTGAAATGAAGGTCGTCCGAAACGGGTTCTTCTCTAGTTCCTTTCATACGAATTCTGGTGTTCCCCAAGGCTCAATCCTGGGTCCTACACTGTTTCTGATATTCATCAACGATCTTCTTGATGTTATCAATTCTTAAGTAATCATCTACGCAGACGACACTACCAGTCTCTGCCTCCTATAAGTATGGCTGATACTCAACCTCATGAGAGCATCTGTCTGCACCTTCTTGGTCTCATAATTTCCACTGACTTGAGGTGGAATAACTACATTGCATCAATAGCTACATCTACCGCAAGGAAAGTTGGAAGGTTTTTCTTGTCTAAGTCCATCCTTCAAATCTACCATTCGTCCTTGCATTGAATACTGTTGCCATATATGGTCTAGTGCCCCGCTGTTTATCTCGAGGTTTTCGACAAAATCCAAAGATGGATAAGCAATGCCATCGTTCTTGACCTGGCATCTCGACTCCAGTCACTTTCTCACCGACATCATGGAGCTTCCCTCTGTCTTTTCTACAAATATTTTCATGGCAACTGCTCTGCCGAGCTATTTTCACTGGTGTCCCAACTGCATGAATTTAAGCGTGCTACTAGGTTGACATATCGGTACCACCTTTTTAATGTCGAAACAGTTACATGTAACTGTTTCTTCTACTTCAACAGCTTCTTCTCTTGCACTTCCCGTCTGTGGAACTCCCTTCCTCTTACTTGCTTTCCTGATAACTATAATCTTAAAAAGATTAAGGCTAATGTCAATCGACGTCTTCTAATGCCATGATCTTGATCCTTCTCTTTATCCTTTCTTTAAGCACCCCTCTTTCTTTTTACTTTCACTCTCTGTAACTCCTTGCGTGTTAGTGGCACTTCCGCCTTCCTTGGGTTGAAATTCTCAAAAAGATGTCAAAATTAAGTAAATACAGAAATTTAACCGAATAGAGTAGTAACAGGCGCTGGAAGATGTAATACAGAAATTCGAAGGCGCATATAAACTAGCTAAAGATTATATTCGGAAACGAAAAAAAAGTATTAAACCAGGAGAAAATTTAAACAGAAATAAATAACAAAGTGTTGAATCTCCATGTAATGTTTAATGTTTCGATGTTGCGAGGAAATTCCTCACAGCAGAAGAAGATTTATGAAGCGACAGAAATGTGGTTCTACCGACGAATGCTAAGAATACCATGGACAGGGGATGTGGCAAACGAGGAAGTTTTTAAGAATAGGAATAATTCATACTGGAAATCAATAAGAGCTGAAGATTCTGGGACAGACATTGAGGTAAGATGGTGTAGAGAATTTAATACTCACAGGGTATAGAGAAGGTAAGAGAATTAGGGAGCAGTTTATTAAATTAGTTTATATGAATGGAAGAAGAGTTGGTAAAACTTTAAATAATAGGAAGTACAAAAGAGCCATCATTACCGACATCTTTAAAGGATATGACGCATAAAAGAAGACAGGCAATATCTCAAAATTATTTTCTTCTCATTTTATTGTTCATCTTTATTTCTTTTAATCTACTTTCCTTTCTTTTTTCTTTTACTTCGCTCTGTCTGTCTGTCTGTCTCTCTCTCTCACACATACACACACACACTCTCTCTCTTTCTTGCTTCTTTTTTTCTTTTTTCTTTTAGGTTGCGTCTTTCTTTTCTCACGTTTACTTTTTGTTCACTTGCAATAGGGGTAGATAGGTTCGCCTAGCCCCCGGTTCACACTTCTCGCCGATCTTTTGAACAGGAGTAGAGGTTTATCCATTGTTTCCTGCTTAGGACTGAGTTTCCGGTTTCATTTAAAATCTATTTCAACTCTATAGTTCTAACGCCCCCGAATAAATTTCAAAACTTTATTTACTATTTATTTATTTTACCTCGATAGGTGTATATAGATTCTCCTATTGTCTGGTTCAATCCAAGCCGTTATCCATTACTCCACCGTGAGCCGTGTTCGAATTCCAGTCGATTCCATTACATTCACTTACGTGCTAATACCCTTGGGAAAGGTGTGAATCCTCTTCTACTCCCTCCAACTATGGGTAAATAGCAGGACAGACTGGGTTCTATAGCCTTGGATGGCAACTGGTCTAGGAGAAGGACAACTCTGAATTCAAAACCTGCGGAGGGTCGTTTGCGGACCTTGTGGCATTCGTTGCACCAGGTCCCTGTATTCGTCCCTCCAAAAAGTGTGGATGGCCCTGCAGAAAGCCTTCACCACTATAATCAAATCCTGTGTGGCTGTCGGGATTTCAGTTTCTGGGAACTGATCTGTCTGACCCTCATACGTCGAGTTCGACGGGAGAGCGAAAGATTGCCTGGTTCACACACCTCCCCGGTCTTTTGAATGCGAGTAGAGGTTTATCCCTTGTTTCTTTTTTAGGATTGTTTTTTCTGTTCCTTCTAAAAATCTCCTTCAACTCAATACTTCTAACGTCTCCATATAAACTATTTATTTATTTTATTTCAAAAGATTTATATATATGCTTCTATTGCCCAGTTTACTATCCTCTCGGGTCTTTTGAACGGAAGTAGAGGTTTATCCAATGTTTCCTGTTCATGATTCGGTTTCTGGCTCTTTATAAAATCTACTTCAACTCTATATTTCTAATGTTTCCGCATAAACTCTGAAATTGTGTTTACTATTTATTTATTTCCTCAATGTACGTATATAGGTTCTTTTATTGTCCAGTTCACACTCCTCCCTCGTGCTTTGAACCGGAATAGAGGTTTATACATTGTTTTTAGTTTAGGATTGGGTTTTTTGCTCCTTCTAATGTCTTTCTGATTCTCTTTCACTCCCAAGATTATTTGAACATGGTTCGAAAATAATTGTGCGAAAACAATTATACGATAAACTTTTATACAAATTGGTTCGTTTATTCCCTCATAGATCTAATATCCTGTAAACGAATTGATCCTGAGATCGGGCTCACAGCTTTTATATATCATGACATGTGTGATTGAATGAAGCAAGATATTTAACTTCATCAACAGTATTAAACAGTTTTTTTTTATAACTATCTCTTTGTAATGAATTATTTCAGCAACAACAAAAAAAATAGTGTCACTATTTCGTTGTTTATTGACATTCTCATTGGATTTTATTGTTTTAATCATAGTAAGTTTCTGGGGATGATGTAAACATTTTTCTTTTAAGAGGCTTACATGGATAGACGAATAGCGATTTTCCAAGTGTAGGCCGAAAGTAAGGGGCACCCAGTGAGGTTTGAACTCACTACTCAGCCGTAATTGCTCTAGCGAGACAAGCTTGCTAACCATTACACCACCTCGAGGTGCCCAGTGATTTTCTAAGCACAGCTTAGATGTGGCACAAGGCCGAAAATGTGGGAGCACCCAGTGAGGATCGAACTCACTACTCAGTCGTAATTGATTTAACAAGACAAGCTTCTAATTATTACACCGCGTCGAGTTGCCCATGGGTAGACAAATAGATAAAGCAATGCTCGTCTCCCTGTACAACTCTAGCATGTACCGAACTCCTCATGCTATCCTGTTGGTTTACAAGAGTCAAATATGGCCGAAAATAGAGTACTGTTGTCTTAGTTGGGCTGGAGCTGCCCAGTCCACATTTCCCAGTCTCGATAGAGTCGAAAAGCGTCTCCAAGTTCTTGCGAGTGACGAATTATTTTTCACACTCCAACCTCTCTCTCACAGGCGGGGATGTGGCAAGCCTCCCACTACTCTATCACTACTTCCATGGACACATGGACGAAATGCATTCTTTGGTAACGCAAGGGTTTAACTTTCACAGTTAGGACTATGCCAGTCAGGTTGTAGAAAACCACCCACGTTAACAGTTATTTGCTCCTCCTATCCGTATAAACTGACTCTTAACGTAGCCCTCTACAGCGAGTGGCTCTCGGGTCTTGTACAGGATTAACCTTAATGTAAATAAAGAGAAATGACTGAGCTATACAGATAGCAAAGAGGTGACTATGATAGACATACACCTGCTTTATAAATTGTAGCTACCTTCGTCAGCAGTGACATTGTGTCGAGCTACAAGAGAGACACGTGGCCCCAAGCTCAGACACAGAGAGACATCCAGATGTAAATATGCACATTGTCGCACACACAGAATTATATATATATATATATATATATATATATATATATATATATATTATTGTCTAACAAGAAGACTCACATTACATCTTTCCGACCTTAACTGAATTAGGTTGCATTTAAATACTCATGTATACCTACCAAAATCGTTGATATTACAAATATAATAACATCATGCACATGTAAAAAAATGGGCAAAAATGAGAGAAGCATTACTGATAAAAAAGAAAATGCCAACATTCAACTATAAACACGGCCACAATGTGCTGACCGTGTTTGAAAAACAAAGCATTCCCATAACTCTAGCTGCATATATAAAACAATCCATACATTCAGTTAAAAATTTAAAAAAAATAAAATAATCCTAGATAATGATTAAAATATAGCTGAAAAAGCCCGGGATTACGGAACATTCAAACAATGTCTACATAATTTCTGTCCACGAAAGAAGAAAAATTAAAAAAACACAAGAAAAATTGATTAAAAAATTTAACTGCAGCAGTATCTTATCAGTTGTTTTTAATGAAACTTGTATAAAAGAGGGATTCTTGCCCTATATATATATATATATATATATATATATATATATATATATATATATATATATATATATATATATATATATATATATATATATGCCGTTTTGGTCAGTAAGAGACCGACAGTCAGGTGAAGCCAAATTTGATGCTTCCAAGCAAAATTTCTCTAAACTGTGGTTCTCTTCCTTGAGGAAAGCAAGTTCGATTCCTGCCGATCAGCGCCTATATATATATGTGTGTGTGCGCGGGCGTGTATATGTATGTATAATTAAAAATTCATCTAGACATATTGGTTATGACAGCTATTCTCTGAAGATTGATCTCTGATCTCTCCGAGAAAAAGAACAGGACTGAAGTCTATCTATATTTCTGAGTATGTACACTATTTACATTATTTGCACTATTGTCCTCATCGTTGTCGCTATATTTATTACAAGGTTTCGGCCGTTGTACGCTCCGGCCTTTATCCGCTGTGCCATGTGTCCTCAAGGACACATGGTACAATGGATAAAGGCGTTGGTTAGATACAATGACAGGACCCAATATGTGAGTTTAGTACCCGGTTAAGGCAGTGGAGAACTTGGAGAGGGGAATTAACAGGAGATAATCGATAACTGATATTCATTAAACATGGCACGCGGAACTAGAACAGTCTACTCCAGAGAGCGAAATAAAGGGTTCAGTTCGACATTCCAACCACCTGAAGAAGGCCGGAGCGCACAACGGCCGAAACGTTGTAATAAATATGGCGACAAAGATGAGGACAATAGTCCGAATAATGTAAATAGTGAGGACTGAAGTCGTACAAATTTATGTAAAATCCAAAATACAAACTACAAATTATTTGACTCGAGTGTAACACACTTTCCCAACATTCTTCGCCATGCTTCTATGCAACTGTGGAATGATTCTTTGCAGCTCCGTTGTCACGGCTCTCCTGATGGCTTCTACGCCCGGAAAATGTAGCCCCTTGACGACCCACTTGTACTTGGTGAAAAGGGGAAAAAAATCACAAATCTGCGACGTTCTTTGCTCAGAGCGTTAGGAGATGGCGCGTTGTCGTAGTGAAACAGTCACGAGTTCTCCTGTCACAATTCTCGTCTCTTCTCGCGGGCTGAATGAAGCAAACGCTGCAGGATCTCGTTGTAGACATGCTGGCTGATTGTCTTACTCTGTGGCAAGAACTCTATGCGGACGATATCCATTAGAGTCTTCCACTGTCTCCAGGCCGTACTCAAATATCCATGACACATCACAGGTGCTGACACTCCCTAGCACGCCTGGTTTGGTTTCAAGACGCTCGTAGATATCCTAACCTACCTGCATGCGCTAAACCTGATCATATTTTAGCAGCTTCGGTGTCATCTTCGCGCATGTATGTATGCATGTGTGTATGTATGAGCTTTAGAATCACGAGGCACCGAGTTCGAATCCTGGCTGGAATTAATTTCAGCAGCTATCGGACTCCAAGCGCAGGGCACCTTTGGCAAGTGTCTGTTCCAAAACCACGGGTCCACCAAAACCATGTGAGGGAATTTGGGAGAGGAAACTGTGTGGAAGACCTCGTTGGCCAAAGCTAGCACAATATCACAAAACACCGTGATTGCGAGTTGAGGTGGCCAGCCTTGTTCATTTATGATCACGCTGGGTTCGCACCAACGCTCTAAAACTGTTAATTGGCTCTGCACACGCCAATAACAGTATAAACTGCAGGTGGGCTCTGTGGGCATTTCCCAGGTGGGAAATTGCAAAATGCTTGTGCAAATGTTGCAATATGCGCTAGCTAGCTGTGCATTGCAACGGGTGTCCTCGATATCGAGTGGCCAATTATTATTATTATTATGTATGAGAATTCATGAAGCCGTGGTACTTTTGATTTCCTGTTTAGTACTTTGAATTCATGAATTTAAGAGTAGTACTAGATTGACAGTTAGGTCTCATCATATTACTGTTAAAATTGCTAGATGAAGCCGCAAGTTCTATTCTAACAGTTTCTTCTCCTGCACCTGTCAACAGTGGGACTCTTTTTTGGTATTTCGCTTTCATGTCTCCTACGACATTCAAACATTTAAATGCATCAGCTCAATCTTTTTTGAATACTATTCTTTTATTTCTCTTTCTACGAATTAACAGTTTACATATTCTTTCATTCTCAGCAATCCATTGCGTCTTAGTGGCTTTTTTGCCTTGCTTGGAGTGAAGTGATGACGAAATATGTATGTTTGTAATTAACGTCGAAGTCATTTCATTGAAATGTTTTATATTTAGTAGAGAAAACAATTTGTAAATGTTTTTGTCATTCTGATCATGCAATCCAAAGACCTTCAAGACATTTATTAATTCCAAAAGATAATTAAAAAGACGCCCACCCATTTTAGCAAGCATTCACCAATTCATTTTCTCGACTGTGGCATAAAACCACTGAAAGCTTTCAACTTTAGTGAAAAATATTACAAACACTTTTTTCATTATCACTTTCCTTTTATTGTTTCTCATTTCCATCACATTCTTCTTTTTCTTTTTCCTCTTGTTTTCGTCTGTCTGGGTCTATTTCTCTCTTTCTTCGTATATATATATATATATATATATATATATATATATATATATATATATATATATATAGGGAAAATGTTATGACTAGAGGGAAAAGGAGAGATTTGTAGACAGATAAGAAAATTAGCTGATTAACTTCGTCGGGCATTTGAGGCAAATGAAATTGGGTTTAGACTATCTTCCAATTAGAAAGGGCCTATCTTTCGGTTTTGAGAATCGTATTTGAACTCAGCCCAGGGGGGTTTTGGTATAATAATTACGGATTTAACAAACACAAACCCCAATATATATATATATATATATATATATATATATATATATATATATATATATATATATATATATATATATATATATCCGTAGCGTGTTCAAGAAAAGAAAAACTCTAAAATCTTACGTTTTTATAACAGCAAAAAATCTGCTGTGTTACACAAAAGATTAACAGGAATAATCGATTTTGCTTTTCCTTTTTCTTTTTAGGTTTGATACAAGAACAAAATTGTCAGTATTTTTTCTGAATTTAAGAAAGACTCTTTTGTAGATGATTTTTAATATTTATTATCTACTAACCTAGAAGTTTCCACCTTTTACCTTCAGCGTTCTATGTACGTAAATTTATAAGAATTTAGAAATCATAAAATTATTTCAGCTTTATTCGACACTGTATTTCGGCAAAATCTTTCTTCATATACGCAACCGCTCTCCGTAGTTTGTTTACATTTATTTTGCGCGTAATTTTAATTTTTGTTTAAAATCACAATTCTTTATGATCCCTACAAATAAAATCACTCTTAAAAGACATTAGGGAACCCAAACTGTGTAATATTTCTAATAAGTCACAGTACGCGTGCTAGAAAAAGAAATGAAAAACAAAGGAGTAACGTAGCTTGCCCCGCTTAAATTTTAATTAGATGATATCAATTACAACTGCAACGAAAAGCGGTATGAAAGTTAAAACTTTAATATAGAATTGGTTTTTAAAACTTTCACTCTGTTCGATATTTAGATTTAACTTTAAATGAGTTATTTATTTAATTTTTAATCGCGTGTAACTACAGTAGTTACTATCTGTTACTTCAGGTTCTTTATGATTCGCCGAGATCGAAAAACGGACGGACGGACGGAGACACGTACACTGCGTTTTATATATATAGATTTTATATTTTGTTATATTTCTGAGCGAATTACAATCATTATGGAGAGGAAAGACTTGATATTTAATTAAGCATAGCCCAAGAAGCGGCATTCGAATTGGAGGTGTCCAATCCAGCAAGAACAGAAATTTAAATATCTGCTTGTAAAAAATTATGGAACAAAACAGTTTTTTTCTGAAAACGGCTGGTGGATATAGAAAAAGTAATAATTTTCTTTTATTTGATATTAAAAAAAACGTCTGTCCAAAAGTTCTTTAGCTCTTTAGAAAATGTACTTCAGTATACTGAAGTATTCATTGGTTCGATTTTATTAAATACTAGCTTAAAAGCCGCCTCACTGTGCGGCATTTAACCTAGCTGCTGTAGTGGGTTCTTGATTGGGGCTTCGGGGTGTTCAGGAGCTTGAGAGTCCCCAAGTCTTTGCATATTCTCAGCAGTGGAAGTTCTGGCTGCCGTTTGATCTGGGTTTTTATTTGCACGGGACTTTCTTTTCCTCGCTGCAACCTTGGCTCTTTTATTTGCAACCTGGTCCTGTGTTGGTGGGGATTTTTTTTTGCGAGGCATAATGCTGCCGAATGCGATAGGCAACAATAAACTACAGAAGAACTCAAAATTGATTGTTGCATTTAAGTATTACATTAATATTTAATCTTACATTTGAAAAGTTCAACGATAATTCTTTTTCAGTCAGTTAATTTAAAGACAATTTGATGTACGTAGGTCCTTACTTTCTGTAAATTTTTTTTTAATGGATGACTTTCGCAATTAAATTCAGTTATTCGCAAATTTATTTCTAAGTTATAAAAATTGTTATCGTACAAAAAAGGTCATAGCAAAAACTCATGTAAAAAATCGCCAAAAGTAATGAAAACTTGGGAATTTAAGATTTCAGGATTGCGGGTCCGGCTCTAGCTCTGAATGTTTTTAATTTGCTCACGGAGTCGGCCTGATTCTAAAATGGTATGATATGTTTGGCTACGGCCTCTAGGAGTAAAGTTGAATAAGTGTGACACATTGATATTCGCATTTATATATTGTTTCATTTCTGGACAGTTTTTTTTTTAAACTGGAGAAGGCATTCTTTTCCAGCATTTTAAATGCCAAAGATAATTGAACAAGCCCAAAAGTTTAAATATTTGCGAAGTATTTTAACTAATAACAGAAAATGTGGCACCGAAATCCTAAGTCACATTGGAATAGCCAAAGATACATTAAAAATACTAAGCAAAATATTAAGAAACGTGGAAATTTCGTGAATAAGCAAGAGGGTGATGCAAAACTGCTATGTAATATCAATCCGCCTACATGGAACTAGATGCTAGACAAGTTCCTTACAGATGAAGAGAAGATTTGTATTAAAAGAAATGTGGTTCGACAGGAGGAGGATGAGAATGCCATTGTCGGATCGTGGATTCAAAGAGAGGGGATTAACGGAAAATGGAAACAAAAAAAAGCAATTATAATTAGAATCAGAAAGAGACAGCTGAAACTTATGGAACACACAACGAGGACGGTGGGCTTGTAAAATTTGACATTCACAAGGCATATTAAGCAACAAGTAGAGGTAGCGGGTGCCTACATGACAAACTTATATGAATGGATATCAGAACAGGATGTGGCAGAGATGTTATAAAAATTCTATCATGGAATAGGAATGCTGTGGAGAGCCATGATCGCATATAAACTGAAGAGACACGGTACATGGGCGAGAAACAATGATATTTGTGAGATGGCCGAAACAAGAGTCTTAGAATAGATTTGGAATATGGTAATTCTTGAATCCGCAAAACTTCAGAAAATAAAATTTGCCAGATAAAAAAATTAATCGAAACTCTGTTTTAAAAACTACATTTGCTGACAGGACTGAATAAAGTATCGAATCGGAGAAGATACGAGTGAAAACAGCCTGCTTAAACTGACATAGATGAAGACAAGACGTTGAATAATATATGGTTTAAACTATATATTTATTCTCCGAACACTAGAAAAAACAAAACAAGAACACTGTAGAAGATATAAGCAAAAAGACTGTTAAAACCAAAATGGATGAAGAGAAACGGCTGAATAAAATATTGAATAAGGTAAATATTTCAAGCTCTTAAATTCCGACTACGCAGTAGCAGCGCAGAAGATATTGATTGAGAGTTTATGTTAAAAGTACCAAGGATGCACAGGAGAATCCTAACAATATATAGTTATGTTAAAGGTGAACTTAAACGTTTTCTTACAGGAGACATTCAGCATTCATTGATCGAACAGTTCGTGTTGTTATCGATTAAAAACATTTTTTTGCCAATTACACTATTTCAATTTATTGTCATATTCACGACGTTTCTGTCGAGGCCTTCTTCAGATAATATACATTGGTATTTCGACTCGAACCCTTTATTTAGTTCACTCGGGACACATAGCTGATTGGATAAAAGAGTTGGTTGAAGTAATCCAGAGACTTGACCCAAAGAGTTGTGAGTTCAATACCTGACCACAGCAGACGTGAATAAAAACTTGGCGTGTTGAGTTACGAAGAGGAAATAACTGAATCTGAGATATCCAGAAAAGGCATGGCACCTGGAGCTAAGACAATCTACTCCAGTGGACCAAATAACGGGTTTGGTTCGAAATTCAAACGTTTTTTTTTATTTGTTTTTTTTTTGTGTTCATCGCTGGATATTGAAAGCTTACTGTAACTACGTTGTTGTGTATAATATGCTTATAAAAGCATAAATATAAAATAAATAAATATACTTGGCTATAAAGAATGTTTATCGATATATATATATATATATATATATATATATATATATATATATATATATATATATAACCAATTATTGTACAGGGGACTGATATCAAAACGGTATTTACTTTTCTCCGTTTATTCGAGTGTTATTTTTTTTCTCTGTACGTCATTGCCCTGCTTGGACCAGCCCGTCTCGAAGATATCTGCAACGATTCCGTCTTGGCCTCCTTATGATCAAACTTAAATCACAACGTGGGATAAGGCATGTCTGAGACTGAAGTGATCTTCATCGATCAGCCGCGGTGTTGGAAGTTTTGGACGGCCAGCTAGGATGATGCCAGATTACACACGCACACGCACACACACACACACACACACACACACACACACACACACACACACACACACACACACACATATATATATATATATATATATATATATATGATTTATACAAATATAGCATTTGTAACTTAGCTAATTGATATTATATTTAGCAGCTCTACTCCAGAATTTCGGAGACGAACCTTTCTGCAATTGTTCGGTCCACTCGTCAGGATATATCAGCAATTGTCTGTCAATTTTCTCGGTTTTGGTAATTTTTATATTAGTTTTTTTTTTAAAATATGCACTTTTGTCAGTGTTAGGTTGATTTTTATTCTTTGTGTGCGTGTGTGGCTGTGTATGTGTGCGCGTGTGTGAATGCGTATGTGTGCACGTGTGCATGTATGCACACAAATTTTTTTGTCACTTAATATTCTCTCATTATTTCTTTTTCTTTCTTTTTTATCTTTCGGCTCTGAGTATCAAAAGATGGTGTAACAATGTTATATCCGGTGTCAGAGAGGGCTTATATCTAGGCTAATTTTCCGAAATAGTCTGGGTTTTTCGAAAATATAGGTGTGTTCCGTTTTTTCTTTTCTGGTTTAATAACATTATTTTTTATTTCTTGTTTAAATAATTCATTGAAAAAAATAATACTTCAACAACAATAGAAATATAAATATAAACAGCAAAACTTCCACAAGTAATTAATACACTCCATGAAGGCATCTTCTATTTTCTCAATGTTTCTTCATTTGATGGTCAAAATTACTCGAACGATAAACAGAAATATATGAGTTCAAAATCGATCTATCGATAGTAAGAGGGTTAGTAGGTTGTTGCCTATGTTTCGATGTGGTTAAAAAAATAACTCTTATATTTAGACGTTTCCCAAATATGAATATAAGATAATAATAATAAAAAAACAGTTTGTGTTCATGTACAAATTTCCTGATAGCATTTTCGAGGAAGGGGAATTAAATATGGAAGAAAAATGTCTACTCGGTTGATTTTTATTTTTTAAGCTTAAACAAATATGACATTTCAGTTTTACTTTCATTTTTCCCTCTAATTTTTCTGCATCCTTGCGTTTCCTTTCAAATGTACCCTATTCACAATTTTTGTTTCTTTTTCTCGTTCTTTCTGCTTCCTGTCCCCTCCTCCCCCTCCTCTTCTTCTTCTTCTTCTTCTTCTTCTTCTTCTTCTTCTTCTTCTTCTTCTTCTTCTTCTCTCCCTTTTTACTTGTCTTCTTCCTACTATTACGCCATCCCTTCTCCCCTCCTGTTCTTCTTTCATCTCCATCTCTGGAGTTTTTTGCTCTCCTTTGACATCTCTTCCCCCTTCTTCATCCTCTTCTTCTACCATCTCTTCATCATCTTCTTCCATCGCCTCCTGAACTACTATTCTTCTTCTTCTTCTTCTTCTTCTTCTTCTTCTTCTTCTTCTTCTTCTTCTTCTTCTTCTTCTTCTTCTTCTTCTTCTTCTTCTTCTACCCCCCTCTTTTTTAATCATGTTTTATTCCACTTCTTTTTCTATCTGCTCCGCCTCTTCAATTTTCTTCTTCCTCCTCATCTCTCTTAGCTTCCACTCCTTTTCTTTTTCCTCCTTGTATTCGTCTTCCTCTCTTTCCCCCTCTTTTCTTCTTCTTCTTCTTTTTCTTCTTCTTCTTCTTCATTTAATATGTCTCATTTGTTTTCCTTTACCTCTCTGCTTTCTTTCATCTTCATTTTTTCTCCACCTGTTTCCTCATTCTGCTTTTAATACTCATTCTTATCCTGCGTTTTATTTCAATTATTCTCTATTCTCTCATTCTTTTCTGCTCTACCTCCTTGATCTCCTCTTCAAACATTCCACCTCATTTTGCTACACATTTCGATAAACATTTTCTTCTGTATTTTATACCGTGCATTTTATAAATTTCCACATTAAATTATAATTCTACTCTTTTCTAGCCAAGTAAATTTACAGGTCGCTTTTTTATAAGCAAGTTTATACTCAGTCACGGAGTTACAAGAAGCTTTCAATATGAATCCATCAAAATACAAAAAAAACAAAAAAAAAAAACAAGCACAACTGACTCATGCAACAATTTTCAGAATATTTTAACGAAATATTTTATTAATGTAAATCCAACGTAGCCATATTCAGTCATCAATCATCTTTTCTTTGACTTACTAGGACAATAAACGACGTTTCAGCTGAATTGTCTTCCTTCGTCTTAAAGAATGTTGTCCCTCATTAGATTACAAAGACGATCGTAAACAAAGATTTTTTACCAAATAACAACACACTGCATCCCTTGAAAAGATTCAACAGCAACAAAAACTTAAAAATAGATGGCGCATGTAACACGTTAGAAAATAATGACAACAAATAATGAATTTAAGCGCAGTACTAGATTTTCGGCTAGGTCTCATAATTTTACTGTTGAAATGGTTAAATGTGGCTGTAAGTTCTATGCTAACAATTTCTTCTCTCGCAATTCTCACTTGTTGAACTCTCTTCCAGCTCCTTGCTTTCCAGTACGGTTTGATCTTCCAAACTTTAAACGCAATGGCAATCATTTATGTTTTGTCTTCTTAATTCCTGTTCATTTATTTTTCGTTCTCTTTAATAATGGTTGTTTGTTTAACGGCATATCTACTCCTTATGGGTCATTTCATGTTTAATTTTCTTAGGTTGCTTGGATGTAATAAAAAATATGTTATTCTGCTTTCACAATTGAATACATGGTAGATGATACTCAGCCTTTGTGCATATATTCGTTTGTGTGAACAGGATTACCAGAGGCGGTGATATGTGTGTTTTATGTTGTAGTTTTTCCTGGAGTTATATTTAGGAATACAGTTTGATTTCTTTAAGAAATTGTAAGATATTAGATAGATGAATGTCATGAAAGAGTTATTTCATGTTGGTTGATTTTGTTTAGCGGCATATCAATCTCTCTGGTTTATTTAATGCCGAAATCTAAATATTTCGAACACAATTTTATGGCGTCAACTAGATATATTTTTAACGCAATTGTACGCATTAAACAACAGATGAAATATATTGCTGGTAATTTTACTTTAAAAATATATTTTGGTAATTGTACTATAAATTTCTATTGTTGATATTTTTTATATAAAAATGTATTGATGGTATATTGACAATTAAAATGTATTTTTATGCTTTAAAAGTGTTTTTTTCTTTGCGAGGATTCACTATTTTCCGATAGCTTAGATCCTAAGAGATGAGTCCCGGTTTGCAAATGAAACCATCATTAGATCCGACGTAAAGCAGTAATGGATTTTATTTTTTTATCTGACAGATTTTCATTTTAAATGTTATATTAGTGGGTATCAATATTTGAACAGAGGATCAAAATACGAAATACATCAACTCAAATATGGGTATCCACTAAAATAACGTTAAATTGATATATATATATATATATATATATATATATATATATATATATATATATATATATATATATGAGAGGCTTGTCTGCTAAGTAACGGGACTGGTATCAGAAACAATTTATTTCAATTCCAAACAACAAGCTACATGGTTTCCCCTTCAAAGTAATCCCCTCGAGTCTAATGCACATTTCTATCGTTCTCTGTCAGGATTCAATGCACTGTTGGAAGGATTCTTCTTGAATTCCCATCACTTTCGTTATTACGTCCCTTTTGATGGCTTCCACGCCTTTAAAACGGATCCCCTTTTGGAGACCTTGGGGAAAAGAGAAAAAGTGTTTCAAAATTATTAAAATGAAGCACTTGTATATACATAAAAAGGAATATGCAAATGACATTTCTCAAACATATATATATATATATATATATATATATATATATATATATATATATATATATATATATATATATATATATATATATCACATATTTTTTTATTATTTCAATCAGGTTCCCCGACTGGTTTGGCCATCATCAGGAGAAAAAATTCCTGATTATTAATAGCAGTGAAATACAAGAATTAATGACTTTCTGAAGAAAATGAACGTTAACTGTAATTTTCAGTTTTTTCTTAGTATTAATTTTGATCAGTCCTTTCGTTGGTCAAACGGCCTCTTTTAAGTTGTTTTTAAGATAGAGGCTGGATAGATTCATGTGACTCTGAATTCCCTTGGCCATCTAGACAGATTTATTGGTTCCTGTGTTTGCCGTAAGTTCATTTTATCCTTTAGTTTTAAGGCGTGTGTATGATGTGTGTAAGTGTATATATTAGTATGGGTGTATGTATAAGTGTGAGATTTCAACACCTCCTCAAGCTTGTCTGTCTTGTGTAGGAGAGAAATGTGGGTAAGGCTTGATTTATGCGGTTATATATTAATTTTATCTATGTTATTAAATTTGTGATTAAGCACGTCTGGATGGAGAGTTTTGAGTCGCAAAATCTATTTGTTTTCATTGTTTTCTAGAATTTTTCTAATGTTATATTTTCTATCTTTTCCTATTTTTTCAATTATAGTGAATTTGGCATGGCTTTTAAAATTATGTTTTTCTAGGCGAAAATAGGTATAAATAATTTGGTAATAATCTCTCGTGGGGAGCCGACTTAATTCAATTACGATAATTATCAATTCTGTAGTGAAAAGGGCTATTCAGATTTTTCCACATATTGTTTCTGGCATATTATTCATTTTAAAAGGAAAATTATGTTATGACTTCTTTAGTTAGAGTCGTGGTTGATTTTGAAAGTAGACTTAGTGACTGAGATAGAGAACGAATTGGGGTGTCTAATGTGGTTACAGCATGAGATCTTTTTGTTGTTACATGGTTGGGAAAATCCTGCTGTCTTTATTTTTGATCTATTACGGGTTACCTTATCATCTGAAATTTGGTTACTACCTATAATTTCCTTAAGGTTCTTAGGTCAACGATATGCTTGAAGGCCGGGTTCTTCAAACAACATTTTTAGATCTGGTTTGAGATGTAATATTTCCCAACGACTTTTGATTTATATATATATATATATATATATATATATATATATATATATATATATATATATATATATATATATATATATGTATGTATGTATGTCTAGCAGGAAACAGCATATCTTCTCTGAGTGTTGACTTCAATGTTAACTTTTATATTTATATATACATACGCTCTATCTCTGATATTGAGCACTTTATCCCATAAATATAGCACACCTTAAAACTATATATATATATATATATATATATATATATATATATATATATATATATATAAAGAATTAATACATTTATTTTTAATCCGACATTTTATTACTTCAAACGTTATTACAGATGACACTTCGTTTTTTAAATACGACTTCCTATTTTAAATACGACTTCGTACTTTAAATAATACATACATACATACATGTATATATATATATATATATATATATATATATATATATATATATATATATATATATATATATATAATCAATGCCACTAGTACAGAGGTAATTACTGAGAGTGAAAATGAAAGAAAATTCTGATTATAAGAAGGATTGAGAAAATGACAAAATCTGAATGAGATTCAAGAAGATAGAAGATGACGATTGACGTTGTATTTACATTTTTGAAGTTATCTGGGAATCGAGTAAACGGAAGGGAGTTCCACAGGCGGGAAGTGCGAGAAAAGAAACTGTTGGTGTAAAAGTGACGTTTTCATTTAACTATTTCAGCAATAAAATGGAGAGACCTAGAAGCTTATCTAGTAACACGCTTAAATTCATTTAATCGGGGCACCGGGGAAAAGCTCAAAATCTATCTATCTATCTATCTATCTATCTTGTGAAACAGAATTAATGTAATAATCGGGATGTCCTCTTATTCAGTTGTCTTGATGCAAATTTATCTTCATGTCAGTATTGAATATGTTTTACAGTATTCTTACTCTTAAATTAAAAAATAACTAAACAAAAAATCAAAATTCTTAGCAATGAGAAAGCAAGACACCGTAGCTTTCACCCTTTATCCCCAGCAACTCAACAAAAGGAAAGCAGAAAAGAACGCAGGATAACCGTGGTTACTGAAAAAAAAAAAATTTTGAAAATGTGGAACTTACAATACATAAAATATAAGCATTCGGAAATATTTTTAAATGCCACTTTTATGTAGGCAAAGGAAAAAAAATCGACGATATAATGGAAATAATTCAATCTCTTAAACATTTTTGATGATTTTTTAACTGAATATGTGCATTTTTTATATTTATATATATAGGGATACGAACTTTTTTAATTCCTGAACACGGTTAGAACATTGTGACCGTGTTCATAACATAGTTGAATTGAGAGTTGGCTTCTTCAACGATATAAATTATGAACACGGTTAAAATGTGATGCGCGTGTTCGGTAATTCGAAAACCTTCTCAATTATCTCTCTCTCTCTCTCTCTATATATATATATATATATATATATAGATATAGATATATAGATATAGATATATGTAAAAGTTTGTCAGTTAACTGGAGTCGGGATACTGATATTACCTTCAGCATCCCGACTGCAGTGTTTCGTAGGCGGACCTGTCCGTTCACTCTTTAGGGTGTATCAGCAATTTACTAAAACAATTCTAAATATGCAGTTAAAAATATCCTTTATAAACCTTCATAAATATCTCAGTAGAGACAAAGGGTCAATGCCTACTTTCCTAAAGGACTGAGTTTATTTCATACTCGTCATCCTTTTCAATCAATTTTGCTCCAAATTCCAAGTTCAACGATAAGAGCGACCACCTATTTGACTTCCCCTTCTTACGGAGCATGAACTTTAATATATCTCTATCACGCCTCAGAAATTTTCCAGATTTCCCAAAAGCCTAGACTCGAAGAATAGTACTGGTCCGGATAAAATCCCGGCGGTTGTCCTTAAAAACATCAGTCCAGAGTAATCTGCATATACTGGAAAAACTATTTAACCGCTGCATGAAAGAGAGATGATACCCAAGTCTAGGGAAGTTGTCAGCTGCACGCTCTGATTAAACAATGCCAGTGAGTGCCCATCCCTTCGCAATTAGCCTGCTTATTTTTATCAGCCGACATTTTGAAACGAAACACTAATAAAGTATTTAGTGATACAATTTCTACTAATTAACGCATATCTGCGGTGTGGTTAGGAGATGTAGATTCATACCTTTACGAAAACGCATTTACGCGTAAACGAATATAAGGAATCCGATTGGAATGGGATATTAGCACTCCGATGTTTAAATCTGAGCCGTTAGCCATTACACCATCGTACATACAGCACATGGTATTCCCAAGCGGTCACCCATCTAGGTACTGACGAAGTTTGACGATTCTTAACTTCGGAGATCGTACGAGAATCGGCGTTGAACAGAATACATCCGTAAGCTTGACCAAATGAAATATGATATCTAAAATCAAACGTTTTTTTGTAGCATTTTTCGAATTTGTTTTAAAATGAGGAAATTATGTTTTTAAATCTAATATTTTAACAATCATTTTTCGAACGTATTTTAAAAAGACAAATTGAGATATTTCGTTTAAAATCAAGTACTTTTTTAGCATTTTTCGCACGTATTGTAAAATGAGAAAATAAAATATTGTGCTTAAAATCAAACAGCATTGTGCTATTTTTTTTGCATGTGCCAAAATTTTCTGTCTAAAAGGCAATATATTTTTATTACTTTTAGTATTTCTTTTAAAATGACCAAATAAAATATGCTGTTTAAAAAAGACCATAATTTCTATATTTTTTGTACTTGTTATAAATGGACAAATGAAATAAAGAAACTAGTTTTGTGCTATCTTGCATGTTCTTTAAAATTTACACTGAAATAATTGTGAAACGTTTTTTGGCATAAGTTTCAAAAGGATCGAAGAAATATTTAAAACCAAATATCTTTCAAAACATTTTTAGATGGACTTGAAAATAACCAAATAAAATATATATGAAATCAATTTGTTTTTCATTTCTTGCACGTATCCAAATAAGATTTTCTGTTTAAAAGTAAATATTTTTTAATCCTTTTTGGATGTGTTTTAAAATTAACCAAATGAAAGATTTTGCTAAAAATCAAATATTTTCTTGCCGTTTCTTGCTTTAAAATAATAGAGTAAAATTAAAATATTCCATTTAAAATTATATATTATTAGAGTAATTTTAAATTTGCTTTTTAATAACCAGATAGAATATTTTGTTTAAATTCAAATATTGTTCTAATCATTTTAGATGTGCTTTAACATAATCGAATAAATGAAATTTTTAAAATCAAATATTTTAGTATAATTGTTAGATGTGCATTAAAATAATCGAATAAAATAAAATGTTTAAAATCAAGTATTTTAGAATCATTTTAGATGTGCTTTAAAATAATCGAATAAATGAAATTTTTAAAATCAAATATTTTAGAATGATTGTTAGATGTGCATTAAAATAATCGAATAAAATAAAATGTTTAAAATCAAGTATTTTAGAATCATTTTAGATGTGCTTTAAAATAATCGAATAAATGAAATTTTTAAAATCAAATATTTTAGTATAATTGTTAGATGTGCATTAAAATAATCGAATAAAATAAAATGTTTAAAATCAAGTATTTTAGAATCATTTTAGATGTGCTTTAAAATAATCGAATAAATGAAATTTTTAAAATCAAATATTTTAGTATAATTGTTAGATGTGCATTAAAATAATCGAATAAAATAAAATGTTTAAAATCAAGTATTTTAGAATCATTTTAGATGTGCTTTAAAATTATCGAATAAATGAAATTTTTAAAATCAAATATTTTAGAATGATTGTTAGATGTGCATTAAAATAATCGAATAAAATAAAATGTTTAAAATCAAGTATTTTAGAATCATTTTAGATGTGCTTTAAAATAATCGAATAAATGAAATTTTTAAAATCAAATATTTTAGAATAATTGTTAGATGTGCATTAAAATAATCGAATAAAATAAAATGTTTAATATATTGAGATATTTTAGATATTTTAGAAATATTTTAAATAATCGAATAAAATATTCTGTTTAAAATCAAATATTTTTGTAACACGGTAACGAATATTGCAGACTTCTCAGAGCCAAACACAAGATTAAAATGGCGAAACGGTATATCTGAGCGAAAACTTGCAGCTGTCTCTTTGTTACATGAAAGTAAATGTCTTTTAAAATATCGAAGCAGGTGACAATGATGAATACATAGATATAAAACAAAGATCAGTTTTATGGAATTCTGGTTCCACTATTACTTACTACACTGACATGTTTTTTGAAAATTCTCTAAAAGATACGATCCTATGCACAACTGAGATTTTAAATCTTGACTCATTGAATACGTTTGCAACATGCCTCCAGAATAGTCTGTGATAATATCTTCATTGTATGGCAGGCTCAATCTAGAGATACTAAACTTAGTATGTCCGGCAAAAGATTATAATTCTTGCAAACCGAAACTATTCCTCGATGAGAGACGTCCATGTTTAAATGTAGATCGAGATTACTATATTTACTTGAGAATATCTTGGCGCTTAAACATATCTTTCTTTAACCACAACTGATTTCAAATGACCTCTCAAATAAGGCGGGATGCGCCATGTGGTCTTTTTTGTAAGAATGAACCAAAGACAAAAATTGCCTAGTCTCCGCGTTCACTGTTACTGTTTCACACCGACACGATCTCTTTTATTGTAAAGGAGAGGTTGCTGCAGCAGGGTTGGAATCCCAAGGATCAGGCGCCTTCTCTCATTTAAAATCGTGAGAACAGATACTATGCTTTGGTTCCGCTCCGAAGGTCGAGATGAATGCATTTTATGCATAGGATTGTGCCATAGTTTCTAATTTAAAAAAAAATATAATGTATCAGCCAAGTTGAAGAATATCTTAATTATTTTTCGGTTTCTTGAATTTATGACAGGGTTTTTAAAAGTCCCATAACGCATCAGTCCCATAACCGCATATGGTCGTAGGGACGCTGCGCATTTCAACACCTGATATAAGATATAACACATATCTAGTTTCGAAAAACTGGAGTTTTAGGCTTACGACCACATCACATTGAAACAGCGGAATACGTACGACAACCGAAGATAAGCAACGTCGAACCTCACCAATGCCTAGATGGGTGACAGATTTGGAATACCAGGTTCTGTATACTTGGATGTGAAGAAGGAGTAATCGATAATGGCTCGGAATTGTTACTCCGAGAGCCGAGTTCCAATTTCCGTTGGGTTCGTTATATTTAGTTACGTGCAAATACGCTTGACAAAGGTATGAATCCACTACTTTTCCCTCAGATATGGATTAATTAGTAAGACTTGTCACTCAACCATTACTGTCTCCCACCCAAACTTCTTAAAATCTGAAATTATTTTCTGGGTTTAAATAACCTGCAAATGTTTGATAAGCCTATATTTCTGAGATGAGGTATTATGTACACTATTTACATTATTCGGACTATTGTCCTCATCTTTGTCGCCATATTTATTACAAGGTTTCATCTACATACATAGGGCATTACATTATAAATTTAAAGCTGAGCATCCCACTACTTTTAACGTTTCGATGTAACCGGTGTTTGTTGTGTCTTGTCTCGCACATTCTCTCATCAGTTAACTCTTTATTAGTCTAAAGAAGCGTTCTTTCTGGGAACGAAACGACTCAGTGAGAAGTTTGTTTTAATTTTGTCATTTACTATTATTCTGACACACACACACACACATATATATATATATATATATATATTGAGACCGAGAGACAGAGGGTTGTAGATGAGACACTTATAGACTTTAATTAAA
>OZ038483.1:66110279-66115279 GCA_964036315.1 Acanthosepion esculentum
GCCGCACTCTCTCTCGTTCTCCACATTTTTTATCTTATTCTCTCGACCCCCCCCCTCATATATTCATTGCGTTTCATATTATTATCAAATTTTAATTTATCCTAATTTTTGCAAACACCATCATGGGATTCCCAAAAATATTAGCATGGGGAATATTCCATATATGGATACGTTATAATAGACTACATATCGCTCTTACGATGTAGAAAGTTTTTTTTCTTAGCTTTATCGGATTTTAAAGTTTTTAGGCAAGTAAGTACAACTGCAAGAAATATGTTTTCAATTAAAATTATAATTACTAAACGTTTACCAAGCTTACAAAGAAAATACTCCAAATTAAAAAAAAAAAGCGAAAACAGTGTTATTGCAATTACAATAAATTCTAAAAAAAAAAGAACATTAATGTGAAATGTGTCCTCCATGTTTTGAAAATAGTTTTAGATGTAATTCTTCTGTTGATATTTTTTACATTTTTATTTTCCCATTTGAAATACCGCACTGCATCTAGAATAGCAGGCAAACATTTAGATTTGATCGTAAATTGCAGTCTGGAATTGCAATTCATCCACTTCAACGTGCTCTAGAGAAGGTCAGGTGAACAATCCAGCCACTTTATCAAGCGTTTCTTTCTAAACTTTTATCGTATTATGTTGATTATAAGATTCATTTTCTACCTGTAAAATATCTCCCAAAACCACCGAGCGTCTTGCATAATCGAAGGTCGTTGAAGGAAGGTATACGTTTGGGGTGTGGGGTGAGCGTCAGCTCCCCAGTTACATTCAGTTCTGTGCCCTTGGAAGTTTTAGAAGTGGTTCTTCTCTTGATATTTTGACCAGTTTTATTTTCCCGTGGGAAATATCGCACTGCATCCAGAATAGCAGGCCAAAATTTAGATTTGCTCGTAATGTACAGTCTGCAATTGTAAACCATCCTCTTCAACGTGCTTCACAGAAGGTCGGTGAAACAAGTCAGTCATTTTATCAAGCATTTGTTTCTAAACGTTCACCGTGTTTTTCCGCTTAGAAGTGCTCCAGCTCTGAAGACATAAACCGCTTCTCTGTAAGTCAGCAACCGATTCGAGATAAATTTTAAAGTTTTACATTCACCATGTAAGTATTTACGAATGTCTATACAAATGGTTATACTGTGTTTATGAATGGACAGAACGAACAACTCAGGGAGATGTAAATGAAGCTTTAGATTCTATTTATTTTATATCAATAAAATCTGAAGTATATAATAATCTGATATAAATGTAACGTTGCAGCTCAGGTCAAATACCAGGTTCGATCTTCCAGTGAAATACTTGTGGCTTAAAATATAACTATTTCGACAGATCGTTACCCACGAAATAAAACCATTAGCCGATTGTAGCAGTAAACAAATTTTATTCGGTTGTAACCTCCTGATGAGCGAGACGGAGATAAAGCGGAGTCGAACACTACAACGGGCATGTCTTACTTTTCACTTGCGGCGAGTGGACACTCGAGCCTCTCTGTCCGCTCTCTGTTTCCTGCGCCAGTGGTCACTGTCTAATAGAGGACAACGTTGTTTTTCTGTCATCTTTTTCTAAAAATGTAGTTTATCAAAAACCCAATGCCTGGCTTCACTCAGTTAGCTTGTGTCAGGATCATTTGACATGGTTCTTGAGAGGTTCACTCTACTTAGCTAACAATAATCAGGACAATATTTGGTCTGAAACAATTTCTATAACATCTTTCAGTTGTTTCCATTTAACAAGTTCTCGGCGGACACTGATATAGCTACATCCGACGCTCTCTTTAAGAAAAAAATATTGTTAAATATTTCCCCTTGTTCTCCTCTCGGCCATCGCTCATTACAGCAATATATAGGGTTTAAAACACATCAGCAAATAAATCAACAAAGAAATCAAACGAACAATTTTAACAATACGTGAAATTCCATACTCTGTTAGAAGACTTCACAGATATTTAAAAAAAATTGTACTTGTTTGCTATAGGTATCCCCGATTTGTAATGTGTACTTTTTGCTTATCCTTTTGCTAACAACCATGCATTCTGCCTTCTTAGATGTTGATGTTATATCTTTTCCTTTTGCTTTCCTTCAATGTCTTCTGTAGAAGCTGACGTAGTTTACTTTCTGTGTCCTCTGCTTGTCTCATGTTATTAAGATTGTTGCTGCCAATAATGGATCCTGTTAGGACAGCTAATTCTCTCAGAATTGCGCCGCTTTATAAGTTGACTAAGTCTGGTGAGAAGACACACCGCTGTCTTACATAGTTTTCTGTTTATTTTTAAATATCTACGGAACTCATGTGTGTACGTAATTACTAGAGGCGCTGATATATATGTTTTTGAGCTCGTCTGAACAATTATCATAAAAGGAATTATAGAAATAACGCAGAGAGACAGACTGACAGTGGTGGGTAAGTGACTGAAGCCGAGCCGCCAGATCAAGACCGATAATATTGCTGATTCTTCTTTGGATGTTATGAAAGAGCTCAGGATAAATAGCAGGGGCACTGGACCATATGTGGCAGCAATATTCTAAGCATGGTAGACTTAAAGATATGTAAAATAGATTCCGGAGAGAAAAATCGTCACGTACGACACAGTGAACCGACTTTCTTAGCAGCTGATTTAGCAATGGATTCAATATAGTCTTTCCACTTCATGTCAGCTGAGAACGTTAGTCCTAGAAGGCGGAACGAGTCACTTTCTTGGAGGTTAGCCTCAGCCATGCTGATGGAAGATAGAGAGGGGTCTCTCAAATGATTATTTTTTAACCGACCCCAATATTTCGGTTGAGTTTTCCAGTGTTTATTCAATCTCATTGTAGTCCTCCTCCACTTCTATCAAGGACTCATTACATTACAAAAATTTTAAAATAAGCCTGCCAATTTGGAAATCGATACACTCATCAGAAAGACTTTGATTTTCTTTTTCAACATATTTTACTGATTCCGCTCTGGCTTTTTCCGCACTTCCTTCTTAAACCTAAAAAAAAAACAAAAAATAAAAAACGAACCTCTCTGACTACGGCTTCTTTCTCTTCATTTTCACTTGTTAGTTTTAGGGACAGAAATTTATTTAAAAAAAAACTCTTAGCTATCTTAATATTTTCCAGAATACATAAACGGGAAACCAGTTACATTTATACCCCTATCAGTCCTCACTAAAGTCTTCAACACTTTTCATTCTAGCTCCCTCTGTGTCACATTGCGCTATAACCGAGGCACAGAGCATTCTTCCTCGGGATTTTCACGTACCCTCCGATTCTTATCGATTATATCGGGCGGCGGATCTACTAGCATGCCCTTCTCTGGGTCAATGTCACTCACAAGTAAACCTATGGTATACTTTCGCATCGGCCTATTTCTACCTTCTGGAATATTCCATTCATCGACCTTTGTACTGCGAAGATCGTGCCTTTGTAATTGCACCCGGAAACTGATATGTGATTCTATATGAGTGGTGTGTCATAAATTATACTGGTTCTCCTGTTGCGTCTCTGTCCTTGGACAGGGGGCGCTCAGGGGCTTCTCTGTCAAAGGGCAGAGGGACAACTGAGAAAATAATACTGAGAGGTGCCCAGCCCTGGGGAAATGCTGCCCGAGGTCGCGCCCTCCCATTGAACAAGAGGGAGGGATCGGTGCTCGCACCGAGGCCAGCGCAGCCGACGGTTGCGGGGGCTGTGGGCAATTTTTGTGCCTGCCCGGTTGCACGCACTCGGGTCCCCACTTTAGAAAGACCTTGTGTCACATCTCATTCTCGTGCGGGAATGAGTAAACACCGTATACGGGTTCTCCTATTTCAAAACTAATTTCTTTACTCTTAGTCTTATTAGCTTTAGATACGTTCTTTCTCATTCTAACGAAAGCTCGAGTCTATTAATGGAAAGCTATTTGATGATGATTGTCTCCATAATATCTCATGATATAACAATATATAAATTCGTATAATTTTATATATCCACAAAAAAAAAATTCTAAATAGTAAGTCATCTATGTTGTAAAAGATTATCTAAGGTGACACTAGATCTCATATGATCACCTCCAACGTCTGATTCAAATTCACATCCCAAGAACGTTCATTATCTGCTTACTCTTTTTGCTAATATGTCGGGCATCGTAAGATGAAGTCTCTCCACTCTTCCGTTACTCTGAGGATGCTAAAACGAAGTAGTAACGTGTTCGATTCTCAGCTTTCCAGCGTTTCTTTCATAATGCGATTTACGTTTTCAGTGCCATTATCTGCACCGAAACATTTCATCTCTCAATAAATGAACGATGTCTTCACCATTTGTTTTTATTAGGAACGTCAAAAGCTTCAGGTCATCCGCTATATAAAAGGGATAAAATTATTTACTGATTGCCTGATAATGAGCAAGCCTAAGACTCTGATACATCAATTGCAGCCTTAGCAAAAAGGTACTAGTGGGGCAGGTCAGTTTCCAGCATCTTAGAATTAACTTATCGGAGATTTCTAGACTGAAAACGAACGCACGTGCCAATATGATTGGTAGTGTCCTCATACATACAAGGCCAATATTATATGCGCCTGATAATCATCAAATTCTTTTTTGTTCCTACCTGAACATTTTCATCATGATACTGTTATATAATCTCCACGCTAATATGATATAGCACATATAATCGTACGGTGGGTTGGTGGTCTAGGTTTGATAAATAGTAATGTAATAGTAATGCGAAACGTGGACAGTGTTGGCAGAAACAGAGCGAAGGATCCAAGCGTTTGAGAAGAAACGTGGACAGTGTTTGCAGAAACATAAATCCAACTACGTTGTGAGGAAAAGTGTTGAACGTTTTGTGGGCCCCCAGTAATCTTTTCTCGCCATTGTTAAACAGAGAAAAATGGCGTAGTTAGGACACATCACAAAGCACGACAGCCTGTGCAAAACCGTCACGAAAAGGCACCATTGAAGGTGGACGTAGGAGAGGACCGTAACGCAAAAACTGGCTGAACAATGCCAAACGATGGACAGGTATGATTATTCAA
>OZ038483.1:66120279-66127779 GCA_964036315.1 Acanthosepion esculentum
GGCCTTCAAAGATACTTAGAAACTACAGATAACTGGATGATAATCTATGCCAAAGAACGCAAAATAAGTAAGAAACTTTATTCAGTAATAAAAGAAGCCAACAATTCAAAATGGAATGTCCAGTGGGTGAAGAAATGCAAGTAAAACATAATGCCCTAGTGCAGCTGCAAAAAAGCTTAAAAAAGAAAAGAAAAAAAACAAATGCAATCGAACAGATACAGAAACGATGGCAAGATAAACCTCTTCGTGGTCAATATTCTTGCCATACCAAAACCCCATACCGATCAGTGTCTTCATTGTGCAGGGTTAAAAGCTGAAAATGAAAATTGTATTCTTGCTGCACAGGATCAATGCTAGCTAACTAGAAATTACCAAGCACACAGACTATAAAATTGTGTTAATCTAAGATACAGATTCTGTGATAAATATCCAGAATCAGTTCACCATCTGGTAACATGTTGCAAGGTAATGGCACCCATTGCATATAAAATACGGCATGACAGAGTGGGCCAATATCTGCATTGGAAAATCTGTAACTTTATCGGGGAAAAAACTGCAAGAAATTAGTGTGAACACCACCGAGACCGGTTTAAAGTCATAGGATCTTTAACAATTTTATGGGACTTTACAATAGACACAGGCAGAACAATCAAAGCTAATCGCCTCGACATGGTGATCAGAGACCCACACAAACAATACGCTTTCTTATTGTCATGACAATCCCTTTAAACTGTTTTGTACCTTTGCAGATCTTCGTCCTGGGTATGACGTTAAACTGCATCCGTGTTCTGGGTAAGCCGATAAACTACATCCAACAGCAATGCCTCTGATCAGGAGGTTTTGAGGAGCGTGGAACCAACTCTTAATTGCTGATGTTCCCAATTCCACTCTGACCCGGGGTGGTAGCACCTGTTAGGGTCCCAGCTATGGGAAAATAGTGAAATCCCAAGGTGTGTCCGCGTCCTGGGTATGACGATAAACTACATCCGCGTCCTGGGTATGACGATAAACTACGTCCAACCAATAGGCCGTCAATCCGATCAATCGGCTGGTCATGCCATGCCCCATCACATCTAACCCATCCCAAAACAACTACAACTTACAATTAACTTTCCCTTCCAAACCCTACACTAAATATACTAACACCTTACCCTTAAAATGTGATGGGAAACAATGATGTTGCCAGCTATACGTTTTTGAAACAATGATGTTGCCAGGGATACATTTTTTTGAAACAATGATGTTGCCAGGGATACATTTTTTTGAAACAATGATGTTGCCAGGGATACGTTTTTTTGAAACAATGATGTTGCCAGCTATACGTTTTTGAAACAGTTGCCAGCTATACGTTTTTGAAACAATGATGTTGCCAGCTATACGTTTTTGAAACAATGATGTTGCCACCTATACGTTTTTGATATATCTAGTAAATACTGGATCTGGCATTAAATAACCCATAGTGGTTGATATGCCATAAACCCCAAACAAACAAACAAATTTGCAGATCTTCAAAAATCTATCAACATACAAGAACCTTAAAATCTAAATCACAAAATTGTGGTATATGAGGACATGAACAATTGCAGTTGGAGTTGGAGTCCTTGATTTGATTGGAACAGGTTCCGATATAGACTCACTGAAGGAATCCCTGGTAGCCAAGCCTTAAAGAAATGCAAAAAATTGTACTCAAAAGTACAGCTCAGACTTTACGAAGGGCTTTATCTATGTAAAATGTGTGCGATATTAGTTCTTTTTCTTTTTATTTAATATTTAAGAAATCTGCAAAAAGTTGTTTTTGTACAAATGTCGACTGTCTTGCGGAAAGAAGACGGTTGTACTGGTAATCAACGCGTCTAAACCAATGAAATAATAGTGATATTTACTGATACAAGTTCTACTAATTAACCCATTGTGAGATGAGAGGTGGATTTATACCTTTCCGAAATGGTATTTGGGCATAAGTGAATATAACGAATTGCTATCTATTACATCACCTGTGCATGCACACTTACAGTACATGGCATTTCTAAGCGGTCACCCATCTAGGTACTGATCAGTCTCGACGTTGCTTTAACTTCAGTGATCGTACAAGAACCAATGTTTCAGCGTGATATTGCCTTAAGTTTTATCTATCTATCTATCTATCTATCTATCTATCTATCTATCTATCTATATATCTATCTAATGTTGTAGCCTCTGTCTGTTATCAAACCCCTCCTAGGTTTAGGGAGATAGACCTCCATAACCATATATATTTCATTTTGACCAAAGGGACCCCACGAAGCGACAAATCCTCCACTTAATTTTTTTTTCCTTTGTTTTAAATTAAATTTAAATTTGAACAAGGGAATGACTCTCTTCCCAAATATAGGAGAAAGCCAGAAGATGGAGGTCACATCAGATCAAAATGAGAAAATATGGACGGCGAGTTGAATAAGAAAACACCAATCCATGGGTAGTGCCTTACAATACATACTTGTTGAGACAATTTAACGGTCATATCAATGTTCAAAATCTGCTCATCAATTAATCCAATCAAGTATTGCATCAGATACATATTAGAGGAGTCAGATGAAGTTGATTTGAACAAGCTCTCCCCAATGCAATTTTTTCCCTTTGATTTAAATTAAATTTAAATTTGAACAAAGGAATGACTCCTATCCAAAAATATAGAAGGAAAATGCCAGAAGATGGCTGTCACTTCGGCAATAATGAAATGCATCATTTTTCTTCACAAATTATAACAATGATTTAAAATCAATCATTTCTTACAAAAAATGCCTGACATGCAGCAAGGCGCGTGTAATCCGGCTAGAATTATCGTTAATGATAAAAGTTGATTAAAGTTATCAATGAAGATCAACAAAACACTTGGTTATTTTCTATCTTCAGATGCAACAGAGCTTTCTTTTCAACCGTATAACTATCAGGAATATTATTTCAGGATATCGTTCCACTGGTGGCTTATATGATGACCGGGAAACTTTGTTCCATTTAGGCTCGTAAATGTCCACGTGTCCGCGTTTGAAATACTCCCGTCCAAGCATTGTCTCCGCTGACTGCAATAATCTGATTATTCATTCATTTTTATTCAGTTAGCGCATTTTCTGTGTCGCTGTGGTCACCACTTCCTCCCATTTCAAAATTGTGGTTCATGGTGACATTCAGAGCAGAATAGTGCAATGGATTGCCAGTTGCTATTGCATCGGGAATGTTGAAGTTACCCCTTCCCTCCTCCCAGAGTTTGGTATATTTTTGAAGTAACCTTCTTCTTTGCATTAAGATGCAACAAGATGGTTTGAATTCAGAGGTTCCTTCTTCTAGATTGGTTGTCATCCAAGGTTACAGGACCCAATCTGTCCTGTTTGTTTTACCCATAGCCTGGGGAGAAGGGTTGTGTAGCGGTATTGACGGCCTAAATCAACCCGTACATTTTTTTACTTTACAAATGTGTAAGCAAACGAAAAGCAAACGAAAGAGAAACAACACGAAAAACTGTTTCTATAACAACAAACAATATTTATATTTCTGTGTGTCAATGATATATAAAGATAGGGTTTATTTCCCTTTGATTAGAATTTCTTAGAGTTATTTAAGAAGCAAATATTTTTATCTGAACTCAGAGTCAGTTGAATGAAATTGCCGCTCGGACTGTTCACCGTGAGAGAGTTGAAAGAATTCTGTAAAGCTGAGAATATGTTGATAAACCTTTAGCTTCAGAAGAGTTGAAGGAGTGAATGTTCCGTAATGTTTGTAATTAAGTTTCTGTTGCTTGTAATGTTCTGTAATGTTCCGTACGTACGTGTATGCGTATGTGTGAAAGTGTGATGGCGTATCATAGCGTTGGCCCGATCTGGGTCGAAACGCTAGTTCTCTAATTACTACATCTTGTATGTCAGTGAAGGCAAGAGAGGACAAAAGAGAAAGAAATGATTTTTGTCAAAGTATTTATAATAAACGTAATCACGTGATAGGCTCCGGAAGACAGATTTTGGAAGAATTGTATTTTTGTTCAGGTTAGGAACTAGGTCGATGTTATTCGGACCTAGTTGAGAACATGATTTAAATATTAACTGACCAATGAGAAAAATATCAAGGCTCTGTGATCCACTTTTCCCACAGATTTTGGCATTGAAAGAAGGTGGTAGCAGGAAGCAATAGATGCATTGATATCTTTCCCAAGCACGTAAGTTAAATTTGAACTCAGCTCTCTGATTCCCCAATCCAAGCCACTAACCATTACTACATCTTGTATGTCAGTGAAGGCAAGAGAGGACAAAAGAGAAAGAAATGATTTTTGTCAAAGTATTTATAATAAACGTAATCACGTGATAGGCTCCGGAAGACAGATTTTGGAAGAATTGTATTTTTGTTCAGGTTAGGAACTAGGTCGATGTTATTCGGACCTAGTTGAGAACATGATTTAAATATTAACTGACCAATGAGAAAAATATCAAGGCTCTGTGATCCACTTTTCCCACAGATTTTGGCATTGAAAGAAGGTGGTAGCAGGAAGCAATAGATGCATTGATATCTTTCCCAAGCACGTAAGTTAAATTTGAACTCGGCTCTCTGATTCCCCAATCCGAGCCACTAACCATTACTCTGTTCCACCTGTTAATCTCATACACGAACCGTATCAGTCAACAATTATATGTCTGGTGATGACCTCAAAAACGAATCATTTCCAACCGTATCGCGAGTACAAGGACGAAACGAGAGAATATGATTTACACTTTACAAGCACATATATGAATACCATACAATATCCTAAACGAAGATTATTGCAAAAGTCCGTGCATGATTTTTAATAGAAAATCACTGTAACTTGACACTGACCTTTGCTTTGTGTCGAGTTCTTGATTGGTTGCGAGCCAGACTTTGTTGAAAGTTGATGTTTTGCCCAAAAATGAATGCCATAAATTTTGACCTATTGATTCGTTTTCTCGTCATATCAACTCTTTGCAAGCCCTTTATTGGGTTATTTATATTCACTTACACACAAATACCCCTGGGAAAGGTGTGAATCCACCTATGCTCTCCCCAGCTATGTGTTAATTAGTAAGACTTGTATCATTAAATCATTATTATCTCACGCCACCTCCTCCGCCGAAAGAATTACAATCAAACTTTTTGGTTTTAAATAACCTCTAAACATTTAATAAGTCGTGTGTTTGTTTTGTTTTGTTGTGTTTTACGGTATATCCACCTCAATGTGTTATTTAACTTTTTTTTCTGGTAATATTTTGTTTTGTCAAAAATCTATTTCTGGTAATATTTTTTTTCCTCAAAAATGTGTAGCTGGTATTATTATTTGAAAACATGCATTGCTGGTAGCATTTTTTTTCCAAAAACCCATTGCTGGTAATGTTTTTTTCCAGAATATTGGTAATATATTTTTTCCAGAATATTGGTAATAGTATTTTCTTCAAAAATGTATTTCTATTTATTTCAGGACGCAGGTGTAGTTTATCGTCATACCCAGGACGCGGACGTAGTCATAGTTTCGGGGTTAACTTTTTGCCCATTGGTGGGAACCCAAAAGGTGCTACCACCCCGGGTCAGGGTGAACCCGGGAACACCAGCAACTAAGAGATGGTTCCACGCTCCTCAAAACCTCCTGATCAGAGGCCTTGCTGTTGAACGTAGTTTATCGTCTTACCCAAGACGCGGATGCCGTTTATGGTCATACCCAGGACGGGTTAATAAGCCGTAGAAAACGAATTAATCATTCATAAATTTGAACACATTCGATAGCAGCAACAAAAGTATCTAGTGCACTTTTTTGTGATGTCACCACTCGTTTCTACTTTTGTAATATCAACGAATACTGGTTATCACTTTCGTAATACTCGTTGTAGTAGAGACTTTGTAATCGTCGATACAACTATATAACTCCATTGAACAATGCTGGTGTCAGACGTCTACGAATATCACTTGCACTAATAGTACTTGCTCGATAATACTTGCTGGAAAAGTAACCACCATATGGTGATAGAAATAGTAATCCGTATAGTGATCAGTGTAAAGAAATAGTAGAGTGAATAGTATAAAGAATAGAGGATAGTATAGAAATGATGATCCATAAATTACTATACGGATCAGCATTTCTATACTATCATCTATTCTCTGTACTATTCAATCTACTAGAGGATAGAATAGAAATAGGGATCAGTTAGACGCCACTCTAATTCCCATATATACATTTACTTTACCAGCACGTGACCTACTTATTCAAAATGGGATCGCCTGTGTTTGCTCTCTGGTGATATGTGTTCAATCTCCAGTATCGGCAGCGACATTCTATTCCTATATAACAACGTTACTAGAAAGGAAACGAGGATATAATAAAGATACCAACTGTTCCTACTACTTTAACCAAAACAGTGAAAGAAACCTCTCATTAGTTACTAGAAAGAGCGATAATATTTACTGGATATTAGAAGCCTGATTTCTTGAACAATTGTTTTGAAAAAAAGATTATATACAATCTAGGCCAGTGTTTCTCAAACTTTTCAGGCAACGGCACAACTAGGAGGAAATGAAAATATCAGAAAATCTTTAAAGAGTATACATTTAAATGTTATTAAATATAAATACAGGTTTAAAAAATACACACCCAAATATGAACTTACTTTATTTCAATGTTTCAATTCAACTATTTATGCAGCTTGTAAATGGCACAGCCACTCGTATCCGAGGATGCCAGTCCACGAAGGCGACCAGCTAATTCCCATTACAGGCGCCTGCTCAGGCACATTTGTCTTTGTTCAACACCCACATAGCCCACCTATGGTTAATTCTGCAACTATGCTGAGTGTAACTTAGTTACACTTTCTGGGAGAGAGCACGTTAACTATCGTGATCAACGAGGCTATCAGGCTGAAACCTTCGGTTAGGATGCTAGCGGAACCACCGACGGCTCCCAAGGGTTCCGTCTACTCAATTTCACTCACAAGGATGTGGTCAAACTGTGTTATGTTTTCCAGGCGCCTCCTCTAGATCGATACCATGTTCTGTATTGGCAAACCGACTGTGGTTAGATTCGAATCGGGGTCTCATGGCCTGAAAGCTAACGTTCTAACAACTTGGATATGTGCCTATATTGTATGTAGCTTATTTTGTGTGAAACCTGTGCCTTGTGTTTTCTTGCAATTTCTTCAATGTTTGGCCGAATGTGAGATATGCAGACCCTCGTTTCTACTTCACGATAGCGTAGTATTTCTCGCTATGATATTTAGGGTTATGAAGCCTAATTCACATAAATAATAATAAGAAAATTGCAATAAAACAGATAAAATTTTTTTAGCTAATGTGGGATATTCCTTTTGTATTGAAATCCAAAATGTTTTAATGGGTAACGTCGAATGTTTTATTTCGAATTCACAATCACTAGAAATCGTGGCCAATTCTTCTTCACATAACTGAAGTCCAATATTAGAAGGGACAAATTTAATGGTACAGTATCTGTCTATATTTCTGAGATGAGGCATTACGTAC
>OZ038483.1:66132779-66150279 GCA_964036315.1 Acanthosepion esculentum
TCCTTATAAGGAAACGTCTGGCATCCATTGAACGAGCAGCCAGTATTGCTGTTGGTCGCTATTCATAAAATCATTCTCTTCAAACAATTTTTCAGGAAAATATAGATTTTAATGATTCATTCGTTTTTTTTACGGCTTAACAACCCTTTGCGGGTTATTTAAAGCCAGGACATATTTTTAGATTTTAAGAATCTTTTTTTTTTAGATAATAATTGTTTAGTGATACAAGTATCACTAATTAACCCATAGCTGGGGGAGAAGAGGTGGATTCATACTTTTC
Organism: Acanthosepion esculentum; assembly: GCA_964036315.1. Lineage (NCBI taxonomy): Eukaryota > Metazoa > Mollusca > Cephalopoda > Sepiida > Sepiidae > Acanthosepion > Acanthosepion esculentum. Next base: position 66,133,060 of record OZ038483.1, read on the forward strand.
TCAAGGGTATTTGTGCGTAAGTCAATATAACGAATCCAACTGGTATTAGAACTCGGCTATCCGATTAAAGATTTCGAGCCATTATCCATTACACCACCCGTACATCCAATCTTACATCACCTGGTATCCCCAGCGGTCACCCATCTAGGTACTGACCAAGCTCAACGTTGCATATGTATAGGCTGACAATGTATACGGAGTAATGACATTCATATTCATCCTGCGTATAGGAATCAGTGTTTCAGCGTGACGGGGGCGTCCTTGCTAACCAGTTATTTGTAGTCGTGCAGGATATCAGATGCTGTATCTATTTTAGTCGTTGCTGCGGTTGAAAGGATGGATAGCAGCTCGGATTGAGGAATCAGAGCCGAGTTCGAATTCCTGTCGGATCCGTTACGTTCACGTATGGGCTAATACCCTTGGGAAAGTTACGAATCCTCTTCTACCCAGCAGGACGGCAACCGATCTAGCTGAAGGAAACCCTGAATTCTAAACAGGCCTGGAGAGGGTTGGGATCCGTCAGTCTCTATTGCCTAAGAAGCACCACTCCTCCTGCGGCTGCAGTACATGTGGTGGCCCTACTATGATCGGTAGCGGGATTCGCAATTGCGCGCTGTCGAAAGATATATGGTTACTGTTATTTGGTTCAGCTCTTTGTTGCCAGCCTGACACTATTCCAAGATGAATGGTCTTTGCCAAGATCCGCAGGCTTCCCTCTTTCAACGACATTTTAACCACTGATTTTAGAAAGAGTTTGTATACAGCTGAACATGTTCGTATTTCTGAACGAGTTTGGTGCCATTCATATGAATGTTTCGAGCTGACAAAGCAATTGAAGAACATGACTCAAGATTTTAAGTTGTTTTAGCTTTGTAGAAATTTGCGGTGTAGAGCGAAACTACCCAGAGTTTAATTCAAAACTCAATTTTATTATTTCCTGTACTAAATTTGTTATCACTGATTTACAAACTGAGTTATTTAACGAGTTTTGTATTTACAAATTCTATATCCTGAATTTTTATGATAGGTTCAGGATAGGTTCCATCACTGCTTTCATTCCAAGAACACTTAAGAGATGTTGATTTTGTGTTTAAGATTATTCTTATGCCGACTATGAATCCGTATTGGTCCGGTTTATGCATATCATTTGGTAGATATTCGTTTGGTTTATACTTGAGTCTTCAAGCATTCATCCTGAAGATGGTACCTTTTACTGGGGTCTTACCTCTCGGTAAGTGGTGCAGTTAATACATTGACAGTGTATATGGGGTAAGAAAATTTACATTCGTCTTTATCTATTATTTTATTTAAAAACTAAAATAATGTTGGCGCTTTCAGCGTTTGCTTTCTTTATATTCATTATTATTATTTATCTGTTCACTCTAGATTAATGGCGGTTGTCGTTATCCAGCCATACCTTCAAATCACAGGCATCTCTTTATCATTCGTAATCTTTAGTTGTTTGCACTATTTATCTTTAGACTATTGTCCTTATCTTTGTTGTTGTAATCACAACGTTTCGGCCATTGTGTCACCCGGCCCTCTTCGAGTGTATATCGATCTGGCTAACCTACAGGGAATTCAGAACTGAACCCTTATTTTAATCCCCGGGAGATTTCACTGTTCCACTGCTCATGTCAAAGGGTATCGTCTAATTCTTATTTTATTCAGTCCTGTTCAGTTATTACTCGAGCTGTTTCCACTGAGTGCAAGTAGACACTGGCAGAACCAGGAATTGAACTCACAATCACGATGTCACCAAATACACAAGCAAACGCTTTTAGCCAGTAGGCCATATGAACTAGGTGATATCCCTAGACATGAGTACCAATTGTAATGACGAAGCTATTGTCGCTGTAAACCTTGCTTAATTATCCCATAACAGATGATGTGTTAAATGCTACAATGTTGAACGCAATTTTCCACAACCGACTCCAAAAGCTGAAGTCCATGAACGAATGGCAATTTTATGCTTATGGTAGCATAGTCGGGGTATTTATTCCTGTAGAATTTGATGAGAGCAGTATAGCTCCGGAGATTAAATAAAAGGTTCAGTTCTGAAATTCCCAAGATCGATATACACCTGGGGAAGGCCGGATGGTACAACGGCCGAAGCAATATAACAACAAAGATGAGGACAATAGTCCGAAGATAAATAGTGCAAATAATGACAACTCCTCATCTCAGGAAATCCGACAAACATTATCATTAGTTGTGCATTCATCTCGAAGATATCTGGTGGTGGAATTAAATGACAGCATCTGTAATATTTGCAGTTGTCTTCCAAACTGTTCAAGAACTTTTGATTTTCGAAGCATAACTTAGATGTGTAACAAGGCCGAAAGTGAGGATTAAAATCGCTACTCATCTGTAACTGTTCCAGCAAGACAATCTTGCTAACCATTACACCACGTCGGAGTGCCCAAAACGGTTAAAAAATAACATTATTGGAAAGATTATGAACTTTTAATTATTCACTTTCACTTTCACTTACATTCACTAGAAAATACCAGATATTAATTTAACTATACATTTTTTTCTATTACAAATGTCCACCAAATAATAAAAACACAAGTGACAATCAAGATACAAGATAACTGAATGCCGTGTATAATATGAACGTAAGATTATGAAGATATGTAGGATAGATAACAGTTGACCTAAGAAATGAAGATGTTATTATTATAGCAATCGGCGAAATATTCTTTTTGGAGTCCCCCCACGAAGCAGCTGTTATTGGAAAGAAGCCTCCGGAGGCAACACGCTTCTTACCAGTGGAATATGAATGCAGGTTTTAACTGTAAATGCCTGCATTGGTGGCGCTAAAGAATGAAGCTCGTCTTAGTAGTTTGTAGGGCAATAGCGATAGAGTGATGATAAGTTTGCGAGTTTAGTCTTTGGGAGAAGGCTTGCTGTGTGGAAAATAAATCATCTCCGCACAAAGGCAACAAAACGATTTTTACTTTGTTAACGCTTGAAAGTGAGGCTTGGGCAGCAAGATACACCATTGTTGGTTTGATAAGACTCTTACAAAGATAAGTAAAAGTAAAAGGGACCAGATACAATGGGTTGAAAATTATTTTGATTACTTTTAGCGAGGGCTAGTATGAATTTCACTTGGGGTCTCAGATGAAATCATTTCCCAATAAACGTTCAAATTAAGGGGTTCATGAAGAGTGAATGCGTTCTGGGGAAAAATCAGGGTCTGCTTGGCGATTATGAAATAATACTAGTTTAGTTTTTGAGGCACTGAAAATTAAAAACCAATTTTCCCAACATTGAGCGAGTTCTGCTGAGAGATCAACTGCCAGCCTACGAACAACTTGAATTTTGGAGGTGCTCCTGTAGAATGTAGTATTATTTGCATAAACATTTCTTAATAGCCTGAGAATGTTGCCAGTTTGATCGTTAATAAAAACAGAAAAGAAACAACCAGTTGACTCGCTCAGATCATTTGGAGAGAGGTTAGCCAGTATTTATACTTTTGTTTAGGATCGGTCTGGAACTGGTGAACTGTGAAATTTTCAAAGTTGCAAACGATCTTAATTTTTGATATTCTAATGCAAACTTTAGGGTACTTTCCCAAACTTTTTTTTCCTCTGAGCCGCATTTTCGAAATTAAAATTTGCCCGCGCCTCACCAAATTTTATATGATAAAAAGTACATTTAAAAATAAAAAAAAATCAGTGGGAGGGTTAAAGGGAGATAACCGCAGATTCGAAGTCAGAACATTATTATTGATAACTCTCTCCTCCAATTTTCGGACCCTAGTTAATGTATTCTTAATACTTGATATAATTAAAAAATATCACAATGATAAAATCGGTCCATAATTATTTATAACTAAAGATTGTTTCATTAAGACGGATTATATATAATGGTGTTTCATTAAGACGGATCAAAGTCAGCAGTAAGTAAATCAGTGTTACTGGTGAGAATTTATTTATTTCAGTCATGGCAATTATGTGTGAAAAATAATATCGCGCGAATGCCGGCCAAATCTGAAAGAAAAAGAAAAAAATCATTAGATGCTTAAACTTAATTCACATTTAAAATCGGTTCAAGTTATTGGAACAGCCTTTTTTATACTGGGACTCATGCATCCTATGTCAAGTAATCCATAATAATATTTACAATTTTGAAGTCATATTTATTTTTGGCATATAGATTTTTTTAAATTGTCTGGCTCAACTACTATAAGCTTCTGCTGCACCTATGGAAACACTGCTTTAAGGTAAGGACTTACAACAGTTGCTTGCATATTCGAATGCAATTATTTTTTTAATACTTTCTGGCGAATTACTGCCCCTAACCATTAGTTTCTATTTTTGTATTTTTGACCTTAATTTGCTATATTCACTTATACCTAGTGAGGGTTTACTTTATGAATTTTTATAAAGTTGTATCTCCTCTTAATCTGACAGATGTCATAGAAACATGTGTGCAAATATAAGGCGAGCGTGAAGCAATGTGCAGTGCATAAACCACATTCATTAAAAATAAGTCCGCATATAATGCGTGCTAGGGAAAAAACGCAGATTCGCACCCCTCAGTAATGAAGCATAAATCCTGATCTCAATCTTGGGTGGGGCAAATAACAGTGCACATCTCTCTATCAAGAAACTTAAGTCCAGATCTAAGGCGTGTTTGATGCAATGGGCAATGTGCACCTCTCAGTCATGGAACATATGCGACTCAAGTAGAAGTTCTCAGTCGAAAGAAAGGAGTATTTGAATGTTAGAAGGTTGTTGCCCAATGCTTGCAAATGGAACGGGTCTGCTTTCTGGAAAAAAAAAACAGCATTCGCGACCGTTTCGTTGTGTTTTAGCATGACCAAATGTATTATATTATTTGGATTGGCTTGGTATGTTTTACGGCATATCAACCTAAATGAGTTATTTAATGACGAAAAAATTTTTATTTCTGTTAATATTTTTTCTTCAAAAATGTATAGCTCATAATTTCTTTTTTTTCAAAACGGTATTGTTGGTAATATTTTTTTACAAAGTATTTCTGGTATTAAAATCTATTTTTACACTTACATAGTGTTTTGACTCCAGTTTGGGGGTTAACTATTTAAAAAAAATGTTTTCTGGGAATAATTTTTCCTTCAAAAATCTATTTCTGGTAATAATTTTCCTTCGTTAGTAATATTTGTTTTTCAAAAATGTATAGCTGGTAATTTTTTTTAAATGGATGCAAGTAATAATTGTCTTACAAAGTACTTCTGATATTAAAAACTATTTTTACACTTTCATAGTGTTTTGACCCCAGTTTGGGGTTTAACTAATTACCCATAGCTGGGACCCTAACAGGTGCTACCACCCCGGATCAGGGTGGACCTGGGAACACCAGCAATTAAGAGGTGGTTCCACGCTACTGAAAACCTCCCGAACACAGGCCTTCCTGTAGGACGTAGTTTATCGTCTTACCCAGGACGATTATATTATTTGGAAATAATCAGTTATTTCAGGCAACAGTTTCGAACCATTTTTAACTGTAATAGGCTTAATATTTTCTTTTGTTTCTTTTTTTCTTTTGGAGTAACTGCTTCTCTTTTCGATTCTTGTCTTTGAATTTTGTCAGTAAATCGAAATATATCTAACAGATTAATTGCTTGTTTTATTTTCGAGATATTACAGTAATTCATCTAAAAGAATCAGTCGCAAGCTGGTTCAAGAGGATAACAATACCGTTACAGTTTCTCCAGTTCTTTTGAAGTTGAGACTGTTTTTGCTACGGAAGTATAGCTATATTGGGTATATTTTTCTCTTTCATTTTGAATAAAACATTTTTTTTTAGACATTTTGTATTCATTTTTCTCCGAAATAATGTCAGGTTTCATTATTGGCGGACGCAATCTTAATATAAAGTATGCATATGACACTTGATAGCAGACACAGGACTTAAGTCAGACAGAAGGCAGTAAAGGAAAGCGATAATAAAAGACTAACTATCACTTGAAAGATGACAGATTGTATCGTTGTCAGCAAATGAAACAAGCAAAACTACGAATTGGATACATCAAAATCAAGCAAGTACACAAGTTTAAATATGTAGCAAGTACATATTACTTAAATGCGACACCGAAAACTGGAGGCGTATTGAGAAAGTGAAATATGCCTTTCAAAAGTTAAGCAAAATATTAAGAAAGCGGAAAATTTTGTTAGAGACACGAACAAGAGTACTGAACTGTTATATAATAAATATCCTCTTATATAGCAGTAAATTCTGAACAATAACTTCACAAATGAAGAAGAGACTTCAGGAAAAGAAATATGATTCTACAGAAGGATGCTGGGAATACCATGTACTGAACATGAGAGCAACGGCTTTTACTTTTATAAAAACAAATTGAAAGAAAAGGGTACTTATACTTAGAATCAGAAAGATACAAGTAACCTTTCTAGGCTGCGTAATAAGGAAAGATGGCTTCGAAAATTTGACACTCACAGGACAAATTGAAGGCAAGAGAAAAGCAACGAGTCCCCTAACTATTTGCGTAAATAGCGTGAAGAACAGACTTTAGAAGATATAGCAAAACAACAAATATTGATAAGAGCTACAAACGACAGGAAATCGTGGAGAGCTTTGATCGCCAACGTCCTGAAGGAGGGCAGAACACAAAAGAAGACGAAATTGATCTGAATTAAATATAATTTAATGTTGTGTGTCTATTTAAACTAAAAGTAGTCGTGAAAATTTCACGGTTTTCCTATTTTAATATCCTGATGAATACTAACTCTTATGTTAATGATTGGATAAGCTCATGGTCAGTTCTAAAACGATAAAATATCCGTAGAAATTTACCTATCGCATCGTTAAGTGGATTCATACTTTTCCAAAGGGTATTTACGCGTAAGTGAATAAAACGAACCCAACTAAAATTGGAACTTGACTCTTCGATTAACAATTCTGAGCCATTATCTATTACACCAACCGCACATCCAAGCTTACAGCACCTTGTATTCCCAAACGGTCACCCATCTAGGTACTGACCAGGCCCGACGTTTCTTAACTGGTGTTTCAACTTGATGTGGTCTTAAGACTTGGTTTCAGTGAAAGAAAGAAAGAAAGAAATGCTTAATGTCTTTTCCAGTGAAATGGATAAGTTTTCAATTCCAGATCTTTTTATTTGTACCCTCTTACTTAAAAATATAACGACCGGCATTCATATTAATGATTGTTATTGCAATATTTTGTCAATATTTGACAAAATATTCATTAATATGAATGCCGGTCGTTATATTTTGTGTCCCAGAGACTACCATAGGTTTCCGAATACGTACCAGTTCTCTCAGTATTATCCAGGATGAGTTGTCCGGCGTCATAATGTGAGAGTCGTTCGGTCGGAATTCGCAAGAACCACTACTTAAACCGGATTTTGACTTGACAGATAGCATGTAAACATGCTCTGCCTTACAAACAAGGCTATGGAAGTAAATCCAGCCAGAATATCTGATATGGTGCAACCGAAGTCGGTTGTCTCTCAACACAGACAAAGTATAAATAATTTCCATAATTTTTATTGTCCCAAGCGAATTCAACCACTTCTATAGCAATTTTCAATGGGGTTTTGTCTCCGGTGTTGTTATTATAAAATTGACCGATAGCGTTCGGGGCAATAAAAATTATGGAAAATCTTTGTACTACCTTATTCCTACAAAATGGAAAACACGTAAGGATGATGGTAAAACTTAATAAAAATTAATTAAATCTGCTTTGTCGGCCGTATTTAATGAAAGATGTTTGAAAGGAATGTTGTTGACCAAATATACATTAACACACACACACACATATATATATATATGTATAAATATAAAATTGAACATGCTGTTTCATACTAGACGCAATCGTCAGGTGGCCTGACGATTGCGTCTGGCATGAAATAGCCTGTCGCCTCTGAGTGTTGAATTTAATATTCACTTTTATATTTATATTTGCATACGCTCTATCTCTGATATTGAGCACTTTATTCCGTAAATCTAGCACACCTTAAAACTATATATATATATACATATATATATATATATATATATATATGTATGTATATATATATATATATTTGTATGTATGTGTGTGTGTTTGTGTATAGGCGCGCGTGCGTAAAATTTAAGATGGGATATATCTGTAAAATGACAATATGAATAAAAGACTAAAGGAAAACTCATCTTAACCGACGCATTTCGTCCTCTGAGAGACTTTGTCAAGGCAAATGCCAGAATTTTATTATGTAACAAGAATTTATATACAACAGCAAAAATGTTATTGGCATTACAAAATTTTTAAATTTAAGAATGGTCATGAATATTCATTAGGTTATCGAAAATGTCTAGGCAAGATATGGAAGATGCACTGTCTAAGAGACGAAAGTGAGTAAATGAACCTGATGAATATTCTTGAGCATTTAAAAAAACAAAAAAACCTAATATCATTTTTGAACTTCTATATTCATACTTATTACTAAATAAAAACCTTTGAGGATGAAATGCATCGGATAACACGAGTTTTTCTTTTGTTTTCATATATATATATATATATATATATATATATATATATATATATATATATATATATATATATATATATATATATATATATGTTTGTGTGTCTGTGTGTGTATATATATATAGCGTCTCGGATTTAGCAATCGGAGAACCGAGTTCGAATCCATTACATTCACTTACGTGCTTATACCCCTGGTAAAGGTATGAAACCTCTTCTTCTCCCTCCAGTTATGGGTAAATATCAAGACAGACTGGGTTATATAGCCTTGCATGCCAACTGGTCAAGAAGAAGGACAATTCTGAATTCAAAAAGTGCTGAGGTTCGTTCGGGGACCTTATGACACGTAGTGCACCATGTCTCTGTATTCAGCCCTTCAAAAAGTGTGGTTTGTTCTGCACAGTCTTGACCACTATATTCAAAATCATATGTGCTTGTCTCTGAGCTGCTTGACCCTCATACGTCTGATACAACGGAAGAGTCCACCATATATATATATATATATATATATATATATATATATATATATATATATATATATATATATATATATACATATACGTTTCCCTAATTTAATCATTGATCAACAAATTAAAATGTATCTCAATAAACTTAATAATACAACATGTGCTGGCGTCTTGGCTGTCGGTTCCTAGGAGCTTAGCTGCTGAGCTGCTTGACCCTCATACGTCGAATACGACGGGGGAGTCCACCACATATATATATATATATATATATATATATATATATGTATATATGTGTGTGTCTGTGTACCAATTAATATTACTATTTACATTGCAAAATTAGTCCTTATCTATCTATCTATCTATCTATCTATCTATCTATCTATCTATCTATCTATCTATCTATCTCTCTCTCTCTCTCTCTCTCTCTCTCTCTCTATATATATATATATATATATATATATATATATATATAGTAGTCTGTTTATACCGATCTATCCCAATCTGAATGTTTCATCCCACACTCCCTCTTCCCGATACATTCTCTTCCTATTCTTTCTGCATTCTTGATGTTTCTTCTTCATTCCAATGTTCTATTTCAAGTCTGAAATTATAAAATCTCTTCATACAACACCTGATTTTGCCATTTCAATTCTCAATTATTTGGCACGTTCTCTTGGGTAAATCCGTCATGAAGGCCTTTCGACAGTAAATCATTCTCAATTCATTTCAATACATCGCAAGCAACACATTTTATAAACTACTTCTAAATTAAATTCCTTACAATGCATAAAATGCCAGTATAAAATATTGCCTGAACATTTCATTAATAAATCATCGGCGATGGATTTATATAGAGCAATTTCATTAGATTCTAATGCAAAGAACTAACTATATACATACTCAGGCGACAGTATTCCCAGCAAGGGTGCCTCGCCGCTACTATTGCTTACCGTTGCTATTTGGGTGTCTGTTAATACTAAGTAACTTTGATTGTCACTGTCTGCCCTCATATAAAATTTAACATTATGAAAACCTAACAAGTGTTGAAGTAAGAGGAATATCGAGAAACCGTCATTAGTGGCAAGACAATAAAATCATGTATGGATGATCAGGTATAGAGAGAATGGTCCGTTAAAATGTGTGTGGCATAGCGGGTATTAGCCGTGACGGTTAGAACTGGAGGAACTAACGAATGCCTTTGCTTTCTTCTTTTTATGTGTCCTGTCCTTTCAGGATGTAGGCAATCAAGGATCTCCACATCCCTCTATCCCTAGCAGCTCTCAACAAGTTCCTTTCCTATCTCCACCAGACCACGTTCTGTCACCCACCTGCTCAAGCCCGCCAGGAATGTCACGCGCTGCTTTCCCTTGTCTCTCTTTCCCTCTATTCGACTCGTGAGTGTCAGATTCTCAAGGACCTCTTTCCTCATTATGTGTCCCAGAAACTTCAGCTGCCTCTTCGTAACGTTAAACACGAGCCTCCTCCTTGTCTGCGTCCTCTCCAAGACCTCATCGTTGCCCACACGCTCGATCCACGTAATCCCCAGCATCCTTCTGTAGAATCACATCTCCGTCGCCTAGAGTCTCTTCTTCATCTTTCAGGAAATCGTGCAGCATTCGTTGCTGTAAAGAAGGACGGATGTCATGTAACAGCTCAGTATCCTTTACTTTGTTACCAAAGAAATCCTCCTGTAGTGCGTCTGGACTCTTTCCATGGAGATAGCGATAGAGCAGCGAGAGACATTTGGTCTGTGGGAAAGGGGTTGTAGGGTGGAAAAAATTCATCACCCAAAAGAACGCAAAGACGTTTTTGGACTCTAGACCCGAAAGCGAAGACTATGGATATACTGTCAGCAGTATTCTATTTTCGGTCTGATCTGGCTCTTGTAATGGGATAGAATAATTGGAGGAGTCTGGTACTTACTGGAGCGGTATAGACAACCGACCATTTTTCCAGCATCTTTAGCAACGGATTGTATGTACGAGTTCCACTTTATGTCTGCGTTGAATTTAGTTTCAAGAGGCGCTCAAGCCTGCCTGTGAGAACAACTGTCCATCGCGATCGGTGAAAATTCACCCGGTGATAATCAAACGTCATTATAGTAAGATGATTTTAAACGGATTAGAAAATCTAGTACATTTTTTTTTATTGGCGGACTAGAGTACTATTAATAGTCAGTTACGTGCCGTGCGTGATACACGCTTAGGCAACCATGTATCTTTCGGCCTTAATTCCCGCAGTATGTTGCCATTTCTTTGTGCGGTAGACTAGTTACCATCAAAGGCTATAGAACCCGGTCTGTCCTGCATGACTGGGGGTGGGGAAGAAGAAGAGGATTCATACCTTTCCCAATGGTATTAGAACGTAAGTGAATGTAATGGATTCAACTGGAATTCGAACTCGGCATTCCGCTATCCATTACTCCACCGTGCATCTTCACTATTTATAGTAGATTCATAAAAAATGTCAATATTAAGTTTTAGGCCTTTTTTCATCACGCTATGCTCTTTTTTCAGCGAAAAAGTGGAAATTTAATAGTTATATTTGCGTCAGAAGTCGATGTAATACTTACGATGAGTGTTGTAGCGCCTTTTGTTTATGTGAAAAACACACTGATTTCAAAAATCAAATAAATGTCGAATTTTAATGAAACTTTTGGGACTTATTCACTGTGCCATGTGTCCTTAAGTGGATAAAGGTGTTAGTAATATCCAGTGACAGGATCCAAAGAGTGTGAGTTCAATACCCACGTTAAGGCAGTGGGGAATTTGGGGAGGGGAATTAACAGGAGATAACTGATAACTGACATCCATTAAACATGGTACGTGGAACTAGAACAGTCTACCCCAGTGAGCGAAAGGAAGGGTTCAATTCGACATTCCAATCACATGAAGAAGGTCGGAGCGTACAACGGATGAAACGTTGTGATAAATATGGCGACAAAGATGAGGACAATAGTCCGAATAATGTAAATAGTGTACATAATACCTCATCTCAGAAATATAGACAAATAGTTAAGAAATATGTTCGCTAAAAGTAAGAAAAATAAGTGGAGTAGTAGGTAGCGGCTCGGATTGAGGAATCGGAGAGCCGAGTTCGAATTCCAGTCGAATCCATTGCATTCACTTACGTGCTTATACGCGTGGGAATGGTATGAATCCACTTCTTCTTCCTCTAGTTATGGGTAAATATCAATTAGAAAATCTAGTACATTTTTTTTTATGTGCTAATAACCTTGGGAAATGTAGACATCCTCCTCTTCTCCGTCCAGCTATGGGTAAATAGCAGGGCACTTGGAGAAGGAAAAACTCTGAATTCAAAACTGGCCTGTAGAGGGTTGGGTTCCGTCAGGCTATCTTACCCAAGAAACAACACAATTACTGCGACTGCAGTACACACAATGAAGGGAAAAGAAAATAGAATAACAGTAAGAGAAATTGTGAATGAAGTAGCAAGGAGTTATAGTGAAAGATGCTTTCCTGAAATCGAGTAAGGTAAATCTCCCCAGAAACAAAGACAAGCTGAACTCCTATATAAATATCACATTTATGGCAGTGATTCCTGGGCAATTTCTTCACTGATGCTTCTAACAATTAGAGCCGAATTCTTGGTAACACATACTGCGTAACGAAGGTTTAAAGAATTTAATACCACAGGGCATATCGAAAGCAAGAGATGCAGTGGAAAGCAAAGAGGAAAATACTTGACAATTTTCAGCCAATGGATTTTGGAGAAGTGCCACCAAAAAGGCAATAAACAACAGTAAGCAATGGTGATCTAGGTTCTGAAGATAGATAAGTGGATTGATTGAGAGGGTGATTCAATATTTATAAGTCGACTGTCCGAGCGTTTTAACAGTATTTGTTCTCAATATTTGTGTTACTTGTTTTTATCCCCGGTGATTCATTTGGAAATCATTGTTAAAATGAACAAATAATTGATAGTGAAGGCCCGAAATCCTTTTATGTCAGTTTATAAAATTGAACAAATTTGTTATTTTAGAACGTTGATTGAAACATTTTCTTCACAAAGGCCAATCCTTGGAAAATTGATGAATTAAGACTAATTACACTCCCAAGACATTAGATATTTGTCTTTTTGTTTGTTTGTTTCTTTCTTTCTTTCTTTCTTTAACATACCGTCTTTCATTATTTCATTTTTTTCTCTCTTTCTTTTTTCTTTCTTTCTTTCTTTAACATACTATCTTTCATTATTTCATTTTTTTTCTTTAACATACCGTCGTTCATTATTTCATTTCTTTTTTCTTTCTTTCTTTCTTTCTTTTTTTCTTTCTTTCTTTCTTTCTTTCTTCTCTCTGTCTTTCTTTCTTTCTTTAACATACCGTCTTTCATTATTTCATTTCTTTCTTTCTTTCTTTCTTTCTTTCTTTCTTCTCTCTGTCTTTCTTTCTTTCTTTAACATACCGTCTTTCATTATTTCATTTCTTTTTTTCTTTCTTTCTTTCTTTCATTCTTTCCTTCTTTCTTTCTTTCTTTTCTCTTTTTTTCTTTCTTTAACATACCGTCGTTCATTATTTCATTTCTTTTTTCTTTCTTTTTTCTTTCTTTCTTTCTTTCTTTCTTTCTTTCTTTCTTCTCTCTGTCTTTCTTTCTTTCTTTAACATACCGTCTTTCATTATTTCATTTCTTTTTTCTTTCTTTCTTTCTTTCTTTCTTTCTTTCTTTCTTTCTTTCTTTCTTCTTTCTGTCTTTCTTTCTTTCTTTAACATACCGTCTTTCATTATTTCATTTCTTTTTTTCTTTCTTTCTTTCTTTCTTTCTTTCTTTCTTTCTTCTCTCTGTCTTTCTTTCTTTCTTTAACATACCGTCTTTCATTATTTCATTTCTTTTTTCTTTCTTTCTTTCTTTCTTTCTTTCTTTCTTCTTTCTGTCTTTCTTTCTTTCTTTAACATACCGTCTTTCATTATTTCATTTCTTTTTTTCTTTCTTTCTTTCTTTCTTTCTTTCTTCTCTCTGTCTTTCTTTCTTTCTTTAACATACCGTCTTTCATTATTTCATTTTTTTCTTTCTTTAACATACCGTCGTTCATTATTTCATTTCTTTTTTCTTTCTTTCTTTCTTTTTTTCTTTCTTTCTTTCTTTCTTTCTTTCTTTCTTTCTTTCTTCTCTCTGTCTTTCTTTCTTTCTTTAACATACCGTCTTTCATTATTTCATTTCTTTTTTTCTTTCTTTCTTTCTTTCTTTCATTCTTCTCTCTGTCTTTCTTTCTTTCTTTAACATACCGTCTGTCATTATTTCATTTCTTTTTTCTTTCTTTCTTTCTTTCTTCTTTCTGTCTTTCTTTCTTTCTTTAACATACCGTCTTTCATTATTTCATTTCTTTTTTTCTTTCTTTCTTTCTTTCTTTCTTTCTTTCTTTCTTCTCTCTGTCTTTCTGTCTTTCTTTAACATACCGTCTTTCATTATTTTATTTCTTTTTTCTTTCTTTCTTTCTTTCTTCTTTCTGTCTTTCTTTCTTTCTTTAACATACCGTCTTTCATTATTTCATTTCTTTTTTTCTTTCTTTCTTTCTTTCTTTCTTTCTTTCCTCTCTGTCTTTCTTTCTTTCTTTAACATACCGTCTTTCATTATTTCATTTCTTTTTTCTTTCTTTCTTTCTTTCTTTCTTCTCTCTGTCTTTCTTTCTTTCTTTAACATACCGTCTTTCATTATTTCATTTCTTTTTTCTTTCTTTCTTTCTTTCTTTCTTCTCTCTGTCTTTCTTTCTTTCTTTAACATACCGTCTTTCATTATTTCATTTCTTTCTTTTTTTAACATATCGTCTTTCATTATTTCATTTTCTTCCTTCCTTCCTTCCTTCCTTCCTTCCTTCCTTCCTTCCTTCCTTCCTTCCTTCCTTCCTTTCTTTCTTTCTTTCTACAATAAATATTTTCTACGTTCCCTTCCCAAATATATATATATTTTTTTAAATTGGAATTTGCCATTTTGTCCGTTCGACATTAATTTCCTTGATGGCCTGCAAAGGTGTTTTTGCGATTCTTTTTAATTTGATTTTAGGTTTTTTATTTTTTTATTACAGTTCATTTCAAACAACTAAATTTTCAAAACAATTAGTTAAATCGCATAAATGAGCTTTGAAAGTCATATCCACAAAAAGAAAAAGGTAAAAGAAAAATGCAGACGGGCGTGGAGAACTAATCGTTACTATCTTTTTTCTTGTTAGACTTTCGCAGATTAATGGAAATAATGTATAGTTTCTTTTGAAATCGCGAATTTCGTAGACTTGTTATGGTGATTCGGATAACGAAGAAACGATGTTGATACAGAGTAAGTAACTTAGCAAATAAAAACAGTTGTCTGGTGGTTTTTAAGCGAATACGATTAAAGTTAAGATGAAGACGTCAAGCGACAGAAAGTAAGCAAATGAAAAAGAAGAGTAAAAAACGAAAACGATAAATGAAAAAAAAGAGAACAAAGTACTCCAAAGACATTTTGAAACACTCTATGAAAACAATTGGCGAGTCACTGAGCGGTCACAACACCCCTGATACCCGAGTTCGAATCTCACCATGGTCGATTGGTCAATATCGGTCTAGAGAAACGATTATTCCGGCGGGTATATTATATGCTTTTTATATAGTTTAATAGAACATGAACATGGCAGCATTTACACAATTTTGATTTTGTACAGCATTCGAAAATTGAAATAAGTATAACAAACATATAGCAAGCAGAACTTAGGTGTTCATCTACCATGAGCGCGTGACCAATAGGTGGGTTAGAACTATCGCTTTCCGACAAGGTGTCCCAGATTAGGAACTCCTCATTGTCGATTTGTCAGGCAGATAACTTCTTGATATTATCCACTTGGGGCGACAACCCCAGCATGCAGCACCGCCAAGGAGTGCCATAAAACCATACCGCAGGTTCTTTTAATCATTCTGAGTGAAATTCCGCAAAACGAAAACTATTTGGAACTCGTTGATGGTTGTGCTGACACGAATTCAGAAGTCATCGTGACCGAGCGTACTAAGCTCAAACAATGATTACGCCAGATTATGCGTTCGCCCATGAAACTGTAACCAGGTTTCGCTCGGCAGAGTTGCAGTATAAAACACAGGTGAACTCTACGGGTGTTGAAGAAACTATAAATAAGCCTGAGTAGACGTCTACAACGAGGAACGGATAACCATCTGAATAAGCTAGAATGCTCGGAAACAAGCAACCAACCGTTATTGCTATTATGCAAGCAACGACTCCACATAATACGAAATATGATGTTCTATACATACAACACCGGGAGTAAGACGTTCGGTCATGGAAATCGTATCATCGGGAAGTGAACAAGATGGCAGTACTTAAATTAACAGAAAATATGGGGCTTGGCCGAGTATATATGAAAGAAGCATAAACTGGCAGTAAAATAGCGAGGCGCATTTATTGATCGAATCCATTTTGATTGTTCCAAGCAAAATAACGTGGCATTTATCTCGAAATCGTTCGTGTCAAATTGGTCAATATCGTTCCGGACATATTCACCTAAATCGCAAACTTCTGTGAGGAAGGGTTTTCAAAATCGAACGTTTTACACAGAATTTATCAAAAATACTTTTAGAAAATTTGGCGGCGAGTTCCTCATACCAACACAAGGACAAAAGTTCATAAAAATATGTCCGCAAATCATTCTTTTTTTTTACTTATTAAGTTTAAGAAGGCGCGGTGGGGTAATGGATAACGGCTGAGACTCAGGAATCGGAGATCCGAGTTCAAATTCCAGTCGAATCCATTACATTCACTTACGTGTTAATACCCTTGGGAAATGTAGGAATCCTCTTCTCTCCCCAGCTATGGGTAAATAGCAGGACAGACATGGCACATAACTGACTGAAGTTTAGAGATAGTTTACGGTAGATGTCGCTGTGTAGGTTAGATTTGTCATTCCTGTACATCTGTGGCCAGTCTGTCTTCAACGTTTAACGTGTGTAGTAGTGAGTTAACTGAGGCAGGATATTCATATCGCGAGCAGGCAGATATGACATTTACATGCGAACGGTATTGGACGCGAGGCTGCACAGCTGTATCAGACTGCATTTGCAGACTGAAGGCATCCAACTTTTGCTGCTGTTTATCGTCGCGTTGCTACGACAGGATCCGTGGCATCAAAAAACTATGGATCAAAGAAGTCTGAGATTCACTCGTACGCATGACAACGAAGAACACATTCTACAGGCTGTCGGAGACGATCTCGGTATCAGTACACGACAAGTGGCCCTAGCATGTCGTACATC
>OZ038483.1:66157779-66207779 GCA_964036315.1 Acanthosepion esculentum
TTACAAGACAGCGACTTGTGAATAAGAAATTAATACAATGCAAAAAATGCAAAGAAAGACTGAAAATTTTAGAAGGTGTCCACATTAAGAGAAAACACCAGACTCTTAAGAAAAACAGTCATAATTATTGAATAGGCAATTTAAAATGTGTTTAAATTCTCGGAATCCACGCTATGTCACGATCACACGACAGCACAGCGTTTCAAAACTCAAAAATCACATCACGATCAAGTAACAATAGAAACATTCAAAAATCGAAATTCAACATCAGTGCAAATGATACAAATTGCGACACGGATTCATCGAAATTCTTTTGTTTTTCTTCATCATGACGTGAGCCATTTGAAAACATGGAGACATAACAAGAGCTAACATGAAATGCGGAGCGTTTCTGTACAACTTTAATATTAAAAATAGAAACTAATCCTAAAAATAAACTTACCAAAAATATAATTGACACGGCTTGCTCATATATATATATATATATATATATATATATATATATATATATATATATATATATATATATATATTTTAGAATTGGACATAGTCCGACAATTTATTTAAAGACATTTATATTATGTTTAACGTTCTTTTTATAGATACAAGTATTTAGACAGAGCATTTGCTTAAATACTTGTATCTATAAAAAGAACGTTAAACATAATATAAATGTCTTTATATATATATATATATATATATATGTATATATATATATATATATATATATATATATATATATATATATATATATATATATATATATATATTATGAAATAACAGAGTTCGAATTCCAGTCGAATCCGTTACATTCACTTACGTGCTAATACCCTTGGGAAAGGTATTAATCCTATTCTTCTCCCTCCAGCTATGGGTAAATAGCAGCACAGACTTGGTTCTATAGCCTTGGATGGCAACTGGTCTAGGAGACGGAAAACTCTGAATTCAAAACCTGCGGAAGGTCGTTTGTGGACCTTGTGGCACGTAGTATTTGGCCATTCAAAAAGTGTGGTTGATTCTGCACAAAGCCGTTGCCATTATAATCATATCATATGTGCTGCTGTTTGGCTGTCGGTTCCTAGGAACTGAACTGCTTATTTTTATCCTGATCCTTTTTAGTACTCTAATTAGTTTTTGATGTTAAAATGAAATTCATCAAGGGAAGCGCCGTAATTTGTTTTGTTTTTTTAAACTACAATTCTTCCAGGCCCTCTATATGAAAATCAATCAACCATCACTCATCAAAATTTATTACGAATGTAGCTACAACATAGTAAAGTGAATATAACATTTATATATCAATACCATTTTATATTTCTATCAATTCCCATTCAACTTCCTTATAATGAAACGCTTGTTTTGTAAAAAATTCAATAACTACAAAAAGATAAATTTAAAAATTCTAAAATAACTATAGCAGAGCGCGTTCAGCGTGTTTTTAAAAATCACTATGACAAAAGAATGAAGAATTTATCGCAGTTATATTATGCAGAAATAATGAGATCTAGCTGTCAATCTAGTACCCAAAACATCAATTGAATTATGAGCCCAATTCTTGACTAGTTATGCCCTTAACTGTGTTGTTTCCTGATTGGAGTTAAAAGTTAATGTCTTCAACAAAATATCCACATTTACCATTAAATTTAACGTATGTGGCATAAGGCCGAGTTTATCTTGGGTTCTCCGAGCCCGTAGGCTCGGCCAAACATATTCCCTTCAAACCTGTATAAACGGGTTCGGGGCCTGTCTGCCTACCCGGACGAAATTTTGCCCTTCGGCAAAGTCTTGTGCGGGTTCCTCTCTGCCAATGCAGAGAGTTTGACAAGTAATGAACGAGACTGCAACCATGGATGAAATATTTCACGGCTTACAGGCACATCACGTTGAAAACACCAGTTCCCATACGATCATCGTATGTAAGCAAGGTCGAGTCTGGTCAGTATCGAGATGGGTGACCGCTTGGGAATACCAGGTGCTGTAAGCTTAGATGTACGGGTAGCATGGCTTATGTCCATATCACGTTGAAACGCCGGTTCTCATCGGATCCCCGAAGTTAAATCACATCGAACCTGGTCAGTATCCAGATGACAACTTGAGAATCCCGGGCTGGGGGTGTAATGGATAACGCCTGGTAACTGGAAATCGGAGAGCCAAGTTCGAATTTCACTCGTTTCGTTATATTCACTTATGCGCAAATAACGTCTTGGGGAAGGTATGAATCCACTTCGTCTCCCCCAGATGTGTGTTAAATAGTAGAATGTGTAGCAGTAGAATCATTATTATCCCCATCACCAAATTCTTACAATCAAAAAATATTTTCTAACTTTAAATAACCTACAAAAGGTTGATAAGCCGTAAAAAAAACGAATCAATCACGAGCAAACAATTCCCTTGCTAGATAAATGTTTGGTTTGGTTTATTTTGTTTTACTTCATATCAACGTCAATGAGTTAATTAATACCGTCAAGATTATTAAGATATGTTCGTATGAATGGAATACGTATTCTTTGTAAGAAATCTGTTTGTAGATCCGGTTTCAATGAGGCATTTTTGTAAAGTCAAATGTTTTGCTGGTAATATATTTTTATCAAAAATATATTGTAGGTATTTTTACTATAGAAATCCATTTTTATACTTTAATAGTATTTGGACGCCAGTTTGGGCCTTAACTATTTGCCCGTACCTGGTAACTTAACAGGTGCTATCACCCCGGGTCAGAGTGGAGCTGGGAACAGCAGTAACTAAGAGATAGTTCTACGTTCCTCAAAACCTTGCGATCAGAAGCCTTGCTACCGGATGTAGTTTATCGTCATACCCAGGACTCATGAACGTTAGGTGTCTTTTCGATCTGATAAGTCTTAATACGATTGGAAACAAGCAACAAAATGACTTCACGTGGATAGTGAACGAGTTCAGTGAATACCCAATAGGTTAAAAAAAGGAAGAGTTAGATAAGGTACATTTTCTCATCGGAGAATGGAAGCATGAAGGACACTTGTATTTACAATTAGAAAAGGACGGTCGAAACCTTTGGTACGCAAAATGAGAATGAGGGTTCCGAGAAGTTTTCACTCAAAGCACGTACTAAATGCAAGAGGGTAAGAAAGATATATCAAATAGCCTATCTAATGAGCATGTATAAATGAAAGGAAAAATAAGGAATAATTATTCGGTCGAGCTAGCTCAGACATTCATGAACCTATCTCTCCTACCATCACGGACCATCATCAAGGTCATTAGGGTGCTATTCTGTATCATAACATAGCTGGCCAGTGTATGTGGTTTTTGGCCGACCAGCTCGTCTTACGACATAGATAGGTGTACAGAGCAGTTCTTATTTTCCTTGTCAGCAGTGTCCCGCAAAGCGTATTCTGTATTCACGTAAGATTGTAGAAATATCAGGAGTGGTTCCATAGAGTTGGTATTAAGTTGGATGTTGTCTCCAAGAAGTGCTAAATATAGCTCTCAGCATCCAAATGTAGGTTCCATCAAGCTTAGACTTTAAGATTTTGGTTAATGTCCAGGCAGTGGCACCGTACATTAACACCGTCTCTACAGCGGCTCGAAAGAATCTCCGCTTGAGGTTGTCGGGTAGATCAGATTTCCAGATTACATTCATTTTATTCAAGGCAGTCGAATGCTTTAGCTATGCGAATTTTCACATCCTTTTCAGTAGAATTTATATCGCTTTCGAGGTATGTAAAAGATTCGACAGATTTTGTTGATTCATCTGAGACAGTTTGTATTGAGCTGGTGACGGCATTACTCTGAAGTAAATGAAACAGACTCAGTCAAAATTGAAACTCTAATTTTAGTTTCCATGCCCTGAACCATAAAGCTAAGCGCATATTCATATCATTACATATATTGTTAAATGCTTGGCATAAACTTATTTACATAACGACCTTCGATAATTTTAGCCGCCGTCGGATTTTTTAAAATCATTGATAATGGTATGTACTGTAATTAATTTGGAAATCAGTTTTCCCTTTCCTAGACTGCTTCTCAGCCAAGACAAGAGAGTCCAATTGATTCTGCTATTTAAAACATTGCTGGAGGGAAATGAACTCATGCCTTTTCTGTGGCATTTTTTATTATTCCGTCGAGCTAGCTCGAATATTCATCACGGTCCTGCATCAAGGTCTGAAGGTTATTAGGGAGGCATTCTGTTTCATAACATAGCTAGTCAATGTAGGTGGCTACTGGGCGATTTAATTCGTCATACTCCATGGCTAGGTGTCCAGAACAGTAGTTCACTCGCGAGTTCTTGTTTTGCTCGCCAGCAGTGCCCTGCAATGTGCATTCTGCGTTCGTTTAAGATTGCAGAAATATCAGGTATGGGTCTATAGAGTTAGTTGTGTGTTGTCACCAGAAGATGTTAAGTATAGCTCTCAGCATCCTAGTGTAGGTTCCAAGCTTATACTTTAGGATTTTAGTTTATGTCCAGGCAGTGGCACCGTATATTAACACCGTCTCTACACCCGCTCGAAAGAATTTCCTCTTGAGGTTGTCTGGTAGATCAGATTTCCAGATTAAACCTATTATATTCAAGGCGACTCAGACGTTAGCTATGCGAATTTTCACATCCTTTTCAGTAGAATTTATTTCGATTCCTAGGTACGTAAAAGATTCGAAAGATTTTGATTCTCCTGAAACATTTTTGTATTCAGCCTTGTTCTTTGAAGCCTATGAATTAAGTATCTGTCTATATTTCTGAGATGAGGTATTATGTACACTATTTACATGATTCAGTTTGACATTCCAACCACCTGATGAAGGCTGGAGCGTACAATGGCCGAAACGTTGTGATTAATATGGCAACAAAGATGAGGACAATAGTCCGAATAATGTAAATAGTGCCTATGAATTAATTTACAAAATTCAATTCATATGCTTTAAAACTGAATTAATAGACTCTAAATCTGAAAACAAAAGATAGGAATTTTTGGAGAGCGATGGTCGCCTGCGTCTTGAAGGAATAAAGGATATAAAAGAATAAGAAGCGCAAAGCAGACATGTAAAACCTGGCGACTACAATTGGCATCACTACCAAGTCCTCTTTTTAATTTTACTAAGTTAACAGAAGTGTTGTTCTACAGAAGGCTGATGAGAATTCCTTGAACTAAACATATGAGTAAGGAGGAAGTTTTAGGAAAAATGAAAACAAAAAGGATATTTATAATTAAAATTAAGAAAGTGACAATTGAAGTTTTTAGGATACATAATGAGGAAAGAGGGCTTCGAGATTTTGACACTTACAGGACATATTGAAGGCAAGATGGACAGAGGAGAGCAGCGAATAACATACCTATTGTACTTGTGTTAATCGTTGGCAGAACTAGGGTGAGGAGAGACAGTAAAAAGACTGTTATAGCTACAAAAATGGTTTTGGAGAGCCATGATCGCTGACGTCCTGAAGGGACACGATGTAGAGAAAAAAAAAAAGAAGTCGTATGGATGATTTTTTGGCCGTATTCCCTGTTGTTTAAGTCACTTGCAAATAAAACATTTCGTGTCGGATCTAAAACGCAAAAATAATAATGAATACAATTGACATTTTTGTTCTCAAGTTTCTTCGGTTCACTTAAAACGCCGCGGAATTTTTTTCCACCTTGGTATTTTTTTAAAAACGGTATCACCCTATGCAACACTGTAAAGCCACTAAGCGACAAGCGGTTACAGGGTGTGGAAGAATTAGGAACACAGTCATTAATAATGAGCGGGAAGAGGAAAGAGTAATCAGAATGGCCGTAGTGAACGATTGAGATTGAATTTAAATTAATGAAGATTAAAATTGACTGGAAAGCATAGGGTCGGAAAGGAGAGAAGTGTGAGAAAAGAAACTGTTATGATAAAAATGCACCGTTACATCTAGCCGGATCACCTGTAAATTGATCTCGACGCCAGACTAGTACTGCGCTTAAATTCAAAACGTCCAGGTGTCATAGCGAAGAGTTCATCCGAGAAATTTCCATGAAAATATTTATAGAAAAGACACGGAGAGGCGATGACTGAAGCTGAGCCGCCAGAACAGGACTAATAATATTGCTGATTCTTCTTTGGATTTTATCAACGATCTCAAGATATATAGCATGTGCACTGAACCATATGTGGCAGCAATATTCTAAACATGCACGAATGGTAGACTTATAGATATGTAAGTTAGATTTCTGTTTGGTTTGGTTTGTTTTGTCTTACGGCATATCAACCCATGCTGACAAAATTCTTATCGCTGGTAATATTTTGTTTTGTCAAACATCTATTTCTGGTAATAGTTTATTTTTTCAAAAATGTGTTGCTGGTTATAATATTTTCCAAAAAACTATTGCTGGTAATATTTTTCCTGGAAAATGTATAGCTGGTAATACTTTAAAAAAAAATATATATATTGCTGCTAATAATTTTTCCAAAAACGTATTGCTGGTAATATTTTTTTTCAAAAATATATTGCTGGTAATAGTTTTTTTTTCTTTCGAAAATTTATTGATGGAAATTATTTTTTACAGTATAAAATTGAGGTTATGTAGGAAAGATAACGGTTAACCCTAGACTTGAAGAGGTCAAAATTGTAGTGATCGGCCAGACGTCCTATCGGGAGTGCGTTTCCACAAAGCAGCAGTTCTTGGCAAGAAGCTGTCCGGTTAGAACTTACTTCTTACTAAACCTTCTTAATACGAAAACAATGAGGATGATTCATCCTTGTGTATGTGTCATGTCGGGTCCCAATGGTAAAGGTCAGGGTTGATAGAACCAAGCTCATCAGAAAACCTGACATGTGAATAGCGATAGTGTAGCGAGAGGCTGGCGAAGTTTCATCTGCTTCTTTGTTTTATTATCTTCATCCTTCACTATTATCACTTGTGTATGTTATGCTTCCTGCTTTGTATCCCGTAGAGTAGGAACCAAACTATGGTCCTTAGACACTATAGGAGAATTGTCATTAGATTGATAGCACCTTTCTTAGTATAGGGGATGTTATTAGTAGGGCGATATTCTGGGCAACTTGTATGTTGATGACACCTGGGACACTGTCAGTAAAATTGCCAATTCCTTTTCTCACTAGGCCCAGTGCTCCGATTACTATTGGTACAGTCTCAGTCCTCATTCCCCAAATCCTATTAATTTCGATCTCCAGGTCTTGTATTTGGACAATTTCTTGATAATTGTCATGGAGGTGATTCTGTCAGATGGTACTTTATTATTAATATTATTATTATTATCTTATTATTATTATTATTATTATTATTATTATTATTTCCTTGTATTTCTGTTGTATACACATTTCCTTCCGCGTGCCAACAGGAGACGCAAGGTCGGCAATGGCTTTATAACATTTTCACTAATCATTATTTAAAAACAAAACAGAAATATCGCATACATTTAAATAGATAAATCTCTTCGTAATGTGTGAATTGTAATTGTGTGTACAATTTTTTGCATTTCTTTAAGTCATAAGATACCGGAAATCCCCTATTTTCCTCTATGGAATGGTGACAGATGATAGAACCAAAAGTTGAGTTCCTTGTCATTTCCTGGAGATTTTCATTTTGGGGATTTTATTAGAGCTTGCTTGATTAACATTATAATTGGTTATATTTTTCCATTTTATTATTATTATTATTATTATTATTATTATTATTATTATTATTATTATTATTATTATTATCAATAAAATGACGCTAGGTTACCAAATATAAAAATAACCTGACAACAATTCTAATAAGTCTATACTAGCTACATGAATCACAGCCTAATGTGCCCAATATGGTGACAGGTTGTGCAAAGGCTGCGTTTAACCTAGCAGTTTGATATACCTTCATTCCGCTAAAAGAGCCTCCAGTCGAGAACGTTTCCAAGTTTCTAGATGTAACTGGCAAACAGCTTTGGTTGTCCAATCCTTCAAACTTATCAAAAGACTACTATTTCGACACTTTCTCCCACTACTCTCGCTCATGAACAGATATGCACATTGCCTCATCTCAGTTAGGAGACATTACCAGTGATTATGGTCAAGCAAACTGAAGAGCAAATATCTGGTACTAAACTGATTATTTCCTTGCCGTAGCTCATCGAAATTCATCAAAGAAAATATCTAGATGTTAAGACTTCCAGTCAGTTAAGATCAAAAGAGAGTCGGAGCATCAGACCAGCATTATTATCATTCTTCTTCTTCTTCTTCTTCTTCTTCTTCTTCTTCTTCTTCTTCTTCTTATTATTATTATTATTATTATTATTATTATTATTATTGTTATTCTCTGGTGTGTACGCATTTATTTAAGGGTCCCGACCAGGGACATAAGGCCAGAAACGGGATCATGACATTTTTCACTGAGTAATTTAAAAAAAATAAAATCACACATATTTTACATAGATAAAATCCTGCGTAAGGTGTGGGCTGTAATCGTGAGAACAATTCTTTGTATTTCTTTAAGGCATGGGCTACCAGAAATCCCTTTAGTGAGTCTATTGGAAACCTTTTTAATAAATCCGAGGGCTGCAACCGGTATTCTTCTTCTTCTTCTTCTTCTTCTTCTTCTTCTTATTATTATTATTATTATTATTATTATTATTATTATTATTATCTAGCTGTCCTTTTTCGACTTATTGAGTGAATCAGAACATGCGAA
The DNA here is from genome assembly GCA_964036315.1 of Acanthosepion esculentum. NCBI lineage: Eukaryota > Metazoa > Mollusca > Cephalopoda > Sepiida > Sepiidae > Acanthosepion > Acanthosepion esculentum. The sequence continues at coordinate 66,166,407 of OZ038483.1, forward strand.
CGACCATCTTTTGCTCACAAGGTGAGATCTATTTTGGCAATTTTGGTAAGCGCAGTTCACCCAAGGAACTTAGAATTATGTCAGGTAATCAGATATGCTTCCACGAGTATCAGACTTGTAATTTGCAGGATCGTATCGAATTGGACAAAATGGTGTCTGATTATCTGCAATTTTTTTTTTATTTAACCAAAAGATCTCTTTGGCCGAAAAGACAAGATGTCTCCTTTCCAGTGCCACGGTCGGTATTTACAGATGATAGTCCTTATATCCCTACATGTCCACTTGAATTAGACGTCTCGTACCTTGGGGATAATGCTAAATGCAAGGTAAAAAAAAAACGTAGTGAAATGGCGGATAATTCCAGGCTCATGAGAACCTGGAAATGCTTACTTGAAAAAACATGTCTGGTATGTAGTATATTTCACTGATTATTATTATAAGATTTACTTTACTGCTATTTACATTCAGTATTTTCTTTCTTACAATTTTACGAATTATATTATATTTCTTAATATATTTACTTTTATTACAACGCAGCTTAATAAACTATATTATTAAATTTGTTTTTATTCTAATATATAAATGTATTCATATGAAGTTTAATTTTGTATATATTATGATTTCTTAATATACTTGCTTTTATTGCACCATGGCTTAATAAACTTTGCTATAATATTAAATTTGTTTTTATTCTAATATATAAATATATTCATATGAAGCTTAATTATGTTGCAATAAAAATACATATTTTCAAATAATGAAAATTAATTTTTCTCCCGGCTGTTGTTGTGAAACGTATGGACATCTTTAGAAACAAGGATATTTCATTCGAAATAAGAAGATTTGGTTTGGTTTGTTGTGTTTTACGGCATATCAACCTCAATGGGTAATTTAATGCCGACAACTTTTTTCCTGGTAATATTTTGCTTTGTCAAAAATCTATTTCTGGTAATATTTTTTTTCTCAAAAATGTATAGCTCGTAATATTATTTTAAAAAATGTATTGCTGGTAATATTTTTTTTTCTTCAAAAATTTATTTCTGGTAATAATTTTTTACAAAGTATTTCTAGTATTAAAACTTATTTTTACGCTTTTATAATGCTTTTTACCTCAGTTTCTGGGTTAACTATTTGCCCATAGCTGGGACCCTAACAGGTGCTACCAGCCTGGGTCAGGGATGGCCGAGGAACACCAGCAATTAAGAGTTGGTTCCACGCTCCTCAAAACCTCCTGATCAGAGGCCTTGCTGCTGGACGTAGTTTATCGTCTTTCCCAGGACGCGGATGTAGTTTATCGTCATACACAGTACGGAGAAACAAGAAGAACAAAAAAACAAAAGAGAAAGAGGTTTCTGAACAGCTCTTGAATATCAAACTTGTTATATAAGCGTGGGGCTGAAAAGTTAATAGAAATGAAGGTGCGATGGTTGGAGAAGGGTTAATTGATTTTTCACCAATTTTTATTAGAAAATCAACATTGCACTCGATGTGAAAGCTGGGATTTTAATGGGATAAACAGACCACCCTCGTGTAACAGTGAATGCTGGATAATTTGTTCATAGTTGACTGCAAGCAACGGATGCGTGCTTTCACTAATGAACAGTTCGAATAACTTAGACGGCGCATGTGAGCAATGAGGAACGCACACTTAGAAGGCGGAAGAGACAATTAACATTTCTGGGACACAGTTTGAGAAAAGAACGTATGCAGAAATTGACGCTCACTGGACATACTGACGGCGAGATTGACAGAGTTACCGACCTAACGAGCTTGTGGAAATGGATAGAAGAATATGAGTTGAGAGGGATTGTAAAGGGAGACAACCATTGTTTATTGCTGCTGGCAATAGGAAGTTGTGGAGGTTTATGATGACCAATGTCCTTACAGGACACAGCATATAATTCTTGTGAGAGAAAGAAAGAGAGAGGTGGTAGTTTAAGGGGGAGATTGAGTGTGTGTGTGCGTGTGCGAGAGAGATAGAGAGAGAAAGTGAGAAAGTGAGACAGAGCGGGGGTTACTGTTCGTGTCTGTTGTCTTATTAGATTCGTGCTGAGGCAAAGAAAGAGAAGATTTAAAATGCTTTTCGTCATCTAATTGACCGCGAGAGGAAACAAGGCAATATCAGAAATGGGCACGCAATTTTGTCATATCAATTACACACTTTAGCCTGCTGGAAGAGATCTTGTTTTATTGTTTGCAACAACCAAATCCGAGCCAAAGATGCAGTAAGTACTAGTCTCTTTCTGCTGTCCTTTACCTTAACGAGAACCAGATCGGGCCGAATATGGAATGTTGCCCAGTCTTCATTTTTCCAGTCTTGATAGAGTCGAAAAGCGGTTCCATATCTTTGTGAGGGATTAATTATTTCCCGCTCTGTAAACCACTTCCCTCCACCCTGACGAAACGTTGCAAGCATTTTGCTTGTCTATCGCTATTTCCATGGAAAGTGTTTAGACGAACTACATTTGTAAGTTTCACCAATTCTAACCTTCACGGCTAAGACCCCTCATGCTACGCACGTTGTAACGAAACCCTCTCATTTCCTTCGTATTCCATTGGTGAGATGTAAGTTCCCCTCGAGCATCTTTTGCCTACAAATCCCTACTTTGAAGTAACAACTCTAGAGAGTCTTGTGTTTAACCGTTATCTTTCCCACTTATCCCCATAAATTGTGACTCTTACCACTTGTTAGTTAGCTGATTTATTTAACGGCATATCAACTTCTTATGGTTCATTTAATGCTGAAATTTAATTTTGGGGGGCTTTGGAGTAATAAAAATACGATATGTTGTTCTGTTTTCACAATCGAATACACGGTAGATAATACTCAGCTTTTGTTCATATACAAATTACTAGAGGCAGTATAATGTATTTTTTAAGCTATATTTTGGAATACGGTATGATTTAAGAAATTGTAAGATATTATGTGGATTACTGTCATGAAAGTTCATGTTGGTTGGTTGGTTTTGTTTAGCGGCATATCAACACATCTATGTGTTATTTAATGCCGAAACCTAAATATTTTGAACACAATTTCATGGCTTTAACTAAATATTTTAAACGCCTTCAACTACAGATAAAATGTATTACTGATTATATATTGTTTTTTTTTTTTATATAAAAATGTATTGTGGGCATTTTTATTATTAAAATGTAATTTTATACTTTCATTGTGTTCTTGTTTGGGGTGAGGGTGCTCACTATTTGCCCATAGCCGAGATTCTAACAGGTGATACCACGCCGAGTCAGAGTGGACCTGGAAACAACAGCAGATAAGATCTTACCTCTTACTCAGTAACCCTCTACCTCGAATGGCTCTTGGGCTTTGCACGGGGTTAACATTATTGGAGAAAATTCTATAAGCTGGATTGGGCGACCAATTTGAATCTTTATTATTTTTATTATTGAACGAAAGAGCGGTGCCTCAGTAAAATTGAGGTGATAGTATAAATATACGAAGCCAGATATGCCTACTTGACGTCCAGTCTGACAAAAGTAACCCAGGCACATTCATCACAGCTACACGAGAAGCTATAAATATGATTATTTTGAAAAGTGTTTGTTGTAGGAATTATTTTCCTGATTATTATTTCATTACACGTTTTATGTCATTTTATCAACGTTGCTTTTTAGATTAAACATTTTCATCATTTTTATATTTTTACGAGCTGTACCGCTCTCTTATTATTGCCGCTTTTTATCACACCTTTGCCTGATAAGCTCTTTGGTCGCGAGAGGAAAGGGTAAAATCGGAAATGAAGACGTAGTTTCTCATCAAACAAATTTACGGTTGTGGATTTAAGTTATGAACTCGGCCAGTTAGCTTTGTAATTACTTTGATCGGTAGACTAGGTAAGTGCTAGTCACATTGACACGATAAGTAATAATTAGAGAATTAGTTCGGAGGACATTTTCTACTACACACACTGTATCAGTATCTAAAATTTTAGCCTTCTTTCTTTTTTTCCCTTCTTCCTTCCTTTCTTTCTTTCTTTCTTTCTCCCTTGCATTCTGTTCATATCTATCTATCTATCTATCTATCTATATATCTTCTGTCCACATCTATTTATCTGTACCTTTCTGTTCACATGAATCTAACTCTGTTCCTATCTATCTATCTATCTATCTATCTATCTATCTATCTATCTATCTATCTATCTATCTATCTATCTATCTATCTCCCTTGCATTCTGTTCATATCTATTTATCTGTACCTTTCTGTTCACATCTATCTATCTATCTATCTATCTATCTATCTATCTATCTATCTATCTATCTATCTATCTATCTATCTATCTCAGTCTGTTCATATCTATCTATCTATCTATCTTCCTTGCATTCTGTTCATATCTATTTATCTGTACCGTTCTGTTCACATCTATCTATCTATCTATCTATCTATCTATCTATCTATCTATCTATCTATCTATCTATCTATCTATCTATCTATCTCAGTCTGTTCATATCTATCTATCTATCTTGCTTCTGTTCACATCTATTTATCTGTAGCTTTCTGTCCACATCTATCTATCTATCTATCTATCTATCTATCTATCTATCTATCTATCTATCTATCTATCTATCTATCTATCTATCTATCTATTGCCTGGTAAGTGTTTGATAATTACCTGACCTGACACCACCAGACTTTCTTGCTGGGCATACAAAATAATCGTGTTTGTATTCACAAACCTAAAAAAAATTCTCAATTAAGACGAGCAATATCTGACACGTTTTCCTGAAATTTATGTAAAAATGTGTCAAATGTTTTGTAGAAATGTTGATGACAGGGTTCAGTGTTGCGCTAAACATGAAAAATGTTAAACAGTTTCTTAATCATAGAAAATCATGTTGTTTTGATGCATCAAATTCTTATAAATTTTTTTAAACTACTGTGATTTATTTTCTTTCAATGAAAGTTAATAAATTAAAAAATGGCGTGACCGTTTTAACTGAATGAAATATAACTGTACTTTTTTAAAGAATAAAGCTTATAAGCGAGAACGGAAATTATTTATGACTCAATCACCGAGAAAAGACGTTTTAACTCAAAGTTTTTCATACGTCGTTGCAGTCTGTTCATGACAAAAGAAAACATTTTTATTAAAACCACTTTTTGGAATTTATTAAATTTTGCTTCATTAGGAAGAAAGTTGCATTTACAGGGCTTTCAGTGATGATCGATCTACACGCAGTAATAAACATCTGACGGGCTCGTTTGTCAAACATTGCATGTAAACGAGGCATGAAAACAGATTTATTCCTCTTATCGTTCTTTAAAACACCGCGTTCTAAATATCCAGCCCGAATAAAGTGATCATTTGGAATGTCGAAGAAAGAAAAGTTTCTTAGTTTACTATTCCAAAAGCCTGTTTTTTTTGTTTGGTTTTTTTTTTTGGCTAGAGGTCAGATCATTGAGAACTCACACTTCAGAGAGTAAGAGACTTTACGCGAGAAAGCACTCTACGAATGTTAATAAAGACAATGTGTTCTACGGCAGGGATTCTTCCCCCTGTTTGTGAGAAAACACTGAAAAATGGTGGCTTCTCTTACAAAGGCGGACACTGGTTCGAAACTAGCCAGCAAACACGTATTCTTTATCAAGTTTTTGAGTGCGCAGACCAGTGAATATTATAAATAAATGAGTCGTCTATTTTAAATATGGGTATCCACTAAAAATAAAGTTTGATACGGAGACACACTCGTATATTTATATATATATATATATATATATATATATATATATACATATATATATATATATATATATATATATATATATATCGTCGGCTCCCAGTCGTGTCCGAGTATCGGGTTCTGTCATGAGTCCTATCTTCGCGGTTGATGTTTATGTTTGACATGGCTTGCGAAGCCCAGTCGGCGGTGGAATAGTGGCGGACAATGCTCACAGGGGAGGGGAGGGGAGAGTGAGGACGGGGTCGTTCACATCGCTCTCTCCTCCTTCGTCGTCTTGCCTCTTCATTCTCCCTCCTCTTTTCCTCGAAGTCCGCGATGCCATCGCGTATTGATCTCCTCCACGTTATTCGGTCCCTGGCAGTTTCTTCCCACGAGGACAAGCTAATGTTGGTAAGTGTCACGGTGCGCTTTAGTTGGTCTTTGTAGCGCATTTTGGGTGCTCCTCGTGGTCTGGGTCCCGATGGCCAGCTCGCCATATAGGATTTACTTGTGGAGCCTGGAAGGATCCATCCTGTGGACGTGTCCTGCCCAGCGTAGGCGGTGGTGGATGATGGTGGCCTCGACGCTGCTCACTGAGGCTCTGTTCAGCACTTCTGTCGGAAGTGTAGTTCTCCCAAGAGATGTCGAAGATTTGTCTTAGTTTCAGTTGCTGGAAGCGTTCTAGCATTTTTACGTCGCTTCTATATAGGGCCCATGTTTCGCAAGCGTATAAAAGGGTGGAGAGGACTACTACCCGGAAGACCATGATTTTGGTGGTCATTGGCCGTGCATGGTTTTAAATATGCGGCAGTTGAGTCGGCCAAAGGCGGAGTTGGCGGCCCTGATTCTATTCTCCACGTCTTTTCTGCATGTGAGATTTGATGTTAAAATGCTCCGCAAATACGAGAAACAAGTAGATCATATATATATATATATATATATATATATATATATATATATATATATATATATATATATATATATATATATATATATATATAGTCAAACCTAATGAGCCAGACAAACCTACCAAGGTTAGACTTAGGCAGATCGTCAGGGTCAGCTGACTCTGACGATCTGCCTAAGTGAAAATTCCCTTCCCTCTCTAAACTCGATCATGTCTCGACGATCCCTCACTACCCTCTATGTCAACTTATATAAGCTTAATACTGCCCGACAACAGTGTAAATTTTAATTTCATTTTTCGCTTCACCTTTTGAAAGTGATGTCAGAAGATCCAGGGAAAAATAAATCTCTCTGGTGAAATAAATTATTACAATGGAGCCTTAAAGTTGTCTGTTTTTCTTAAAATTATATATATATATATATATATATATATATATATATATATATATATATATATATATATATATATATATATATATATATATGTATGTATATATATATATATATGAGATCAAAGAAAAACATGTTAGAAATCGCTACACAATAGCTTTCATGTTTCAGTACTCAAATTGTGCGGCCTCAGGTGATGGTAAATAACTGCTGAGTAAAAATTATTTTTACATTTCAAAAGCAGATAACATTAAATCAAAATTAAAATGAGGTTTGTAACCTAATTGGTAAATCTGGGCAAAGCCACAAGCCTTATTTTAATTTTGATTTGTTGATATCTGCTTTTGAAATTTATAAGTACATTTTTTACTCACCAGTTGTTTGCCATCACCTGAGGAGGCACAACTTTAGTGCTGAAACATGAAAGCTATTGTCCAGCGATTTTTAAAATGATTTTGCTTTGATATCATATAATAAATAATGTAATTTATTATAATAAATATAATTATGTCTCGTATTATAAATAACATTAAACTGTACTCTGCGTTAAGCCCTTTTTTAAAAAAATAAATGCTAGAGTGGAATTATATTGCTTTTTTCTTTTATATATATATATATATATATATATATATATATATATATATATTTCAACTTAGAGCTACATACATTCTTATTGTTCAAAGTAGAGCCCAATAGTGTAATAAAGCTCTGAGAATTCCAGTAAGATATCTTTAAACATTTCTAAGATACAATGGTTCAAACCATAACATATATATATATATATATATATATATATATATATATATATATATATATATATATATATATATATATACCTATCTATCTATCTATATATACATATATATATATATATATATATATATATATATATATATATATATATATATATATATATTGTTGCTGTTGTTACTAAATGAGGTGATGTTTTTCCTCCTGTACATCTATCAAATTTCTTTCAAGGGAAGCTTAGACAGTTTTCCTACTAGTTTCTATATTTTTTTGCATTTGTTAAATTTTTAAAATAAGATTAATATATATATATATATATATATATATATATATGGGTGTGTGTCTGTGTATATGTACGTATGTTTGTGTGTGTGTGTTTGTATTTAGATGAAATTCTTTAAGCAAACTACAATAAATTTTATTTTTAGTGAGTAAGCGTGTTTTGGGTTACTATCCCCAGGGCCGGATTATCCTTTAGGCGAGTATAGGCTCCTGTCTAGAGCCCCTCACAGCAATGATTTTAATTTTATAGACGTTATAACTTCTGAAATGATATCTATATGACACACTCATATTTATTTGACTTTGCAGGAAGAAAATCGAGCAAAAGAATATGATAATTTGTGTCATTTCCTTTCAAATGCATTACATGATTTTCGGTCCGTATTTTTAAATCTTCAAATATTTATTAAGCTGTGATTTTAATATTCTAGATGTTATAACTTCTAAATTCTTTCATAAACTGAAATCATATCGCTACGACAATCTCATATTTATGTTGATTGTTTTATTGGCGTTGATGAATTATATATTTTTTTTTACTGTGGTTGTGCTGAAATATGTGCTAACTTGGTTTGCAATAAAGAGCAAAATAGGTATTTCTTAAAGAATATTTTATATATATATATATATATATATATATATATATATATATATATACAGACACAGACACAGACACACACACACACACACACATATATATATATATATATATATGTATATATATATATATATATATATATATATATATATATATATATATATATATATATATATATATATTTTAAGCATTTCACCCCAAGCAAGGCGGGAGTGCCACTAGCATGCAAGGGGTTACAAAGAGTTGAACGAGAGTAAATAGGCGTGATAGAGGAAAGAATGAAGAGAAGGATAGGTAATAGATCAGGGCAGCTGGAGATGTCGATTGATATTATATTTGAATAGTTGGAGATTATATCTATCAGGGAAATAAGTAATAGGAAGGGAATTCCTCAGGCGGGAGGTGCGAGACATGAAGCTATTGAAGTAGAAGAGACGGCTACATTTAACAGCTTCGACAGTGAAAGAGTGGGCCGAGATGCCAACCTAGAAGCACGTTTAAATTCATGCAGTCTGGGAACTAGCGAAAGTAGCTCATCGAAGGAGTTACCGTGAAAGTATTTTTAGAAAAGACAGATGGAGGCGACGGCAAGTCTGGGGGTGCGACTGTAGACGAGATGCAAGATCAATTACCTTGCATATCCGTCTCTGGATTTTGTCGAGGACCTTAAGACGAACAGCGGGGGCACCAGATCATATATGGCAGCAGTATTCCATGCAAGGGCGAATGGTTGATTTATAGCTTTTAAAGAATTTGCAGTAGGTTTATATAATGTAAATTATGTAAATGTTACTAAAATATATCACGTGTAAAAAAAATTATAATCGGAAGCCAGTAAATTAGAGGGTAGATTCGTCTGTTGGGTGGGGTAAAATTTTATTAGCGTAGAGACCCCAGAAGTTCATAATCCGGCCCTGGCTATCCTTTTTTTTATTTTGCCTTAAACAGTGAAAATAATAACTAGCCGTGAGATAAAAACTACTAAAATAAATAGTACTTCCCGAGAAGACTCAATTTTAATCTCCTTTTTCCACTGGCCAAAATAAATAGAACAATAATCAGGAAGACAGTAGATTAACATCGCCTTTAAATAAAGTATAAAGTTGGCTGTTTAAAACATGAAACTGTTCCACAAACGAGAATTGCGAGAGAAGAAACTGTTAGCATAGAACTTATAGTTTCATCTACCCAATTTAAACGAGCCCTTGTTGGCAATCTAACGCTGGGCTTAAATTCTTAAATTCTAGGTACCATAGCGAATAGCTCATTCGAACAATTAACATGAAAGCATTTATAAAAGGCAGAGGGAAGCAACTTTTCGTCAGTGGGAAAGTGACTTAAGCTGAGACACCAGGTTAGCACCCAAAATATTGCTCATTATCCTTTGCCTTTTATTAAGAATCTCTAAGTAAACAGCATTATCACCGGATCAAATTCGGCAGGAATATTCTAAGCATGGACGAATGGAAGACTTGTAGATATGTAAGATAGTTTCTGGAGAGCTCTGTTATATAATATTTCATGGTTGTCTAGAAACATAATATTTTCCCAAAATAACCGTGGAATTTTCACGCATACTTCTCTTCTACTTAGCTTAAACACATACGCAGCGCGACTTAAACCCCTGACCTTAAATGTATTCTGAAAAAAAAAAGTACAAACGACACGTCGAGTTTACTAGAAATTAGTGTGTGATGTTTTTACGATATGCTGACATTCAAGTTGCAACTTGTAGAACCGCCCAGTGACGACAACTAAAAAAAAAAAATTAACGATTCGTTTTTCCTCTTTAAAAATTCATTTCCATAGGAAAGTATTTTATTACTAACCGGTGATTTTTGGATAAAAAAATAGTTTTGAAAGTGTGTTTTTGAAGTAAGTGCAATTACCTATAATGGCCGACATTAATGAAGATGCAGATGTTCAGTAAGAAACTGTTTCACATATAGACAAGAAAAAATCGCACACAGAGCTATCTCTCTCTCTCTTTCTCTCTCTCTTTCTCTCTCTCTCTCTCTAAATATATATATATATATATATATATATATATATATATATATATATATATACACACACACACACACACACACACACATACACAAATATATACAGAGTGACCCCAAAAAACGGGAACTTTTTAACAATCCAATAAAACCAAGAGTGATGGAAGAAAAATATTTAATTCATAGTCTGCTGTTGAGATTCCTCATTGACTGCTGAAACATCTCAGCTGGGATACTGTGAATTTCATTCTCGTTACTAAAATGGCGAAATGTTTACTTGGTCAAGGTCACTGTCTCGCAGTGTTGCAACTTGCTCATGTCTGGCAATACGCACTTAAAAAAATCCCGTTTTTTTTGGTCACCCTATATATATATATATATATATATATATATATATATGTATGTATGTATATATATATATATATATATATATATATATATATATATATATATATATATATATCAAATATGTGGTCCAGTTCAATTTATATTACAATGAATCATTCATACATTTAATTTTTTCGTCTCAGATGCTACCTAGATTTTACTAAAAACAAAAACATTTCCATGTCTGAGGATGACTGAATGTACAGTTGAAAGTACTTGCATATTAAAAAACGACCTTATACAGCTTATAATTATTAAAAACGAGGATCATAACATTCATCGAGTAATTTATAGGTTTATTTGAAACTATTTTATATCATTAACTTTACTAATCTACTTTTTGTATGAATGATTCATTGTAATATATATATATATATACTTTTTCAGATTGTGTGCTCAGTGGATAAAAGTGCTGGTTAAAGTAATCTCATGACTTGACCAATTTAGTGGTGATTTCAATACATGGACACTTCGAGAGTTGAGTTGCTGAAGGGAATTAGTTATCCAGAAAATGTATGGCACGTGAAACTAGTAAAATCTACCCCAGTGGATAAATGGCTCGGTTCGATAATTCCAACGTATATCACGTAAAGAAGGCCGGAGCATGCAGCGACCGAAACTCCTTGAATATGACAATAAAGATGAGGACAACAGTAGAAAAAATGTAAATGGTATATATATATATATATATATATATATATATATATATATATATATATATATATATATATATAACGAGAGGGAGAATTAAACAAATATAAAGTTATATCATTTAGCTAATTGGTGTTACCTTGAGGATCCCAACTCCAGAGATTCTTAGGCGGACCCTCCAGCAATCACTCCGTCCACTCGTCAGGGGCTATAAGAGTTCTCATATCTATCTATCTATCTATCTATCTATCTATCTATCTATCTATCTATGTTTACGGCCTCATCATGTTGAAACACTTGTTCCAATACGGTCATGGAAGTTAAGCAACGTCGAATGTGGTCAGTATCTAGATAGGTGACGGCTTGGGAATACCAAGTGCTGTAAGTCTGGATGTGCGTGTGGTGTGGTGTAATGGATAATGGCTTGGAATTGTTAATCTGAGAGTCGAGTTCCAATTCCTTTTGGAACCGTTATATTCATTCACGAGCAAATGCCCTTGTGAAATGTATCAGTCTACCGCTACCCCCCCAGCTATGTGTTAATTGGTAAAGCTTCTATCACTAAATCATCATTATCTCCTCACACCAAATTCTTACAAACTAAAAATATTTTCTGCCTTTAAATAGCCTGCAATGGGTTGATAAGCCGTAGAAAATGAATGAATCAATCAATGATTCTACCAATGTAGTTTTCATTTAAGACTCTTGTTATTGTTACGACTAACCTGTGTCACTTAAAAAAGTTAAAAAGTTTGGTACTAATGTCTATGGGAGAAGATTTAAAAGTATTATAAATAGCTTGTGTTCTATTTTCATTGTTCGGAGTTTTCTTATTAGGCTTTTAATGACGTCTTTCACTTTTCATAAACAAACCTTCCTCGAAGATATCTCTTGCTTTAAATGTTTACTTTTCATCTCCTTTACTTAAGGATTGATAAGCTACAGAAAAGGAATCAGTCGATCAACCGCGATGCTAGGGATGTAAAATACATAAGGTATAGGACACCAAAAACATTCGTGGTCTTCATGCAATTTTACCAATTTTTACAAATTGCGATTTAAAGCCCTTAATTTATGTTTTTTTTTTAATTCTATGACATGTGCTGTTCTGGATAACGGCTCGGTGAACCGAGTTCAGATTTCAAGTGAGTTCGTTACTTTCACCTCTGCTCTCAAATACCCTTAGGTAAGATATGAATTTTTCTCTTCATGTATGGGTTGAATATCACGACAGGGCGGATCCTTTAACCTTGGTTAGCGATCAGTCTACCGCTGAAAGAAACGGTAACCTATTGTGGGAAAACCTTCTGTTTATTCACCCATGAATCGAAAAGAAATATGATCGGCATAAGTGTATTTGGATATAGCACTTAAAAGAACTACCCATGACTTCTAAGGAAAGATAGTGAACGGTTTCTTGTTGTATTCTCCATGTTTTTTTTTAAATTTAGAATATTCCTAAGGCGAGAAAGTCCAGTGTACCCCACTATTTAACCCATGCCTGTGGCGATAAATAGCTTACTGAGAATATATCTTTTGTGATGTCAACGAACATTCGTTGCCACTTTCGTGATGTCAACGAATACTCGTTGTCACTTTTGAAATGCTCGTTGTAGTAGAGACGTTTAATTGCAGATACAACTATAGTAACGCCGTTGAACAATATTGGAGCCAGACGCCTTCGAATGTCACTCGCACTAATAGTACTTGCTCGATAATACTCGCTCGAATAGTAACCACCGAATAGTGATCTGAATAGAGGAATAGAATAGTGAATAGAGGTCCGTATAGTAATAGAGGATAGGATAGAAATGCGATCAATCAGACGTCATGCAACTTCCTACCTATGCTTTTCCTCTATGGTCAATTGATCCAAACCCAAGTGTCGGCAGCGAGACTTTATTTCTATATAACAATATCGTTGTAGAGAAAAGAAAATAGCAGTAAGAATTGGGTGTTCTGTCAAAACTTAAACCAACTTATCTATGTACGTTTAAAATCTCTGAAACGTGAATCTCTTAATGGAATATAATTGGATGCCAAATATGAAAAGAAATGTGCTTTATTTTCAAGCAAACTAAAAAAAAAAAAAAAACATACGGCATAAAATCAGTTAGGTGTATGCTTAACGCAGAATTATTAATTAGCGGGTTTATCAGGTGGAAAAATAAACTAATTGTTTTATCTTGTAGAAACGTTTGTCTTGTACTTACGAAGTATATATCAATTTTGATTAAAAAAAAGAAAGAAAATATCCCTCAGTAAATTGGAAGCGTGTTGATATTATGGAAGAGAAAAGTGAATGTGAAGATGTGAGGCTGGCGGTTGTATTTTTTTCTCAGATGGAGGCGAAATCTGTAGACACAGATTGAGTGTGAAGAGAAACGCCGATTGTTGTTCGAATAATACAAAACAAAAGCTAATCCTAGATCTTTACAGAGTTTTCTCCCTTCTTGTTACTCAAAAATGTAAATAAATAAAAAACAGAACGTCAGTAATTTGCAGTTATTATTATTATTGTCATTATTAATATTATTGTCATTATTAATATTATTATCTCTAATATCATCATTATTATTATTATTATTATTATCATCATTATTATCATAATAATTACATTATTATTATTATATGTGTATATTATGTTTTCTGCTTTGTATCCTGTAGAGCCGGGTTCAATAATGGTCCTTCGGCCATATAGGAGAATTGTCATTTAACTGATAGCACTTTTCTTAGTATATGGGATATTCCTAGTAAGGTGATCTTCTGGGCAACTTCTATGTTGATGTTACCTGGGACTGTCAGTAAAATTGTCAATTCCTTTTCTCACGAGGCCCAGAGCTCCTATTACTATTACTACAGTCTCGGTCTTCATTCCCCACATCCTGTTAATCTCGATCTCCGGGTTCCTTTATTTGAGCAATTTCTCGATAATTTTCATGGCGGTGTTTCCCTCAGATTTTACTGGTATGTCAATAAGCATACACTTCCTGAATTTCTTGTCTGTTATGATATTATCAGGTCTGTTGGCTTTTATTTCCCTGTCAATTTGAAGTGGCATATCCTATACATCGTTTTTTTAAATATCTGTGTCTGATTGGTGCTCATACCATCTCTCAGTGCTTTCGATTTTGTGCTTCTTGCATATCTTCCAGTGCACATATATCGCTAACATGTTTTGTCTGTGGATATATATATATTCATTTTTTGTAAATGTTTCTGGACATCCTGAGATAATATGGTTGACAGTTTCATCATATTTTCTACATATACTGCATTTCGGATCAATTCCATCGTTGATTATGTGACACTGATAGGATGTGGTTGCGAGGCTTTGGTCCTGAGCTGCAATAATTAGGCCTTACCTCTCAGCTTTTAACCCGGTGCTCCTCAGCCACTGATGTGTTTTCTGTTGGTCCAGATCTGCTCATTTCGTTCTTTTTAGGTATTTGCCATGCAATACCTAGTCTTTCTAGGTTTTTTTTTGGCTTTTAAAAAATTTCATATGGCCAGTTTCTTTCGCTTTCTCTTTTAGTCCTTTGGAGTAGATGGTATTTTCTTCGTTTTTTGTTGGTAGTATTTCAAGTATATTAAGCCGTTTCTTCAAGACTGAAGCTTCTTTGTTGATGCAGTGATATTTGTGTTTTACTGATTGTAGAAGAGGGTCATTGGGTTTTGGGAGGTATGCTTTCAATCCGATTGTTGTAATTATTATTATTATAATAATTATTATTATTATTTATTTATTTATTTATTTGCATTGAGTTTCGCGCAGGTAGCTCATGGTGGCTTGTGTTGAAGATTAAGAGAGAGAGTAAATGTTTTAATCACCACCGCATTCTGCATAGCATTTTTGCTTTACCGGCGTTGTTCTGGGTCTCCAGGATACATCTTAGGAATTGGCAGCTACCTGCCAATCTTTAATGCAATTTCCAGTGATGTTTTAGTTTTCATGCCATTGAACATTTCTCTTAAGCTGTAAAGTGAACATTACGACACATTGTAAATCTTCAAACTTTTAAACCAGCAATGTTTGAGATGGCTACTTATCATTATAACATGGCTTTATATTCGAACCAGCTTCTTCGTGATTGTTATCATCACAATACATCAGCTGCTGTGCCAACCGCTCTTCTTCTGGTGCTGTACTTGTAGTCAGCAGGCAAGCTAAATTGGAAGTCAAACCTAAAACAGAACAAAAAAAAACTATCCACTATCACCTGTGCTGAAACGGAGTTTAAACAGTAGCTTGTAAATCCAAGAGTGTTATAAAAATAAAACGACATGGAATGGACAGTGATCCTGTTGAGCAATGAACACAAACTCGAAGGTTTCTTGCAGAATAAAAATGGTTCTTATGAAAGAACTGATTCTCTGGACGTCTTTCTGGTTTTTCTTTTCCGGCATGTATATCATATAAATATCTATGCATGTATTGGGTGAGATTGACTTGAGTTTGCTAACGTCATTTAGTGTACACACACAACACAGACACAAAGCATAGTACTGGGTATGTCGATAAACTAAATCCCACTGCAAGGCTTTTGATCGGGAGATTGGAGGCTTTGAGTAGCATGAACCACCTTTTAATGGCTGTTGCTCCCGGGTCCACTCTGATCCTGGATGGTAGTAACTGTTAGGGTCCCAACTATGGACAAATAGTGAACCCCCAAACAAAAACATAACTCTATGAAAGTATGAAATTACCAGCAATACATTTTTCTATAAAACACAATTGCCAACAATGCCTATTTATAGTAAAATGTCCAAGTAAAATTTTATCGGTTGTTCAAGGTATACAATTCCGTTCAAAATATTTAGATTTCGGCATTAAATAACCCATAGAGGTGTTGATATGCCGCTAATCAAATCCAACTAACCCATCTACAAGCACACACACATACACATACACATACACACAGTTTTTGTCTAAGCTTTAAATAGGAGATTGCAATAAGAAATTCCTCTCTTACTCAGACTGTACCAGCCCTTTGAGGTAAAAAAAAATCAGATAAATTTACTTTACCTCCACATAACGTTGAAACACCTGTTCTCGTGAGATTAGCGAATTTAAGCAAACTCGAAACTGACCAGTAACTAGATGGATGACAGCTTGAGAATATCATGTGCTGTAAGCTTGAATGTGTGGATGGACTAACAGATAATGGCTCGGAATCGTTAATCGGAGATCCGAGTTTCAGCTCCACAAATACCGTTGGAGACGATATGAATCCATTTCTTCTTCCCCAGCTATGGGTTAATTTGCAAGACTTCTAGCACTAAATCCTTATTTTAAAAAAATCTTTCAACCTAAATATATTTGATGGCTTTAAATACCCTGGAAAGGGTTGATAAGCCGTAAGAAGTAATCATTCAATTAAGAAAAATATATGAATAGTCTCTCAAATTGTGTCTTTGATTGCATATTTGACTGACTGTAAAATAAAAAAATAATCAGTTTTCTTTTTGTCGTTTATAGTGGGAGTATTTATCGATAAATATTTCATTCAGTTTCTTATGTATTGATATGAGTCTATCTCGATGTATTGATAACAGTTTATTTTTACTGTCTTTTGATATCAATCTATTTATGTCTATCTTTTGATATCAATCTATTTATGTCTATCTTTTGATATCAATCTATCTATGCCTATCTCTTGATATCAGCCTATCCCTGTGTATTGATAACTGTTTACTTTTGCCTATCTATTGATATCAGTTTATCCTTATCTATTGGTAACAGTCTATTCATATCTATCGTATATCAAGATCAGTTTATTCATATCTGGTACCGAGAATCTGGCATGGAGATAGCCACAAATAAATGTACAATTTCTTATTTATAAAATCATTTTCATTTCTCCGGCATTTAAACAATATATTTTCGAATTAATGTAGTGTTTTAAATAGACAGGCAATTTTTTAAAATCTGATCAGCTTAATAGCTTAAATAGGAAACTCTCTTGGAAATAACTGAAGTCGGAAGTTTTTGATGAATAATCTTTATTATTATATGCCATATTATCCGGACTTGCATGCTCATCTGTTATTCACAGCATTTCAGTTGTTTATCCTCGGGTCTTCTTCTCAGGTGTCTGTTTTTGCAGTGTGTAAACTTTTAAACTTGTCATTTTATTCAATCCACTTGTGTAGATTATTGCCATTGTGATTTCTATGAGTTGAGGATATTACATATAAGATAGTAGGCAAAGTACGCTAAAGTCAATTTTTTATCTAGTCTGATACGTTCATTTCGCACACACGCCTTTGGAATTCATCTCTTTTTGACCAAGCTTGGGTTAAATAGCAGAGTAGACAGGGCTGCCTAGCTTCGGGTGGAAACTAGTCAAACAGAAAAAAAATCTCTGAATTCCAAACAGCTTCACTAGATTTTTCAAGAATTCATAGCAAATAATGAATCTGTGGACAATCAGGATCGCGAATGTTGTGATATCTTATTTATTTTTGATATCGCATATCTACGAGGGTCAGCTGAAAAGTTCATAAGCTATCTAGGATTCGATTATGGAATGTAACCAAATGATGTTTAATTTTCAATATAGTCCTGCTTACCACCCATACGTTTCTTCACTCGGTGTTGCAGTGCTTGGATTACATTGGTAAAGAAGCTTTCGTCCTCTTGCTCAAAAAAGTCATCAACATCAGATATGACGTCATTATCAGTGAGATAGTAGTTCCCAGAAAAGATTTCTTTTTACGTTGGAGAGCAGATGATAGTCAGAAAGGGTCAAATAAAAAAATAGGGAAGGGTGACCAACCAGTTCAAGCTCACAGTCACGCAGCCATTGAAATCAAGGTAATGCGTGCTGGAGCAGTGTCCTGATAAAACAGCCCTTTCGTTACTTTTCCAGGGTGTTTGGTTTTGATAGTCTTTCATAACTGCCTCAGAAACGGGGGTTGAGATATTTCTGAACACCAGGGCGTCATGAATGACATCCATTTAAAGGATTTTTTTTAGAACATGACTTTCGTTTTCTGGTCAATATTTTGGTTTTGTAGCATTCTGCAGTGTCGGATAGAATGAAAGAACAAGCTGAAACTAATGATAATAGATGTACAAGTAGACAAGTTCCAAAGATCCACAGTAAAACAATGAAAGATTTCAAGATGCAGTACCGAATTTGATAAAGACATCTGATAATTGTAGATTTGAAACTGGTGTAACTTGAGCCGACGTGTAAAGCCATTCATTATCATGAGTCCTGTAAAGCATTAGGTCGTAGGATCACTAATGCAGTTGTGAAAACAGCTGGTGTATCTAGGGCAAGATAGGCATGGCAGATCCGATCTTTCTCCTGGTTGGGTTGGAATTCTAAGCTTTCTTTGTCTAATACTAGTTGCCCCGAGGCTAAAGAGCTCAGTCAGCACTATTAAGAAGCTTTGTATTCAAAGTTGTCTTTCTACTAGACTGGTTGTCCTAAGAGTAAAGAACTCTTTCTACACTATAAATTAAGGGGTTTTATATTCAAATTTGTCTTTCATCTAGTTTGTTTGCCCTAAATCTAAAGATCTGCTTCTGAACCATTAATTAAGGGACTTTATATTCAAAAATTGTCTGGGCACCTCGAGGCGGTGTAATGGTTAGCAAGCTTGTCTCGCTAGAACAATTACAACTGAGTAGTGAGTTCGATACTCACTGGGTCCCCCTAACTTCCAGATTTGTGTCACATCTAAGCTACTCTTAGAAAATCACTATATTCAAAACTGTCTTTCTCCGAAAGAAGACCGTCTACCAAATTATTTACAGAGACTTGCATTCGGAGCTTTCGTTATGTTGTGGTATCTTCCCACTAAGGAGTCCACTGTGGACGCTTCCACTTACTATAAAGTAGTAGGAAAGTAAGCCTCGGGGGCAAAAGTGCTAGACTGTTCCTTCCGAGGCTGTGACTGTTCGCAGATCCTGTCGAACTCTCTACTTTTGGCAGAAAGGAACTCGGACGAGGCTGTCCCGAAAGGTGGAGTTTCGTCCGGGGAGATAGACAGACCTGAACCCGTTTATGCGGTTTCTACTGGGATTTTTTGACCGAGCCTACTGGCTCGGATGACCCCCGTTAAACTCGGCCTTGTGCCACATCTACCCACGTGAGTAGGGGCTATTAAATATCAACAGTGATATAGACTGAACGATGGTCAACCGACACACACTCCCAAGTCGTGTTACACACTTCTGTTGTATTTACTGTTCAATACACTATTTATCTGCAACCTCTTGTTTTGTTTTTTCTTAACCATTACTTGGTCACAATACCTTATATTAGATTGGTTTTCCATTTTTTTCTGTTGCTGTTTTCAAGACGAACAATAGGATGGGTTCATGCCTTCTCCAAGAGTAGCAATGCGATGTAAAAGAAATCAACTCAACTACAATATGAGCCCGGCAAGTCGACCCTACTCTCCGTGCCAATAGCTGTTACGCTACCCGCACGTTACTATCGTGATTGGGTGTCGTGTTATTGTGGCACGGAGCTAGATTACTGGTTTTCAGAATCTTAGGTCAAATTCCTCCATTTCCAATCGCATATTTCCTCAATACTTCCTCTGTTTTGAATTATCATTCATGCAATTTTCCACAGTGGCAAATATAATTTATTTTGATATATAGAAATTCAGCTTTCAAAAGAGTTGTAACTGCAAGAAGAAATATGCGCAAAAGAATAAATCTCTGTGCTTGCTTGCGTGTGTGTGTGTGTGTGTGCGCGCGCGCGAAGTGTGTGGGTGTTGGTGACTGTGAGGGAGATTAAAGTATAGATGAGTAAGAATATGGGTCGTGTAGTGTGTGTGTGTTTTGTTTCGTAAAATTTAAGACGGTATAATTTGGTAAATTGCCAAGAAGATTTGGCATGCTATCTGTATTACTGAAATTCGTCTTTGCCAAAATGAAATCAACAAATATCACATCAAATAACTAATAAACGAAACAAAAAGAAATAAAATAAAACCAAAAATGCGCCGGCAATTATAGACAGAATTGATAACATATTTTTTCACACATTACACCAATAATAAACTCATGAATAAAAGTGACAAGCACGCAGAATCACGCGCAGGCGCATATAAACATATCTGCGTTTCCGTATTCTTGTATGTGTGTGTGTGCGTGTTCAAATAACACGCGTATATTGATTTTTATGGTACATGTGTCAAGTTATGGAAGAGAGTTATTTATAGGACAAAACCGTTAGTGATAGAACCGCTGCAGAACTTTACCATAAAGCTGGTTTCTATTTCAACACTGTTTCTATCTACCTATATATATGTCTCTCTTTATATATATATATATATATATATATATATATATATATATATATATATATATATATATATATATGAAGAAATATAGTTTTAAGGTGGGCTATATTTATGGGATAAAGTGCTCAATATCAGAGATAGAGCGTATGTAAATATAAATATAAAAGTGAACATTGAAGTCAACACTCAGAGGCGACAGGCGGTTTAATTCTGGACTCAATCGTCAGGCCGAGATTGTGTCCAGCATGAAACAGCCTGTGGCCTCTGAGTGTTGACTTCAATGTTCACTTTATATATATATATATATATATATATATATATATATATATATATATATATATATATATGTACTCGCGTATCATGCCACTTTTGAAGACCTAATTTTGATACTAATTTTAAGGAGGTCGCATCATACACGAAATATAAAATTAGCGTATGTACTACTGGACCTGGCTACGCCGTTGACCAAACTATATACCCATTTACTGTAGTGAAAAGGTACAGCTCTATTTAAAATAAACTTAATAAAAAAAAACTGATGATTTATTTAACTGTATTCCATTTTAATGTATGCAATATTTACATATTAGTATTGTATTATAAAATACAAATATACCGCATCTGGATTTTTTCCATTGTTTACGTTTATAACAATTTTGGCTGTTTCTCGTTCTTGTTGTTTGTAGCTGTACGCGTTTACGCAACGTTTATAGCATTACTAACGCTACTTTTATAATTCTCTTTTACTTTTGTTAACTCATTTAACTAGAAGATAGGATAAAGAGATAGAAGCAAATAGGTTACTCTATTGTAATTTGGTCTCTCAAAATAGGAACTAGCATGATACACGAGATACATGATAAAATCATTTTTATAAGTGAAAATCGGGGGGAGGGGGTCAAACGATACGCGAGATCGCGCATTACACGACTATATACGGTAATTATATAATCAATTTCATCGTTGACAGCGCTTGGACACATGGTTGTCTTTCTTCTGCTAATCAGATCAGGAGGCTCAACTCATGTGATTCTCAGTTTATTAGATATGAGGCGGTTGTCTAGCGTCAAAAAATTGGTCACATACACGCCTACTATACGCGCGTGCGCACACACACACGCACACACTCACACACACACACACACACACACGAGTGGTTAGAACTGACCATGAGACCCGTGTTCGAATCTCACCATGGTCGATTTATTAGGACGGAGACTTGCTGAGGTTATCGGACTGGAACGAGGTCGATCGCAGCGTACGGCACCTTTGGAAAGCTCCTGAAAACCATACCACGTGTTGAACCAAGCTTTGTCAGTGAATAGACGGAACTCTTGGGGGACGTCGATAGTCGTACTAGTACGAAGCCACATCATCGAGGTCGAGGGCTTGAGCTTTCTGGCCTTGTTGATCCCGTTAGCTAACACGCTCTCTCCCAGAAACTGTAACAGTGTAGTTGTAGTAGAGGTGTATCCTGGAATATGAGTGTCCTGCTATTACATATATATATATATATATATATACATATATATATATATATATATATATATATATATATATATATATATATATATAGTATATAATATATGTTGTGGACCCGGAATAGGTCCGAAAGAAAACTCGAACTCAGCAATTCAGTGAAAACATTATTAAGAAAAAAGAACGAATAGAGAAGTGTTGCACGTCCGACTGACGGTTAAGTACAGTAGTCAACTCGTCAACAGTATTTAATGTCCCCCCACGAGGGATAGATGTGGCAGAAGGCCGGGTTTAAAGTGGTGTTTCCAGAGCCCGTAGGCTCGGCCAAAAATAGCCCGTAGATCCCGTATAAACGGGATCGTGTTGGTCAACCACCCCGAACGAGGCTCTGCCCTTCGGCGGAACCTTGTCCGGGTTCCTCTCTGCCCAGAGTCAGAGAGTTCGACCATTAACTCCTCAACCGTAGTCGAGTCGTCAACGGTATTTAGTGTCCTCCCCACGAGGGACAGATGTGGCACAAGGCCGGATTTAAAGTGGGGTTTCCCGAGCCCGTAGGCTCGGCCAAAAATAGCCCGTAGATCCCGTATAAACGGGATAGGGTTGGTCAACCACCCCGAACGAGGCTCTGCCCTTCGGCGGAACCTCGTCCGGGTTCCTCTCTGCTTAGAGTCAGAGAGTTCGACCGTTAACTCCTCAACCGTAGTCGAGTCGTAAACTGTCTACAATCCTCTTGCGAGACATAATATACTCATAAGACGAGTCTATTTTGTCCATGAAAGTGGGTCCCCATAACACTCCACTTCCCAAGCCTTTACCTCCGCAGGAGACTCGATATCGTCTCCTTTTTGATGACGAGAGGATCCGTGAACTTCCGCTTTCTTTTAGATCTTCGCGGTTCCGGAGTCGCTTGGGGTATTTGAATGTCGAATGTGTCGTAGATGGTATCCATAACCTCTTCTTCCTGAGGAGTACTGCTGCAGTCATTTCCTGGCACTCGGGTGTCCATTTCTAAACCTTATCTTTCCTTAAAAGCACGTTCAGCGGGGCACGGAGGTTATGCATGTTTGGGATAAACGCTTGATAGTAGTTCGCTAACCCCCAAAAGCTCTGTAGCTCTGTGACGTTTTCAGGAACCGGCATGTCCTTAATTGCAATGGCCCTTTCTGGGTCCGGTTCCCTACCGTCTTTGTCTATGATGTGACCCAAATATTTAAATTCTTTCATGAAGAAGCCACATTTACTTTCCTTTATTTTGAAGCTATAGTCTTGTATTCGTGAAAATACTATGTGGATGTGTTCCCAGTTTTGTCCCAAGCTTTTACTGTTTTTAGTATGTCGTCTAGGTTAGCCGTTGAAAAATCAAGTCAACCCTGCATGGTGTCCATAACCTGCTGAAAAATGGCTGGTGCGAATTTGACTCCAAATGCAAGCCTTTCAAACTTGTATAAGCCTCTATGTGTATTTATACATAGTAATTTTGAGCTTTCTTCCTCAACGGGTATCTGGAGATAAGCTTCGCTGAGATCGATTTTTGAAAAGAACTTGCCTCCATTAAGTTTCGTAAAAACTTCTTCCGGGCTTGGCAGTAGGTAGTGATAATCTTCTAGTGCTGCATTTAGTCCAATAGAACAATCGGCGCACACGCGGATTTCCTTATACTTCTTCTTCCCATACACTACTGGTGCTGCCCACTGGCTATATTTCACTTTAGATAAAATGCCAGTCTCTACAAGTCTGTCTAATTCCTTGTCTATTTCCTCTAACGAGGCAAAAGACACATTTCTTTTTTTCTTAAATATTGGTTGAGTGTTCTCTTTTAACTCAAATTTTGCTGACATCTTTTTGCATCTACCAAGGTCATCCGAAAAGACCTCGGAAAAGGTTTCTTTTAATTCGATTTTTTAGTTTATCTGACTCGGTCGTCAGATTTTCTGTTTTCTGACAAAAAGTATTAATTGGCAAATCCCACAGATTGAACTCCTGCATCCAATCTGTGCCAAATACATTGTCTGTTTTTTTTTAACACGAAAATTTTTAATTTTTTGGTTGTTCCGTTCAAAGTAACGTTCGCGATAATTTCACCTTCAAACTTAATTTTTTTTCACGGTCACCGACCTAGCTATTTTGTCGGTTTTTAGCATGGTTGGTTTATTTAATCTTTTCCAAGTATGTAGGTTGATTATTGATAAATCAGACCCGAGTCTAACTGTAAACTGACGTTTTTATTCAGTATTTCTACCTGCACATACTTTCTTATATTTTTGACGTCCAGTTCGTCTGTTTTTGTGGCTCTAATCCGGCTTTTTCCCCTTTTATTTGTTCTGCAATGTGAGCTCTTGTGCCCAACTTTATTACAAGTTAGACAGGTTTTAAACCGATATTGGCAATCTTTAAACCAATGAAGTGCTCCACAACGATAACATGGACTAGGCGGTAAATCTTTCGGTTTTTGATTGAGTTGAATTTTTTTCTTAGGATAGTGAAAATAATCTTTTTTGGTTTGACTTG
Source organism: Acanthosepion esculentum (assembly GCA_964036315.1). NCBI lineage: Eukaryota > Metazoa > Mollusca > Cephalopoda > Sepiida > Sepiidae > Acanthosepion > Acanthosepion esculentum. The sequence goes on from OZ038483.1 coordinate 66,191,307, forward strand.
TTCTTGAAGGGGAGGAAAAATGTCGTTTCCGATGTATTTTTCTTATATGTGCAACGCCTGACTCTTCAATGTCTCTAGAATCATTTTTTACACTTATATATTTTGGCAGTCTTCGGCTATATTTTGTAAGGTTAAATTTGGTTCTCCCTCTAACCTGGTTAGGACTCTCCTTCTAATTTCTGGATCTTTCGACGGTACAAGATCTCGTACAAATATTAGATTTTTTAAATTGTCTGCGGTAAGTTCGGCTAATTTAAAATCGTCAAAATGTTTGTTAACTACCGATGCGAACCTCGAGTAGTCTTCGCTGTCTTTCTTGGTTAGGTTTAAGCATTTCCACCTTTTGTGGAATAACGACGTTTTGGGGCTGAATAATTCTGTAAGAAGATTTACCGCTTCAATGAAAGTTTTTTTCGCGGTAATAAATAAAATCACGAATTTGCTATGTTCAGTAGTCCCTAATTTCCGGAGCAGTAGGGGTAGCTTTATAGCGTCTATCCATTTTCCACAATCTATATCGAATAGATCCTCATACCTTCTGAAATATGACGCGAAGGTTTTATGTTCGTCTGGCGAATAAGTGTAATTGTCAATTGCACTCCAAATCGCGTTTTGTGAAAAAATAGTTTCGCTCTCGGTATTTTGACCTTTATTCGACCCTGTTTGTAGAAGCAATTCTTCAAGCCTTTCCTGTTGTTCTATCATTTGTCGTTGTAATTTTAATTGCTCTTCTCCATGTTTTCGCAGTTGTTTTTCGTATTTTTGCTGTAATTCGAATTGTTTTTCTTGGTTTCTTCATTGCTGTTCTTCGTGTTTTTGCTGTAATTCTAATTGTTTTTCTTCGTTTCTTCGCGGTTGTTCAAACTGGAGTCTAACCAGTTCTGACATAGTAGCTTTAAACTCTTCCATGATTTACTTTTCAATATTACGCTTCTACGTAAGTTTACTTGTACCAAGCCTTTGTATTGCTCGGAGGAGAGAAGAAGAAGAAAAAAAACAAATCACTTTGTTCTCCCTTTAAATGTGTTATTCACGTACACAGTTGATTTTTGGACAACTGCGAAACGTAAAGTTTATACTTCGGCGCTGGAAACAAAATATTTTCCTTTCTTGTTAAGACAATGCCAGAACAAGGAACATTAATTTTTTCTCTGCGAGAAAAAAAAGAGAAATCACTTTTGGTTAGTAAGAAGAATAAATCAACTTACCAATGTTTTCTTTTTTTATATATGATTTCAAGAGAAGTTCGTTAAATTTTAGTCGCTAGTGTTGTAGACACTGGTAAACAAATTTCGTTTCTTTTATGGTTCTCTCGTGGAGTTCTTTGAATTCTCGTCGCCAGTGTTGTGAACACTGGTAAACCAAAAAAAAAAAAAAAATTATAGTTCTCCGTGGAATTCTTTAAATCCTCGTCGCCAGTGTTGTGGACTCGGAATAGGCCCGAAAGAAAACTCGAACTCAGCAATTCAGTAAAAACGTATTATGAACAAAAAGAACGAATACAGAAGTGTTGCACGTCCGACTGACAGCTAAGTACAATAGTCAACTCGTCAACTGTCTACAGTCCTATTGCGAGACATAATATAGTCATAAGACGAGTCTATTTTGTCCATGAAGGTCGGTCCCCATAACAATATATATGCACGAGGATCTGCTGAAGAGGTCATAGGATGACTATGAATGATTGATGCTAGTGCTGTGAAATTTTGCATGCATTAATTTCAACTCTTTTTATTACTAACCACATTATTTATTTCCAGGTTCTCTGACTGTTCAAAGAACACTGTTCATCTAATTGGTCAAAAAGTGATCAACAGCAAATATGACGTCCTCCCTAGTGCGATACTGTTTCCGAGGTTTTAACATGCTGGGGAACAGGTGATATTCAAATAAGGAGAATAGGGAGGGGAATCAATTAGTTCAAAGCCACAGTCACGGACAACACCCATTGAAACCAAAGACTTGTCTACTGGGACATTGTTCTGATGAAACAAGATCACTTTTGTCAGTTTTTCTGCTTGTTCTTGGTGGTCTTTGGTAAGTACCTCAGCAAGTTAGTATAGTACCCTGCCTTGATGATATAGCTCTTATGAATTCAGAAAACAGATGCCTTTTTCATCCCCCAAAACTGAGCGCATCTCCTCCCCTGCAGATGAAAGGTCATTGCCCTTCTTTGGGGCTACTGAGAGGGCGGGCTTCCACTGCATGGATTGTCTCTTTGTCTTTGGCTCAAAGTGACTAAGCCAACACTCATTCTTGTTTGGGAAATGTTCAAAGGAAATAGCTGGATCTACTTCAAGCAATGTCAGATCTTCCTGTGTTCTGATCAGAATAGAGCGCTTTTGATCTAGTGTCAAAACACGTATCAGCCACGAGATAAAAAACTTTCCCCGTGCCAAGTTCATTGAGCAGAATATACACAACTCGCACAGGATATGCTAATAACATTGATTATTTGATTTATTGTCGATTGCCTGTCATCCATCACCATGTCTTAAACAGAAAATCGCCTGGATGCAGATAGAAAATGAGTTCATCAGATATACAAACATAGAAATGCGTGAAAAACAAGGATGTGTCATCTCACCGCAACCAATATCGCACTGACGGGGGGGACGCCATATTTGCTGCTGATCACTTTTTAGACATTACACCACCCGCACATCCAAATTTACTGCACCTAGTATTCTCAAGGGGTCACCCACCGACGTTGCTTAACTTCGGTAATCGTACAAGAACTTGTGTTTCAAAGAGATGTGGCCGTAAGCCTAGAATCTTTCAATAATTGTCGGTCGTTTTCAAGGAAAATTGGTAGAAAGTCGACAGATCGTCTATCTACGTTTATGTTTTCTATCTTTTTCAAGTTTGACATGAATATGTTTTCTCATGCTAATTCCATTTCTAGTTCCGAGCTGTAGTCTAGTACGCCATCCGCACAGCAAATCTTACAGCACTAGTATTCTCAACTTGTCACTCATGTGGTTACTGCCGAGGGTTGACGTTGGTTAACTTCGGTGATCTTATGAGAACCGGTGTTTCAACGTGATATGACCGTAAGCTCGTGTATCAAAGATAATTTTGCGAGGAAAAGATGCATTATATAATAACCCAGGACGTACAATTTATGAGCAAATGTCAAAATTAGTGTACTTTCAATATATATCCGCCTTTTCTTTAACCCGAAACGCATTCTTTGTCATTCAGTTACCAATTATTTTTATCATTATTATTATTTGTACGTTATGTGTCCTGCTTTGTATCCTGTAGAGCCAAGTCCAAACTATGGTCTTTAGGCCCTATAGGAGAATTGTCATTTAATTGATAGCACTTTTCTTAGCATATGGGATGTTCCTAGTAGGGCGATTTTCTTGTCTGTTGATGTTTTCCGGGACTCTGTTAGTAAAATTGTCTATTCCTTGTTTCACGATTCCCAGAGAACCGATTACTATTGGTACAGTCTCAGTCTTCATTCCCCACATCCTGTTAATCTCGATCTCCAGGTCCTTGTATTTGGACAATTTCTCCATAATTTACTTCGAGGGGTTTCCCTCCTATGCTAATGCTATGTCAATAAGCATACACTTCCTGAATTTCTTGTCTGTTATGATATTATCAGGTCTGCTGGTTTTTATTTCCATGCCAGTATGAATTGGCATGTCCCAGAAGATAGTTACTTCGTTAATTTGGGGAACTGTGTCTAGTTGTTGCCCATACCATCTCTCAGTGGTTTCGATTTTGTGCTTCTTGCATATCTTCCAGTGCACATATGTCGCTACTATGTTATGTATCTGGGTATATTCAATTTTGCCAGTTCCGGAAATCTTGAGATAATATGGTCAACAGTTGCATCATTTTTTCCGCATATCCTGCATTTCGGGTTAGTTCCATCCTTGATTATGTGACAGTGATAGGATCTGCTTGCAAGGTTTGGTTCTGAACTTCAATAATTAGGCCTTCTATCTCAGCTTTCAGTCCGGTGCTCTTCAGTTACTGATGTGTTTTTCTTATTATTATTTATATTAATATTATTATTATTATTATTATTATTATTATTATACATTTTTGATATATTTAGATAGATTGATTTGTTTTTTACAGCTTATCAACCTTTTGTAGGTTTTATTTAAAAACGAAACATATTTCTTTTATTTGCGAGCGAATATTATATTAACAATTTTTGGGAGATGACAATGATTTTCTGATACAAGTCTTGCAATTTAAACCATAGATGGGAGTCAGAGGTGGATTCATGTCTTTCATAAGAATATTTGCGCATGGGAATGTTATGTACCCGACTGGAATTGGAAGTTGGAGAGCCGAGTTACAAGTCAGGCTCGTTATCTATTACACCACCCACACACTGGCATTTATAATTGGTCACCCATCTATGTACTGACCAGGTTCAATGTTACTTAACTTCGATGATCGTTCGAGAACAGGTGTTTCAACGTGATATGGCTATAAGCTTTCTGTTGTCGAGAATAGATTCTAGTTTTGCACTGTCATAGTAAATTATTCCTCTCGCGTGTCATTAATCAAGAATTCAGCAACATAAAAGAATTACTTATCAACAATAATTCTTCCAACCACGTGATCGACGAGTAAAGAAAATTAATTTTAAAGACCCCCCACAAAAAATACAATTGAAACAACAATCCTGATAACAGCAAAAATAAAAGCATCATTAACTTATTTTATCGGAACCAGATGCGCCATAACTATAAACAAGATGAAAAAGTCATTAAAATTATAATTCCCCGCTACATATCGTTTAATGAGGTAGCAAATAATTTTTTTCATTTGCTATAAAGAGTTTAAAACATTTAAGCTAAACAGTACCAATAAGTCGGAACCTCAAATATTCCTTCTGTGTAAAAACAATGTTTACTTTTATGAATACTAGTGTAATGACAAAAGGACGCAGGTGTGGGCTTTAAGAAACCTTTATTCAACTGAGAATACAAGGGTCGCGTATGGTGTCCTTTTATAGTCCCAGTAAACAGAAATAGCTTTTTCAAAGAGCAGAGTATAAAAAAAAGGGGAGACCACTCTTGATTATTCATAAAAACTCGTGTCATTGGTAGATTGCATCTCCAATCACAATAATCCTAAAGCAATATTATGTTCTTGCATTTCACACACGATTACTGCATTCTCACGTAGGTTAACTTGTCATTCATTGAAACTTAGAGCAATTCATGTACATATCAATCGTCACATTACAAAGAATTAAAATACGACTGTTGACCCAAGACAACTATTATATATTTTATACAAATAAACAAATAAATGATTAAAAGTTCAAAAATAGCATTTTAACGTGTGTTTAAAATGTTTAAAAAGCTTATAAAATATTTATGATCCGTACAGAATAGTTAATGCTTTCGTGTTCTGAAACCGTTGTACACTCGGTCAGGTCGATTTTGGAACCGTGGTATTGTATTCAATTTGAAAGTTGGGATTTGACAATGTAAATAATGACACAAAATATATTCGTTTCTTGAAGAAAGTAGTTTAAAGATTAAGTTTAGGTTCAAAATCATAGTGTTGGAATTTCATTCCGGTAATCAGTAAAAGCTTTCTAACAGGCACATTATTACACAACCAGATTATTATTACTAAGTCCTTGTGCTATCAGATAAGACCTTCATTTACTTCTAATGGAAATTATCCTGGACAATTTTGCTATATTACGATGTAATATGACATAAAGTGCAGTAGTTTTAATGCGATTTTCAATAAACAATACAATATTTACATTATTCGGACTATTGTCCTCATCTTTGTCGCCATATTTATTACAACGTTTCGGCCGTTGTACGCCCCGGCCTTCTTCACGTGGTTGGAATGGCGAACTGAACCCTTTATTTCGCTCACTGGGGTAGACTGTTCTAGTTCCACGTACCATGTTTAATGGATGTCAGTTATCAGTTATCTCCTGTTAATTCCCCTCTCCAAGTTCTCCACTGTCTGAACTCACACTGTTAGGGTCCTATCACTGGATCTAACCAACGCCTTTATCCACTGTTCCATGTGTCCTTAAATGATAACTGACATCTATTAAACATGGCACGTGGCACTAGAACAGTATACTACAGTGAGCGAAATAAAGGGTTCAGTTCGACATTCCAACCACCAGAAAATGGCCGGAGAGTACAACGACCGAAAGGTTGTAATAAATATGGCGACAAAGATGAGGACTACAGACCGAATAATGTAAATAGTGTACATAATACCTCCTCTCAGAAATATAGACAGATACTAAAGGGCCGAAACTTTGTAATAAATATAGCGACAAAGATGTGGACAATAGTCCGAATAATGTAAATAGTGTACATAATACCTCATCTCAGAAATATAGACAGATACTAAAGGGCCGAAACGTTGTAATAAATATGGCGACAAAGATGTGGACAATAGTCCGAATAATGTAAATAGTGTACATAATACCTCATCTTAAGAATATAGACAAATACTACAAATTTAAAACATTCTTTCTTATAATTTGTGCCCAGCAGTTTTATGGTGTTATTACCACTTTTATCTATTTTCTGTTTTTATTAATTATAAATATAAATCTAATAAATGAGCTAAGAAATCTTATTCATTGAGTTGCCTTTTTGCAATCTTTTACAGTTGTTTGACAGATTTTTACTCATTGTATACAGTAAAAAGTTGAATATTTTCTTTGTGTTGGTTCATAATTAGAATTCTGGTTGTAATAGATTTTACATTCTATGTATCTCATTCAAAAGATTTATTTGGATTTTTTTTCTGACATAGTAAACTTTTGAAGTCAGATTGCAAGCAAAAACCTGCGAAGATTGTGTCTTTCCAGACGATGTTTATAATTAAATACTCAAAAATTGGTAAGAACTACGAATGAAATGTTTGGTGTTACTACTTAGCAAATCAAACCCCAGCTCTCAAACTGAAATGATGATTTTCTAAAGAAAATGAAAAAAAAATCAACATTCCTTATTTTACAGATGACGTCACTAATATAATACATGGATATTAAATTTTGGAAATGTAACTCTCCAAAAAGAAACGTACAAGGACGTTAGACACAAATCTTCTGATTACGATTCTGGAAATATTTATAGCTTGATAATGAGCAAGACAGTCAAAAATACTATAAACAATTCCAATATAAAAGAATGAATTTTGTGTAATTTACCAATAATTTGAACCCGGATGTGACTTCCGTCGTCGAAAGTTGGAAAATGCAACAAATATTAAAACTAGTTTAAGTGAATTCTAGCCACCTAGCCTCACCGTCTATTAAGATATTTAGCGAATCGCTGATGCAGTCACCTGCTCACATCTTTCACATCTGTTTATGTTCAACTCCCACAGAGCTCGTATATTGCATCTATGCTGAGTTGACCTTAGTTACAGTTTCTGAGAGAGAGAAAGAGCGAGCATAGTCTTGTGTGATCAATCGCTTTTGAACAAAGCCAATACGCTCAAACACTTGGTCACGATGACTTCCGAATTCGTGCGAGCACAATTTTCCACGGCTTGGCTTCTGAACAGTTCTATTTTAAAGACATTTAAGATATGTTTAACGTTCTTTTTATAGATACAAATATTTAAGCAAATGCTCTGTTTTATAATAAACAGTATTAAATAACATTTACCGGCCTGAATGTCCGAGAAATTTTCATAGAAAATTTTCGTTCTCCGACAGGAATCGAACCTGTATCCTATACGGAACCGTCATTTCGCGTGACGTGCCTTAACCGTTCGGCCACGAAGAAGCGTCCGGTTAGCAAGTAAATGTTATTTAATACTGTTTATTATAAAACAGAGCATTTGATTAAATACTTGTATCTATAAAAAGAACGTTAAACATGTCATAAAATGTCTTCAAATAAATTGTCGGACATTGTCCAATTCAAAAATATATGACGTCATTTGTTTACATTTGATATTGCTAGAACAGATATGAATAGAAGAGATTCATGGAAGATTTAAGTTTAAAGATAGTAAAATCGACCTTGCTAACCGGACGCTTCTTCGTAGCCTAACGGTTAAGGCAACTAGGTCCCACAATTTTACCGTTGAACTAGCTAGACGTAACCTTATGTCTTATTTTAATAGTTACTTTCTCGCGCTTCACTCCTGTGGAACTGTCTTCCATTTTCTTGCTTCTCTGACGTCTATAATCTTAAAAAATTGAAATCGGTAGTTCTCAATCTTTTTCACCCAAACTCTGAATATCATTCCACTCTTTTTGAGATTGTCCGGTTCAAAATTTGCATTTCGAATAACTTGCATATATTGTTGAATATTTTCTATATTAATGCGCATACATTTACATGGATTATTTTTTATAGGGAAGTTTTATAATTTCAATTACAATAGAAAATTCTGATGGATTTTTAAACAAGAATATATGTGCATTAGGTGCCTCTGCAGATTCGTGATACCTAAGGTTTAAAATAATTTTAAAAACATGAAAAATCTGTCTTGAAGCATTTATTTTACATTTTAATTTCAAGCTAATAGATTAAATTTAATATTTCCAGTAATCAAAATACTTTGCTCTATTTAAAAAAATAATTTAAGTCGATTGGAAGCAGCTTTCATTTTGAAATTGCTAACCATCGTTGATTTTAGCGCCATTTTAAAGATTTCATCACACAAAAAAAATTAAAATATCTTTCAAAAACAAAATATAATATTCCGAAATTTTATTTGAGGAATATTAGTTGATTTAAAGTTTAATTAATCTGATTTGAAGCAAATATTACTTACTTTTAAATAAAGCTTTAAATATCATAGAAATTATTATTTTTTCTTTTTAATACGGCAGTAGCTGTTTACTTAAGGTGTTGGCAGGATGACAACAGCTTGAATGACAGACGGAAATTTATCGACGAAATTTATCTTCAAAATTTACTTGAAGAATATAACGTAACCGTCCGTTTTACATAATTTTTAACTACTAAACTGAGGAAAAGTTTTATCGAATTTTAGGCACTTTGGCTTTAAATTTACTATAGTTATTGCTTTTATTTTCTTGATGATGTCATGTTCAAAAATTGGCACGTTTAAACAAACAAATAAATTTCAAAATTATTTTTAAAATATTGGGCTTCAATGAATTGCACTAAGCGTTTCCATTTATGATTAGTAAATATAGTTTTTACTCAATAACAATGTCACCTTATCTCTACAAGGTAAGACAGAATTTTAAAAGCTTAAAACTTTATAAATTAAAATTTGGAGTCTGTCTATATTTCTGAGATGAGGTATTATGTACAGTATTTACATTAGTCGGACTATTGTCCTCATCTTTGTCGCCATATTTGTCACAACGTTTCGGCCGTTGTACGCTCCGGCCTTCTTCAGGTGGTTGGAATTTCGAACTGAACCCTTTATTTCGATCACTGGGGTAGACTGTTCTAGTTCCACGAGCCATGTTTGAGCCTCAAGGACACATGGCACAGTGGATAAAGGCGTTGGTTAGATCCAGTGACAGACCCAAAGAGTGTGAGTTCAATACCCGGTTAAAGCAGTGGAGAACTTTCAGAGAGAAAATTAGCAGGAGATAACTGATAACTGACATCCATCAAACATGGCTCGTGGAACTAGAACAGTCTACCCCAGTGATCGAAATAAAGGGTTCAGTTCGAAATTCCAACCACCTGAAGAAGGCCGGAGCGTACAACGGCCGAAACGTTGTGACAAATATGGCGACAAAGATGAGGACAATAGTCCGACTAATGTAAATACTGTAAATTAAAATTTATAAAAATGAAAACAATACTTGCAAGAATTCATTATTCATCGAAGATATCTGTCCTTAATAACTCTTATTCATAAAAGCATTTAAAAGCTTTTCTAATTGAACAGTTTTATTGCATTTTTTACAATTCAGAGCAGATATTAGATAACTAGGAATACTGTTTTACAAAAAGAAATTAACGAATTAAATAATGAGTTAAAATTTTAACTAATATAAACATTAAGCTCTAAAAAATTTAATTCTTCGAAATTTTGTAAAATTAAATAAGTGTGTGTGGGATGTGACAGTAGTAAAAAAAAAATAATTCAATTGATTTTGAATAATTTCCGAAAGTTTCATTAAAATCGGACAGTTATTTGAATTTTGCAAGAATTTCCGAATCAGTGTTTTTCAACGGGAAAAAGACGCTAAAATCTACTTTTACTAATGGACACCTGACGCAAAAATAAAGATATTTAACAGAAATTTCGAACGTTCTGAAAGGAATGAAAAATATAACTTAATAATAAAAAATTAGTTGGTCTTTCCTCTTAATAATAACAAAGATTTTGACGATAAGACTTTCTTTTTATTTAGTTTGGGGCATTTTTTCATCAATGTATTTCTAACTTTTTATCGAATTAGCGGAGGTATCTAAAGTTAAGTAATTTGTTTTGATCCATAACTAATTAATAAAGAAAAAATGCTATGGTTTTGTAATTCAATAAACATAATTCTTTAAATAAATTAAACAAGAAAAAGTAAAAAAAAAATTCCCTTTGAAATTCTGAAATTCCCTCCTTGGGAACGGGCAGTCCCCTGGTTGAGAACCCCTGATTTAAACGTACTGCTATCGTCATCGTCTGTTTTCCAGAATCCTGCTCTTTCTCCTAAATAAATTTTTTTCATTTGCTTTTACGTTTCAGTGGTATTAACGCTTTGCCTGGGGGGAAATGATTGAAAATAAATAACTGCATACAGTGGTTGAATTAATGTGAAATGGCCACAAACACAATAAATAATAATAAAGAACACCAAAATAGAAAAAATAGATACATTTTCCCGTGATGCAAGTAATAAAGGGAACGGAAAGGGTTTTTGGTCAGAACAGAACCATTTTCTTTCCACTTTCCGACGAATGCGTTCGGACGTGTTTTGCAGCCCAACTCACGAAGTAAGTACTTTGGTCATTCCAAACTAGCGCAAGGCTGATTTGAAGTCGACAATCTTTATTCTTACTTACCCTAGCTCCTGGAGAAAAAAAAAGAAAACGAACATACCCAACAGACATTGAGGATTTTCTTTCACTACAGTTAATATAAAAAGGGAGAATAAACGGTCCGTGGTAGAAATCTCAATTTTTTTCTGCTTTTTTAATTGTTTACGATATGGGAACACGCACACACCTAGAGTAGGGCAGGTTGACTTTTAATTTTTTTTAGAAAATTTCCATACCCTTTAGTGTGAAGGCTGTGGTTTGAAGTACTGACACCAAAGATTCGATTCTTAGCTTTTATCAAACTTTGAGCATCTAGTTTCAGACATCGTCTAAAAAAATGCACAGAAATACATAATTTGCGTAGATTTTTGCTTACAAACTAACTTCAAAACTTTACTATTTCAAAAATAAATCCAAATAAATTAATATCTTTTTTATTAGATACTTTGAATGGAAAGTATATCAAAACCAGAATTCTAATTATGAATCACCACAAGTGAAATGTTCAAATTTTTTACAGTATTTGATAAATAAAAACTGCGTAAAAAACTGTAAAAGTTCACAAAAAAGGCTGCTCAATGAATGAAATTTCCTTCGTTAGATCATAATTAATAAAATAATAGATAAACGTGTATATAACACAATAATATTGCTGGGCACAAATTATGTGAGAAAATGATTTAAATTTGTATTATGTGTGTGTTTATTGAAAATCGATCTAAAGCTACTACACAGTTTAACATATTACATCATAATATATCTAAATTGTTCAGTATAATTTCCCTTTGAAGTAAATGAATGTTTTATTTAATGGGACAAGGATTTAGAAATAATGTGATTGTGCTATGGACCTTGTCCATATACAACTTGTGAAACCTCAGTAAACTATGAATATATAAGGCTTTGACTTATCACTGGAATCAAATTCCAACGCTATGATTTTTAAGCTAAACATAATCTTTAAACTAGTTTCCACAAAGAACGGTTAGGATTCGGAAATAAATATTTTGTGTCATTATTTACATTGTCAAACCCCAACTTGCAAATTAAGTGCAATACCACGGTTCTAAATTCGACCTGCTCTAACATACAATAAGCAATTGTTCAAATACCATAGTCCCAAATATCTTAAATGCGCCCTTATTTGTATGTTGGTTTAATGGTGCAGGTAAATGTATTTGTGTTTTTAATAATGCAAAGTATATGCTTAAAGCGACTAATAAAGCAATGTGGTTTTCGAAATCCATGAAGAAATGAAATAAAATAAAACGACGAGATGTTGTAATTAGATAGAATCTAAATTTCTATAACGATACAGTTATGGTAAAAAGCTAACATTCGTGAATCACGTTTTGTCTTTTGCTAATTTAAATTTTGTTCCTGTGGAATCTATTTTTCTGATGACGCCGGTTCATTGACGAAAAAATTTCAAAGTAGAAATTTCAAAAAAAAATTATATATTTATCATAAAATGAGCACGTTGATAATGGTTTGAGAAAGACGAAAGTATCTGAGACAGCGAACAATTTATATTTAAACTTTCATCGGAAAACAGAAAAATGTTCATAAATACAGAAAATACAGACATCAACAAAGAACTTGCACTAATCAAATATATAACATATATAAATGAGAAATTGCTACACAAATACACCCAATATATATATATATATATATATATATATATATATATATATATATATATATATATATATATATATATATATATATATATATATATGGTATAGGTAATAGATCAGTTGGTATATAATCCAGGTGTTTCCTTGTAATGTCAAATATTAAAACTGCAAGAATATGTGAGCGAGCGGGGCTATATTGAGTCTGATTTGCTACCTCTTCGTCACCGAGGCCGGTTGGAACAGTTGGTATGACGTTTGCTTGATAACTCAACTGTCAGTGTTTCAATTCTCGGTAGTGGATGCGCACTGCTGATGAGTCCCAAATATAGGTTCAGGTTTTATGAGTCCCGAATATTCTGTTCAGGTTTCTTTCAGACTCAATGAATTACTTACTTATAATTATCAAATCCTCCTAACAATTTCTATCATGTGTATATCATTGCTTGATCCGGCTTCTAATGCTTCAGTTTGAGCGGCTTGGTGATAGTAGTCGTGGCTACAGAGAATTTCAGTTGAATTCCACGAGCGGAGCTATATTGAGTCTGATTTGCTACCTCTTCGTCACCGAGGCCGGTATGACGTTTGCTTGATAACTCAACTGTCAGGGTTTCAATTCTCGGTAGTGGATGCGCTGATGAATCCCCGTCCAGTGCTTTCTGTTGAGATTTCTTTCAGATTCAATGAATTACTTAATTATATATATTTATATCCGATGTAACTGCAAAATTGTCCAAATAGTGTCCTACAAAGTAAAATAATTGTTTCTTTTTTCTAGGACATCAGGTAAAAGTTTAGCCATCTTGACACCATTTCACGTCAGAATCACTGAAAAACTCTTTGAGCTATTCAGCTGAAAGAGAAAAGCATAAAATCGTTTTATGTCAGCCCCACTGTCTTTCCAAATGAGCAATGGTCAGAGGAAAAAGATCGTTCAGACATTCAATAATGTTTCCACCATTCATACTCTGGCTTCTATCTTCAAAGTCCATTCAAGAGCTATCAAGAGAACGGTGAATAAGTAATTTAAGTATTTAATAAAGAGGAAACAGTAGAGAGGAAAACTGGATAAGGAAGTCACAACGGGAAGAGGGATCAACTTAAAGTTAGAAGAGATCAATTAGAAAAGATCCAACTCAATTTATAAGACGTTTGGCACGTGATAGAGGAGTTTTAGCTATGACAGTCCAAAGTGCTCTGAAAAAAGACTTGAAATCGTACACACACACACACACACACACACACACACACATATATATATATATATATATATATATATATATATATATATATATATATATATAGAGAGAGAGAGAGAGAGAGAGAGAGATTTGTTACTAATTTAAATAAATGTAACTGCAGCCCAAGTGTAATTTTCTTCATAAATGCAATAATCCTCTCGCGAGCGTAATCTGGAGTAATGGAAAGCTGCTCGGATTGAGGAATCTGAGACTCGAATTCAAGTCGAGTTTATTGCATTTACTGTATGTATTTATTTATGGATTGCTATTAAAAGAAAAGTATGAGTCTATCTCATCTATTTCCAGCTATTGGTAATATCAAGACAAACTGGGCCCTATAGCTTTGGTTTGTAAACAGTCTAGGAGAATGAAAACCCTGAATTCAGCCCACCTTGTAGGACTTGCTTTTTTAAATCCTGAGAGGATTTTAAAAAGTAAACTTAATATACATGATACAAATGGAACCAGAAAGCCATTGCACTATTCTGCCTTGAATGTCACCATGAACCCCAATTGTGAGATGGAGGGGAGTAGTGGCCACAACGGTGCAAAATGAATAAATAATGATGATGATAATGAATCCTGATCGCTGGAGTCTGCAACAAAATATGCAACTATTTCAGTTTTTACGACAGGCCAACGTTTGCGCATACATCAACAATTTTTTCTTCATTAATACGAGATATTTTATCTTTAAAAATAACGATTAAGTGATGTTTCAGATTAATAAATAAAAAAAGCCATTCCTTCTTTAGAAATTACTTTGTTTCCGTTAGCATACGAAACTGAGACAATATGAATGCTTCGATAATCTTTGAAGAACTTTGCGCTCATAAGGTACTAATCGACTTTACTCAGTCGATGAGATCCTTCATGACCGAATTGTTCAAAAGCACGTCGGATCTACTGACGATTTGTCTTGCAAAGAGGTATGGAGATTAGAATCCTACTGGAAGGTGGTTCTTTTTTATAATAATAACACTCGAATATATAGGTCGGTAAACGAAAATAAACAGAGCGTCTACTCAAATATCCTCTAAAATAACGTATAAGTGATAATATATATATATATATATATATATATATATATATATATATATATATATATATATATATACCAGGATCATTTCAGATTCATTCAAGATGATTTTCACCCTCTCTAACCTTCTATTATTCTGTCCTAGAGTAACAAGATGACTCACAAGTTTCACATACTATGTCATTTTCAAGTCTTTTATCACTGCTATTTCGACTATCATAGCTGAAACTTCTCTCTCACGTGACAAACGTCTTATCGATTGAGTTGGATCTTTTCTAATTGATCCCTTTAGATTTAATTTGGAATGATGATCGCTCTTGCTGTTGTGACCTCGTGATCCAGTTAGATAGATAGATAGATAGATAGATAATATGATTTTGTCATCCGTATGGATAATTCCATAGAGGATATAGATTCAGAGAGATCTCAGTTTAAGAAGAGAGCCAGTGATAATTATGACAGCAGAAACTTTAGAAACCCATGGTAATATTTTATTTCGCAAAAGTGATACTTCGGTTTCGTCTCATCAGACCAAACGGTTTCAACAATAAATGGTTTTAAAATTTTACTATGCAAAAAACGAAATATTTAAACATAAATTATGTTTTAAAATATAGATTCAAAATGGGAGGAGAGAGAAAAAAGAAGGAAAGAGAAAGAGGAGAGAAAAAGAGAGATATGTCTGCCTAGAGAGATATATGGAAAAAGGTATAAATTATGTTATATATATATATATATATATATATATATATATATATATATATGTCTGCGTGTGCTTGAGTATGGGTGTGGCTACATTGCAGCCTATTCTTAAAATTCAAATAATAGTACCAAATAATAGTTTATAGAAGGTATCTACAGCTTATCATATATAGACTTCTAAATGCCCTAACGAGAGTTGGGCATTCTTAAGTTGTGTAACTGTGCCTTGCGTCTTGCATTTTTTTTAATACTGGCTTTGCCGATGATGAGCAGCAAACCTGCAATTAGTTCTCGTAGAAATTTACTCCAACGAAGGCAATCTATTTTTATTCGGTCTGATCCCCGTTTTTACCGTTGAAACGCATTCACCGCCGGGCTAACTGTGCTCACATCTGATCTATGAACGGGGGACGACATTCAGGTTGATGGACATTAACCGTAAAAAAAAAAAAAAATGCGGTAAATTTCAATCTCTTCACACATACTGCCAATATCTACCTATCAGGCCATGAGCAAACATAATAAATTACTAGGTATAACTTTGGAACCGATTATCTTGTACATGTATACTCATGCCATGCTTCATACATTGCATGTGCGTTTGTATTTGTGTGCATGTATATATGTGTTTTTTGTTCGTTGAATTTCGAGTGTGTTCGTGCATGTACGTGGCTATATTACAGACAGTTCTTGAATTGCAAATAATAGCCTTCCGCAGATTTCTATCAAAACAGAATCAACATTTAATCCCGTTTATTTGA
Organism: Acanthosepion esculentum; assembly: GCA_964036315.1. Classification (NCBI taxonomy): domain Eukaryota; kingdom Metazoa; phylum Mollusca; class Cephalopoda; order Sepiida; family Sepiidae; genus Acanthosepion; species Acanthosepion esculentum. Next base: position 66,207,642 of record OZ038483.1, read on the forward strand.
AATGAAAAAAATTCTTTATCAAGTTTCCGCTACAATCATTAATAAATATATCTGTGCACAGATATGTGTAAGTGTTTGTGCATAACGACACTTATTGGCCTCACAAAATAATACAATGTCTGTACACGCACACACACA
>OZ038483.1:66210279-66272779 GCA_964036315.1 Acanthosepion esculentum
GTTCTAGTTCCACGTGCCATGTATAATGGGTGTCAGTTATCAGTTATCTCCTGTTAATTCCTCTCTCCAAATTCTCTATCGCCTTAAACAGGTATTGAACTCACACTCTTTGGAAACAAATGACACTTTGCCTTATGTTGGAAAGTTCCGCTCTCAGGCTTCGTCTAAGATTTATAAAATAGTAACGAGAAAATGAAAAGTTTTTGGGTAGTCCTTTGTCAGATAAAAACTGTTTGTCGAGAGAGTTCGAATGCCGTCCATTAGGGTGTAGTTTTAAACCACCAGTGATCGAGTTGTGAGAAACGGATAGATAGGTGATAGAGGTGACTCAGAGCTATTGCTGACTAAAGGGAAGGAAAAGCTTATCTGTTGGTCTATCTTGGCGAAAGTACCAGTATTTGTTCCAAGAGACACCTACCTATCCACCAAGATCTTGCAAGTGAATCTATGAATAGAAAATGGTTATGGGAACTTAACCATAATAGTAATGGACTATACCGTATACCATAAATATTGCGCCTCAAGAGGAAGCAGTAGTGTGAGTCAGTGTGAGTCAGTCACAGGCAGCGTCTCGTCAGACGATTACTGTAAGACATTTGAATAGTGATACTGGTCGAGACAACATAGTTCTCTCTAACCTAACCTGATTGTTATTACTAACACTTCAACTTCTTTTGTACATATTCTGTTTGTAATATATCTGTGTTATTCCATACCTGTGTTCGAGTTATTCTTCATTGGTTCTACCTTGGACCATCACTGTGGTACAAGGAACCTGGACCATAACAGTGGCGACGATGAAACCACCAAGAAAATACGAACTCTATACGCGGAGGACATACTTTTTTGATATACGTCGCACATAACAGTGGTCGACGAGTAAACTCTAAAAAAACAAGTTCTACGCGAAAATCTAAAAAAAATAAATAGTTCTGCGCGAACACATAAAAAAAGAAACAAAATAATTTTTTCTTTGGATATCAAATTTCACTGGCAACAAAATAAATTATTTTGCGTACACAGGTCACAGAATATCAGGTTACACAAAAAATACGTCAACATGGAATATTTTAAGTCAACCATTGTGGAACTTATCAAAGTCCAATTCCAACAGCAGCAAAAAAAACGAACAGAAATATTTGGAATTGCAAGAATTATTACTACGTGTAATGTCAAATAAGGAGCAAAAAAACGAGAACGAAACAGTTCTCTCACAGGACACTATTTGGAGTACTATCGAAGATTTCAAGCACGCACCCGACAAAGATAAAACTTTTGCAAACTACTTCCGAAGGTACGAAGATCTATATGAATTTGACTGCAAAGATTGGTCAGACGCACGTAAAGTACGTCTATTGCTAAGAAAATTAGGCACATGCGAATATACCAAATTCGTAGATTATATCATTCCAAGAAAAACAAGTGAGTTAACGTTCAAAGAAGCCATTAAACTGCTAACAGAACGTTTCAGACATAATACCTCACTATTCCACAAAAGATGGAAATGTCTGAACCTTACAAAAAAGGACAACGAAGATTACATAACTTTCGCGTCCATTGTCAACAAATATTGTAACGACTTCAAATTATCAGAACTCAGCGCGGACAATTTCAAATGCTTAATTTACGTCCAAGGCCTGGTCTCAACCAAAAACGTGGAAATGAGACGCAGAATCCTTACTAAATTGGAGAGTGAAACTGATTTGACACTTCAAAAGCTAGCCGAAGACTGCCAGAGATGCATCAGTGTGAAGAAAGACTCAAAAGACATAGAAGAAGCTGGCATAGCACACATACATAAAGTACGAAGACAAACCAACTTACCCTCCTCACAAACAAACCAAACCGATTTCCCCTCCTCAAGAACAGGTAAAACAAAATTTTCTAACTCTAAAAATCAATATAAAAAAAATTACCACCCAGTCCATGCTATCGCTGTGGGACTTGGCATTGGTTTAAAGACTCTACATACCGTTTCAAAACTTGTCTATCATGTAAAAAATAGGGCACAAAAGTTCTCACTGTTGGAATAGAAGAGAAAATAAAAGCAGAATAAGAATCACGAGGACTGACCAAGCAGATGAGACTAACATAAGAAAATACGTACAAGTTGAAATGCAAAATAGAAAAGTCAGGCTTCAGCTGGATTCTGGCTCGGACTTAACTATTATAAACCTACAAACATGGAGAAAACTAAACAAACCTGCCATGTTAAAAACTGATAAAATTGCTAGATCAGTTACGGGGAGAATGATAGGTGAAGTAATTACAAACGTAACATTTAATAGAATGACGAAAAAACTAAAAATGTACGTCTTAAGAAATACCGAAAACCTATTCGGAACGGACTGGATGCAAAAATTCGAACTGTGGGATCTACCTATAAGTACGTACTGCCAAAATGTAAAAAGCTTACCAACCGAGGCAGACAAATTAAAAGAGAAACTAAAAACGAGTTTCCCCGAAGTATTTTCAGCAAACCTAGGAAGATGTAAGAAAATGGCTGCTAATATCGAAATTAAGGAAAACGTTCAGCCTATTTTCAAGAAAAAAGGAGCGTACCGTTTGCGTCAATTGAAAAAATTGATCAAGAATTAACCAGACTCGAAAACACTGGCATATTAACAAAAGCAGAATACAGTAAATGGGCGCACCGACGGTCTACGTCAAAAAGAAATCAGGCGAAATTCGAGTTTGCGCTGATTTTTCTACAGGTCTGAACGCAGCAATAGTCCAGAAGAAGTCTAAATTAAATGGCGGAAAGTATTTTTCAAAAATTGATTTAAGTGAGGCGTACCTGCAAATTCCAGTTGATGAAGAAAGTTCAAAACTACTATGCATAAACACACACAGAGGACTGTACAGATACCAAAGATTACCTTTTGGAATTAAGGTCACGCCGGCTATATTCCAACAGACAATGGCTACGATGCTTGCCGGACTAGAATACACAGTTGCATACCTGGATGACGTATTGATTAATAGCGAAAGCGTTGAACAACACAGAGAACATGTACAGGAAGTATTTAAAAGAATACAAAGCTATGGATTCAAAGTAAAAGAAAATAAGTGCGATTTTTTCATGAAGGAAATCAAATACCTTGGCCATATAATAGATCAAGAAGGTAGACGACCAGACCCTGAAAGGTCAACAGCAATTAAAAAAATGCCAGTTCCTAAAAACATAACAGAACTACAAAGTTTTCTAGGATTAGTAAGTTACTACCAGGAATTCATACCTCACATGCATAAAATTCGCGCACCACTGAACAAGCTGCTAAAGAAAGAAAAGGTTTGGCAGTGGACAGATCAATGCCAAAAAGCATTTGACGAAATAATCAAAATATTAACTTCAGATTTAGTTTTGGCACACTACGATCCTAAACTAGAAATTATTGTAGCAAGTGACACTAGCGCCTACGGAGTCGGAGCGTGTATATTACATAAAATACCAGATGGGCCAATAAAACCCATCGAACATGCTTCTCGAACACTATTACCAGCGGAAAAAAATTATTCACAAATAGAGAAAGAAGCTCTAGAAATTATCTTCGCAGTCACGAGGTTTCATAGGTACATCTATGGTAGACATTTTACTCTTCAGACGGATCACAAACCGTTACTAACAATTTTTAGTTCCACAAAAGGTCAACCGGTTTACACTGCAAATAGGTTACTTAGATGGGGAACAATTCTTCTAAACTATAATTTCAGATTGGAATATTTACCAACGATAAAGATCGGGCATGCGGATGATCTGTCGAGACTTATACCAACAAAGACAGAGCCATTGGAAGATACGGTAATCGCAGCCTTAAGAAACGAAGAAGATATTAGGACAGTACTATGTTGTACAGTTAGAAACCTACCCGTCACACTACAAGACATAAAAATGAAGCCAAAAACGACGAATTTATTAATGAAACAAAAGAAAAAATAGCAGAAAAAAATGAGCAAATTTCGGACAGTTTTTCTCTATGCGACAATGTGTTACTTTACAACGAAAGGGTTGTAATTCCCAAAACATTACAAAAGCGAATCTTAAAGGATTTCCACAGGGGACATCCTGGTAAAAATTGAATGAAGTCGCTAATGCGAAGATATGTATATTGGAAGAATATGGACCAGGATATTATTCAGATGGTGGAAATGTGCAAGGGTTGTAATTTAGCAGCCAAAGCACCGCCAATCATACATAAGCCATGGCCAGAGACTGATCGTCTGTGGTCAAGAATACACGCAGATTATGAAGGACCAATTGACGGCTTCTACTATTTAATCATAGTATATAGCTATAGTAAATGGCCGGAGGTGTTTCGTTGCAAAGATCCTACCTCAGAAACGACCATAAATTGCCTCCACGAGCTATTCGCTCGGTTTGGTGTAGTGGATTGCCTAGTCACAGATAATGGAACGCAATTCAGATCAGCAGATTTCCAAGAGTTTTGCGAAATTTATCAAGTAAAATATATAAAATCCCCGCCTTATCACCCAAGATCAAATGGGCAGGCGGAGAGATTCGTTGATACACTCAAAAGAGCGCTACGAAAAGCCTACGATGTGCCTACGGAGAAAGCATCACAGCAATTTCTTCAGGTATATCGAATAACGCCAAATAATGCTACACCATCAACATTATCACCAGCAGAAGTGATGTTTGCTAGAAAAATCAGATCAGCATTTGATAAATTGCTACCAAGTAAAACAAAACAAGTAACACAGTCCTACGCACCAAAAAGAAAATTTCCCCCACGAGAAAAAGTTTTTTTAAAGCCTACAAAAATAACACATCGTATTGGGAGCAAGGGACAATTAACAAAAGAATTGGCAAGATGGTTTACATAGTACAGGGACAAAAATTCTCACACAGAAGACACGTAAACCAAATAAGGAAAAGACCGTTACATGACGCTAACGGTCCACCTCAAGAAGAGGTAATGGACACGATTTTCGATACGTTTGATATAAAAAGACCGCAAACAATGCCAGAACCAAGAAAATCGTCTCGAAAAATAGAACCTTTGGAAATAGATCCAAAGAAAAAAAGATATTAAAAACCCCTGCTACGCAAAAGCTTCGGAGGGGGTGTTATGGGAACTTAACCATAATAGTAATGGACTATCCCATACACCATAAATACTGCGACTCAAGAGGAAGCAGTAGTGTGAGTGAATGTGAGTCAGACGATTACTGTAAGACATTGGAATAGTGATACTGGTCGAGACAATATAGTTCTCTCTAACCTAACCTGATTGTTATTACTAACACTTCTACTTCTTTTGTACATATTCTGTTTGTAATATATCTGTGTTATTCCATACCTGTGTTCGAGTTATTCTTCATTGGTTCTACCTTGAACCATCACCGTGGTACAAGGATCCTGGACCATAACAAAAACTAAATACAATGGAATCAGGACACACACCTTCATTTCTTACCGTGGTTATAATCGCCATGTTTTGTTGCCTTTTGAACATAGAACGGACCCTTCCCGGTGTTTATGCATAGCGACGCGAAAAAGAATGGCATCGCAACGTGCGATTATTTGTCTGGTCCTTGAATAAATGAGAAAAAGACTCGTTGTTTTGTTTGCAGAACAGAACTTACCATTTATTCCAGACTCATTAGTATCCGTTTCAGTATTGAAATCTCGAAAATAAATTTGAAATTTGTGGGTATTTTTTTTGCAGCGAAATAGCTACTAAATTTTCGTCATTTCATAGTAAAAAGTAATAAATATCAAGTACCTGAAAATCGAAATAAAAACTAGTCTTCAAGACTTTAGCTAATGTCAGTTTTAAATCTTATTTTACCGCAAAAAATGGTGAACAAAGAAGATTACTTCCACTGACATGACAACTCCACAAACGGTAGACATAGTAAAAATACAAGTTGATGTCTATGAGAAAGAAACAGTTACGACGTTTTCCGGTGTTCCCGTTGCGTATTTAGATATTCTTGCTCAAATCCAAAGAAGAATTAAGGAATTTTCGGTTGAACATTCAAGGCTGACTGACATGAAGACGAAAGATTATATTGAATCTATTTGCTAGGTCTACTGCAAAGAACGTTAGTTCACTGTGTCGTTCTAGACAAAATTTATCGCCTGAATCTAGCTTAGCTATAAGTGTACCATTCGTCCATGCTTTGAATATTACGGCCACATATGGTCCGGTACTTTTTCGATATATTTAGAGATACTAGAAAAAAATCCAAAGAATAATCTGCAATGTTATTGGTCCTGACCTGGCGTTTCGATTTCAGTCATTTTCACACCGTCGTAATGTATCTTCCATGTGCTTTTTTCTATAAATTCTTTCATGGTAATTGTTCGGATGTCTTCTTCTCCATGGTACCTACACTTTATGAATTTAGACACAGTACAAGTTTGGTGGCACGACCATATCAATTCACAGCTGAATTCGCTTGATGTAAACGTAAGTTCTATGCTAAGAGTTTCTTTCTTCGCACTAATCACTTGTGGAACTCTCTTCCGGCTCCATTCCTTCCAGCCAACTTTGATCTTCCAAAACTGTAAATGCAATATCAATCGTTATCTACTGTCTTCTTGATTACACTTCTATTGTTCTCACTCCTTAATAATGTTTCTCTTTTTTTCCTTATTCGTTGAAACTCAGCAACTGTTTGTGTCGTAGAGGCTTTAATGCCTTGCATGGATTGAATTGATTAAAAAAAATCTTAAGAACAGCCTTGTTACAATAACAACGAATCTCTTTTTCCTTCCTATAGTTTACCTCATTCATTGAGATGCTATTGACCCTAACGCCATTGCATGATGAGTTGAAAAATACATTTGATTCTCGCTCTAAACAAGAGGATATTTACGTTACAAAGAACACGCAGGAAGAGTGTGTATCTTCGATTTTTTTTATTCAATGTATCGATTATTTTCAAGGTGTTCAGCCCGCGTGGGAGGGATTTCCAATTTCTGGTTTTCGAATCAGGTCACGTCATTTGTTTAGCATTGATATTCCACGCTCAAACAACACTTTATACAATGCCTTACATTGGACCTGCGGCTATAGATATCGTTTTAACAAAGCGGTGTTTGGCGCAATATATTAGCAATGCCACACTTGCTCAGAAGCATGCCCATTATCAATGTTTACTAAACATACTTTAATGCAGTACAAGGTCACGTAGGTGAGATATTCGGTGAAGTTCAAATTCGCTATAGTCGTCATGATCTGAAAGTATGCTAAACATTACTTAACAGCGAGGCGCTGACCCAATTTTTAATCGTCTATAAGAAAGCTTTGTAAAAATAAAAAGCCAATCTACAATGAAGGGTGACCGATAAAATAACTAATTATTATTTATGCCGCTTGCTTTTATATTATCATATTTTGTTTCCTTTTGTCGTCACTCGTGGGAAGATTTTAAATTCTAAGACCGATATATTATTCAAGATTCAGTGAGAAAAAAAAAAGAGTTAAACTAACCCAACTGGCTCTACTCAGTGTTAGAGATGCTGGTTCATATGTCGTCAGAAGATTATTGTATATTTTCGATGCTAGTTACTTAACAGTAGTAGAATGTAAAAACGACCTAGATGTTGTCACAAAGACAAAAAATAAGAACTAAATCGTATGGACACTAAATTGAGACAAGTCGGTTAGTAAATGAAACGTAATACCTATAGCTCGAAAATTAGATTATTACGAAAAATTAACTACACCCCGATCAATGCTAATAGCTTGGTAGTGAAATTTAGTATTCCTCGGTATACTGTAAATTGATTTTGATAAACATTTCCCCAGCTGATTTGCACAATATGACAATACCATTGTCAGCTTTTCATTATTCTGTGTAACGTCCTTTATTTTTTTTTATTTTATTTCATATTTGATAGTTTTGGGGTGAACGATGCTAATAGCGTTTCTGTTGTGGAAAAGGCCTTAAAAATGAAGAAAATTCTGTCACCATCAAGGAAAGTCCTAAAATCACCTCTCTTCTTGTAGTTACGGAGAAGTTAAGTCGTCATGTGGACACGGTTAGACGATTCCTGAGGGACCCTTCGTCAAGGAAGTAACGATGTGATTTTGGGACCTCCAAGTGTATCAAAATCAATTCATAGAAAACGGAGAAATCCTAAATTTCACTACCAATCTGTTAGAGTTGTTCGGGGTATATTCACTACAGACATCATTTGCAATGCCACAGTTCTCCTACATCATCTAGAAAATGCTGCTAACGATGTTGTCAATGCCTCTAAAACTGAATTCATAACTTCGACTCGCAATGTGCAATATAAACTCTCAATAAAATCTGTCAAATCTTTTACATGCTTCGGGAGCGAGATAAATTCTACTGAAAAGGATGTGAAAATTCGCATAGAAAAAGACTGGGCCACCTTGAATAAAATGGATGTAATCTGGAAATCTGATCTACCAGAAAATATCCAACGGGGAATCTTTCGAGTCACTCTAGAGGTAGTGTCAAACTATGGTGCCACTACCTGGAAATTAACTAAAACCCTAACTTTGATGGATCCTACACTGGGATAGTTAGAGCGATACTTAACATCTTTTGGAGATAACATCAAACTAAATCAATAACTTGCAAGGGATCTACTGCTCAGGACACGATACAAGACTAGCTGGTCGCACAGCAATCATCTACATTGACCAGATATGTTATGACCCGGAATGACCACCCGAACTTAATACAGAACCGTGATGGTTGGCGTAATAGTCTCATGAATGTCCGAGCTAACAGGATTTGAAGAAGAATCGTCTCCTATTGTGAGTTCAGCCCCTGAGTCCAGCAGTGCGTACTTGGAACCAGTGGAATAATGGTGAGCCGTAACTGAGCAGAATTAAATAAGAACTAGACGTGATATCCGTCAGCGCAACGAGATCAATCTACCACCCATGGATTAAATGATCTAGCCATGGATCAAGACGAGCAACTGCCTACATTGGCCAGCTATGTTATGACACAGAATGCCACCCTAATGACCTCCCGACCTTGATACAGGACCGTGATGTTTGGCGTGATAGATTCATGAATGTCCGCGTTAGCTCGACCGAATAATAGCAGAGCAGAGTTTCTTTCTGAAAGTCTTCGAGGTGGAGATATCACTATTTACATGCGGACCATCTTTGTTGTTGTCATCACAATGTTTTGGCCGTTGTGCCCGCCAGCTTCCCTCAGATATATATCGATCTGGGGGAGCCTACAGATAATTCAGAACTGAGCCGTATATTTAATCTATGTGGGTAGATTGTTCGCTCCGCACTGGCCATATCTACAAATTCATTGGATAATAATAATTGAGCAGTACTAGACGAAGTATAACTATACATGGCCAGCAGAAGAAAAACAATCTATCACAGTAGATTAAATTAGAGGGTCACATCAAGTTTTCTTCAAGGTTTACCGTATCGACATGCACATGATGAAGGCCGGAGTGTAAAAAGGCCAAAACAATGTGATAATAAAAAAAAGGACGCGGAGAATAGTCCACATGTAAAATGGATCTATAAATAAAAGGACAAATTATATCCGACTATCCATGTTTTGTTGCTTGAATACGCTAAATTTTGCGTATTACATGAAATTAAATATGAGGGCGGGTTGAAATGTTCATAGGCTAAATATATATGTTGTCTTTAACAGCAAAATTGTCCAAACCGTGTAGCAGCATAATTTTCTATCCCACAAAATGTTTAGTATCTACAAAAACACTAAACAAATTGAGTCTCTTTTTTCCAGGTTTTCATATAACATGTTTAGCCATCTTGTCACCATGTGTCGTAAGAATTACTGAAAAATCCTTTGAGTTATTCAGCTAGAAAGAGAACAGGTTAAAATCGTTTTATGTCAGCCCCACTGCCTTCTCAAATGATCAATGGTGAGAGGAAAAAGATCATTCAGGCCGTCAGTAATGATAACAACATTCATACTATGGCTTCCCTCTTCAAAGTCCATTCAAGAGAACGGTGAATAAGTGAATAACTCAATTCATAAGACGTTTGGCACGTGAGAGAGGAGTTTCAGCTATGACAGTCCAAAGAGCAGTGAAAAAAGACTTGGAAATGAAATCGTATGTGAAACTTGTGAGGCAGCTTGTTGCTTCAGGACAGAAAGTTAGAAGTTTAGAGAGGGCAAAAATCACCTTGAATGGATCGGAAATGATCCTGGAATATATATATATATATATATATATATATATATATATATATATATATATATATATATATATATATATATAACTTAATTTCAATACATCATGAGCTTCTAATTCTTAGCTATAATTAATTAATGATGAACATGTCATTTTCGTTTATGATCGATTTCATCACGATACTTCACCTTAGATTGGAGAGTAATTATACACTCTTATTGCTCAGAGTAGTGTCAAATAGTGTTATAAAACTTCGGTGATTTCCAGTACGATATGTTTAATAATTTCTGAGATACAACGGTTCAAAGCTTAATATAACAAATGGACAATTTTTCTTTTACACAATACGAATAATTTTGCTGTCACACCCGGTATATATATATATATATATATATATATATATATATATATATATATATATATATATATATATATATATATAGATAGATAGATTCAAACGAACGTCTCTCACGGAAACTAACTGAAATTTGCATAATAACAACCAAGATGAGTCTCCCACACACAACGCTGCTGAAGCATTAAAAGAACATACTCTGGCTCGTTCACAGGTTTCGTTTTGCCAACAATGCTAAAACACCTCTGATTACATGATTAGATAATGTTCATTGTTTGGACAAGTTAAGATTTGCTTAAATACATATGTCATAGTTTAAGTTATTCGAAATTGAAAATGACGCTTAACTGTGAGTATTGTCCTGAAATTAAAACATTTATTCAATATAGCCTATACAGGCTTATATCACAGAATCAAAAGGTACACCCCATATAAATTTCGCCTGAGGTTGAATGTTCACTCGACCCTCTAGCTAATATATATATATATATATATATATATATATATATATATATATATATATATATATATATATATGCAAGTATAGGATTAGTGTGGACGGAATAAAATTCCACTAACCGAAAAAACTATTTTTAAAAGATTGCTCAATACAGAATAGAACATATATTATTTATTAAAAAAGTATAAAATAAACATGTTATAAAATCACTACAAAAATAGCTATTTTGTTTCAACTCTTTTGAAGTGTTGAAACAAAATGACTATATTTGTAGTGATTTTATAACATGTTTATGTTATACTTTTTTAATAAAATAATATAAATATATATATATATATATATATATACAGACACAAGCACACACTCATACACACACATATATATATATATATATATATATATATATATATATATATATATATATATATATATATATATCTCTATATATATCTATATCTATATCTATATCTATCTATATATATAGCTCATCAGTTTTCAGCGTGGAAGGCGTGTTCGAATTTCAATAGAGCCCGTTGTATTCGCAAAATTACCCTTGGAAATGCATCCATAAATTTGCAAGACATGCAGAATCATCTAACTATGGTTGCCAACCCATCTTTTTAGGAAAATTTTGAATCTAAAGCCGGTTGAGCATGGCGCTAAAACCTCCGTCCAGTAAAAACGTTCTTGCCATAGAAACCACAGCGTAGTTTTGTTAGATCTTAGTCCTATACACCAAGTGAGATTCTATAAATTTAAAAGCGCGCGCGCACACACACACACATTCACACACACACTCACCAACAGATATATATATAAATCTGTGTGAGTGTGTGTGTTGTGTATTCATTTTGCTATTTCAGAGTCGCTGATTTTTCTTTATGATTTCAATTTATAACTTTCTCAAGACGAAACAGATGGAAATCCATCAATATTTTGTAGAATTTTAAATCAATAGCGGTTTCCTTCTTGAAAATAATCAATGATAATCGAACATATAGAGGCTACGATAGAAACACTTCTCTTTCAGATACCACCAGTTACCCTCATGGTTTGGACCGGTGTATAGTGCGCACCTACTGTTTAAAAATTTTTGTAAGACTGGTGAATCACTAATTGCAACACAGGTCTTTTTGTGCTTATTTCATGTTACCTCTGATGCTGTTCGCTACTGCTATAAGTGGAAATTTTAATGGTCACGGGTTCAACGATGAGAAAGCCCCCTGGAAGCGCTGGAACTTCAGGGTTTTAATATATTTTAGAAATTGTCAACATGAGTTTATGGGAAATACACCCCGAACCACACTGAAGCTTGGTAGTGAAATTTAGGATTTTCCTGTTTTCTGTGAATTAATTTTGATAAAATCATTCCCAGCTGGTTCTCACAATATGGCAACACTGTCGTTAGATTTTCATTATTCTGTATAACGTCCTTTACTTTTTATTCAGATTCAACGGTGTTTGGGTGAACCACGCTAATAGCGTCTCTCCCCTCTAAGAACGATATAGAAAAAAGGTAGAAAAGGCCTCGACAATGAAGAAACTTCTGTCATCATCAAGGAAAATTGCTAAAGACACCTCTGTTCGTGTCACTGCGGAGAAGTTAGTTCATCACGTGGACGCGTTTAGACGATTCTTGAGGGATTCCTTCGCCAAGGAATAAATGCTCCGATTGCGGGAACTCCAAAACTGTATACCTCATGCACGAAAAACAACCAGAAATCGCATCCCCGGGGACCATGCGAGCTCCCTTGAAACTACCATCTTTAATGCACCGTCACAGGAATTGGCGGCTTGAATGGGCTCGGAAGTACATGACGTTGGACATGAGTTGTGTTCTCTTCACTGTCGAGACCTGGGCAACTCTTGACGGACCTGTCGATTGGGCAAATGGTTGGTCTATGACGGAGATGAGCATCTCCAACATTTACAAAGTTAACAACAGGGTGGAGGAATTATGTTGTGGGCTGGTATCAATGGAAACAGATTGTTGGCCCAGCCATGGTACCTGACGACTTTAAAGTGATCGCAGCCGACTACTACAATCTCCTAAAGGATGTCTTGGATACATGGCTAGATCAGATACCCCTGTCACTTCTAAGGACTCAAGTATTCACGTATGACAACGCTCTCTTCCACTCTGCCAGGGTCGCCAGAGCATTTCTAGGCTTTGGCGGCATACAATTTGAAAGGTTGGTGTGACCGCCTCCCTCTCGGAACTTAACCCTTTCGCATTACGAAATAACGTTTGTTCGAGGAAACTGGAATATTCAAACGAAAACACAACAAACAATAGAAAAAGAAATATAATCTGGTTAAACCCACCCTACAATAATACAATAAAAACAAAAATAGGAAAAATATTCTTTAAAAAAATCGAAAAGCATTTACCTAAAAACAACAAACAATAGAAAAAGAAATATAATCTGGTTAAACCCACCCTACAATAATACAATAAAAACAAAAATAGGAAAAATATTCTTTAAAAAAATCGAAAAGCATTTCCCTAAACACAACAAACTAAAAAATCATTAACAAAAACAGTAAAAATCAAAGTTGTTTGGATAACATGGAGAAAATAATAACCAAATACAATAAAAACTACACAAATACACCACGACAACATTAAGCACCAACCGTATTTAAAGTCAGTATGATAAGGTGGGTCAATATATGCACTGGAAAATATGCAACCTTTTCGGGAAGGAAACTGCAAAAAACTTGTATGAACATCACCCAAACATGGTTACAAAGCAAGGACCCGTAACAAATTCATGGAACTTTACAATACTCACAGGATAATGAAAGATAATCGCCCACACATGTGTGATAAGAAAGAACAGAATGTGATATGAAAGAACAGAATTTGCTTTCTTATTGACATGGAAGTCTCGGCAGATTGTAATGTATCTTTGAAAATCTTCAATACACAATGATCTTGAATTCTAAATCTCGCCCATATGGCACATGAGGACATCAATAATTACAGTTGTAGTTGGATTTCTCGGATTGATTGTCAAAGCTATCGATAGACTCATTGAAGAGATTTCTGGTAGACCATGACTTAACGAAATACAAAATACTGTATTCAGAAGCACAGCTCAAACATTACGGAGAGCTTTTTTCTATGTAAAGTATACGTTTTTTTTTGCTTTTTTTGTTTTTTACAAAAATGATGAGTGGAAAATATCATGAAGCCATTTCTGACCGTAGGTTGATACCCAGAAGGAAATCTGTATACAGAAGAAACCCAAGGAAATACTACTACGACTAATAATAATAATAATAAAGCGATGGATAGATGAATAACACACGGAAGAGCAATAGGAAACCTGTAATCTCAAAGGTCAATGGTGATTTACCGTACCTCCTGCTTTGAAAAGGTATGTTTCAGATGTTAAAACGCCTATTAAACTCCTAATGGTGACTAGTCTGCTTCCGTTGTCTGTTAACGTGCTGAGTAACCAAAAGACAAATTAATTAACAGTAACATATTTAAAAATGCCAGAAGCCTGTCAAACGAAAAGTATTTATTTCTATACGTCGTCAAAAGTTTAGTTTCCTGTTCAGACAATTTTTTTTAACGACCATCGAATGGCAGTTTGAACAGATGCAATAAAAATAAGCTGAATTTCGCAAATTTACATTGTTACTACTGGTTTTTATGATCATGTTTATTTTTCTTACTGAAATAAGTTTTTTCAACAATTTTTTACAAGTTCCCGCATTATTCTTATTACATATCAAAAAAAGATATTCATCCGTCTAGCCTGTTAGTACAATTCGAACGGAGCGTCGTCTTCTTTTCATGTGCCGTGTCCCTTCAGGACGTATACGATCATGGTTCTCCACTTCCTCCTATCACTTGTAGTTCGCAATATGCTTTGTCCTTTTGCTATTTCTCTCAAACCATGTTCTGTCATCCACTTGCTTAAGCCCGCTAAGTATGTCACGTGTTGCTTTCTCTTGTCTCTCTTTACTCTCGCCACCCTGTGAGTATTAGATTCTCCAAGCCCTTCTTTCACATTACGTGTGCCAGAAATTCCTGATGTTGATTATAAACTTTCTCCTTGTTGGCATCGTCTTCAAAACTTCATCGTTGCTCACATGTTCGGTCTATGTTATCCTTAGCATCCTTCTGTAGAATCATACCTCCTTTGCCTCGAGTCTTTATTTTTGAGAAGACTGCCCAACATTCACTGCCGTAAAGGAGGACAAATATCACGTAGCAATCCAGTACTCTTTTCTTTGTTACCAGTGAAATCCTTCTGTTTCGTATTACTCTGCCCAGCTTTTGGAATGCATCTTTGGTCATCCCAATAAGTCTTCGAATCTCAGCTTCGCACTTACCGTCCTCTGTCAGAACACTTCCCAGATATTTAAATTTCCGCACCTGCCTTTTTTAGTGTCCTCGAATCTGTAAATCGCATTTCGGGCTTATCTTTTTACTGATGACCATGCATTCTGTCTTCTTGTAGTTTATGCTTAGTCCTTTCTTCTCGATCTCCTCAGCTACATTCTGTAGGAGATTTTGTAATTTCTTTTCCGTGTCTGCTATCAGCATTGTGTCATCTGTGTATCTTATGCTGTGAAGATTGTGGTCGCTAATGCTAAATCCCGAGAATTCAGAATTACCTCGCTGTATAGGTTGAATAATCCGGCGAGACGACACATCCTTGCCTTACGCCCCTTTCTATTTTTGTATATCTGCTGAACTCATTCTCTATCCGCATGCAGGCCGTCTGCTGCCAGTATAGGTTCTTGATTATTCTAATATCTTTTCCAAATATATCAAGATTACTGAGCGGTTCCAACAGATCTTTGTGACGTACTTTCGCCTACGATGCACAAAATCAGATAGAGCTGATATGTTATCGTCTTGAAATAAGCTGTTGAGCTCGATATTACTTGAGTCTAAACGATGCTCAGTTGTTTTAGTGGGAGATGCTCACTACTAAATAGGCAAGCCTAATTTAAGTAGTGAACAAATATTGAATTCAGATTTGCACTTCTAGACTGGCGACCAAATATCACCTAATCTGTCCTGCATTTTAGCTTTTATTGCTGGAGGTGAGAATGGCTGGATTCCTCCCTTTGCAAGGATAGTCGCGTGAAAGTGAATGTAAACAATATTATTTGAGTTCGAACGCGTCATGCCGATCTCTCGTATCGATCTACAGACTATTACAACAGTGCACATCCCGATAACTACGATCCACCTAACAAGTTATGAGTCTCAGACAAGCTTACGCGACAAAATCCACGCTTCAAACTATTCAAAGACGAGATGGCAACCAGTTTACAGTCACGCCTTTTAAATTGAATTGGAGACTTATGCTTCTTCATTATGCCGTGTCCTTTCAAGGCGTAAACGATCGCGGCTCTCCAAAATTACCTTCCTTCGTAGGTCTTAGTAACTTTTTGTTTTTGTTGCACTACTTATCCTTTCCTTTCCACCAACAAATTTAAACGAGCTCGTTTGGTAGGTAATCCTCTGCTTTACACTGCCACTCTTACATGCGATTTTGTTTACGAGTATCAAATTTTCCAAAGCCGTCTTCCTGAATTATGTGTGAGAAAAAGTCCAGCTATCTCGTTCTGATTTTGAGTAAAAGCGTCCTTTTTGCTTCCATTTTTCTTAAAACTTCTCCATTGCTTACGTACTCCGTTCATGGAATTCCCAGTATCCTTCTGTAGAACCATATTCCTCCAGTCCCTTTTTTCATCTGTGAGATTGTCCATCATTTTCTGCCATATAGGTGGATTGATATTACGGATTCTTTATTATTCAGCACACTGTTTTATGCTTTTAGGGAAATTTTTCCTGTTTCTCATTACTTTGCTTAGCTTTTGGAAAGCATCTTATGTTATTCTATTGCGCAACCCGATTTCGATGTAGCACTCCTTTGTTAAAATACTTTTAAGTAATATATATTTTTCCTGTTTCTCATTAATATATATTTTTCCTGTTTCTCATTACTTTGCTTAGCTTTTGGAAAGCATCTTATGTTATTCTATTGCGCAACCCGATTTCGATGTAGCCTCCTTTGTTAAAATACTTTTAAGTAATATATAACCGCTTTTGTTTCGAAAGATTTTTTGGTTTCTTAATACTTTTTTTTTAGTTTGTGGAGGACATATTTTGCTATCCCATTGCTACTTCGGATTTCGATGTCAGATTTTCTGTCGTCTACTAAAACACTTTTCAGATATTAGAACTTTTTAATTTCTTGGATTTTGACATCTACAATTCGTAGGTCGTATCTTGGGATTTTTTCTCTTGCTGACCATAATACGCCCTCTCTTCTGACAGTCGATAGTTCTTTTTTCTCGCCTTACGACTTGGTCTAAGAATTTCTGAAATTTCCCATATACGTCTGCCATCAGCACAGTGTCATTTGCGTATCTTATATTGCCAAGCGATAACAAATCCTAGCCGGTGTCTCAGTTCCCTTAAAATAACATCTTTTTTCGACATCCTCGTTCGTATGTCAATTTAACAAATATAGGGAATACTATAATACAGAAGAGAACATTATGAACATCGCAAACAGTCGCTCATTAAGTGCAGTGCATGTGAGGTTGCGCAGTGCATGTCAAGTTTTGATAATATTTGAAATGCAACGAAGAAGGTGAATAGAAAGGAACGTATCGCAAATACGAAGTCTTAAAGCGAAATTGGATCCAGTAGGATAGGATCTAACACCTAAATTGTCTTGATTATCAAAAACGGAGGTCGCATCATACGAAAAGGACTCCAATCAAAATGTAATTAACCTTGAAGGCGTTAGTTGTATTTCTTACCTAATTCTCACTAGGTTGCAAAGAAACGGGAAAGGATGAAAATGCAAAAGGCATTTTTGATTCAATTTCCGACATGTAGCGTATCCCGTTCGTAATTTTCAATCCACATAGTAAATGAAGAATTATTTTTCTTTCATTTTTCAAATAAGCAGGACGCCATGGAGATTACATTAACACGTAGAGAACTGCAAGCAATTGATATATAAAAATTCAATTACTACTGAGTATTAACGGGAACAGTAAGCACATCCAATACATTGACACAGTTCTTATATATATATATATATATATATATATATATATATATATATATATATAATGATCTGATGATATATATATATATATTACATATTTTTATATATATATATATATATATATATATATATATATATATATATATATATATATATTTGAATGGAGAATGTGCTGAAAATGTTTTCACCTTACTGACTTCATTCTCACTCTCTCTCTCTCTCTCTCTATATATATATATATTTATATATATATATGAAAACTTAAGGAATATTTTAACGCAATATTAATTCTTAATACTATATACAACATAGCTCTTGAAAATATATTTCAACTGAACACTGTTGAATGACAAGCTAATTCTACAAACAACAGCCAGCTGCGTTAATGCGAAGCTCTTCAGTAAAATAAATGGAGCACGCCGGCTGATTGATATTTGTTTACATTTGTAAAATCAAATTGCTAGATTTAGCTGCCTCAGTCTGGCGAATGAAGATAGCTCAGTGATAGAAACTCTGACGGATACCAAATCGGTTGGGTTTCAATGCTGGCTTCAGGCATTCGGTTGTCTAGTGACACTGAAGAGTTGTGATAAAGCGAAACAGTACTGTCTGCGAATGATAAATAATTTTGTATAATTAATATATCAACAAACAGTATTTGTAAAAATAGTTTTCCAATTTGTCATATATATATATATATATATATATATATATATATATATATATATATATATATATATATATATATATATATACTCGTGTCGAAAAACCTTCGAATTCTTGATTTAACAATAGCCAAATCAATCTCGAAGGGAAAAAAAGGTTTTAAAAAAGAAAGAGCCAAGAACATGAAAATCTGTCGAAAATAATCGGACAGATACATGTTCAAGGCCCAAAGAAAAAACCCCGATACGAGTAAACAACTAACTAAAGAGCTCGATACAAACGTAGAGCAAACCTAGTCAAACCTAATGAGCCAGACAAAGCTACTAAGGTAGGTTTGTCTGGCTCATTAGGCTTGACTATATATATATATATATATATATATATGCGCCTGCGCGGAATGTGTATAATTCGCTTTTTGGTTGTTTTTTTTTCACTTTTCGTTCACTCCTTATTAGTTTCTTAACTTTCCTCTCTTTTCCTAGGTTTTCCTCTTCTTTCATTTGTAGCCATTTTGACTTCCTAGTGTTTTTGTTAGTTCATTGTCAATATAAATCTAAAATTTGCCACTTAGCTAATTGATGTTAATTTCTAAAATTCGACTATAGAGTTTCGCAGACGGACCCACCTGCAATCGCCCTCTCCACTCGTCAGGAGATGGCAGAAATTAACATTTTTATTTTCTCGTTTTCCGATTCTTTTACATTCAGTTGGAAAATTAACTTGTACACTTTTTATTTGTGCAAAGTAGTATTTTTTTCATCTGACATTGTATTTGTGAGTTTGCGTGTGCGAGCCCGTGTATGCGCGTGGTCGCATGTATGTACCTCCCAGCGCGCATGTGTGTATATGCTTAAATATAGATATATTCTAATCTTATATATTTAATTATCTTGGAATATTTGACGCAATGTTAAGTAAACAAAATTTGCTAATGGAATTCTTTTGGGAGAGCGGTTAGCATCAGCCTGCCTTCCAAATTATTATTTGAAAGTCTAAAATTTTACCATCGACAACACTGCGAAATAAGCACTTATCTCAAACCCAAAGTATCCGCTACTATTTAGATCACAGTAATCATGAATGCGCAGGCGCACACAGCAAATTTTTTCACACACAGAGTCCTTCTTCGCTCTACCGATTATGGCTCGCTACAATTTCCTGTACGTTGTAGCTGGTAATAAATTTTGCATTTTCGCTATCTCACCTAATGCCTGTTCTGACAACCATTTACACAAGCTTATTAGGTAGCTGATGAGCAGCTTTTCTCTGTCCCTCTTGCCTTCAATATGTCCTGGGTCAATTTTTCCAAGCCATCTTTCCTCATTATGTGCCGTAGAAAATGCAACTATCTCTACCTGATGCTAAGTATTAGTGTCTTTTTTGTTTACATTTTTTTTCATTGCTCACGTATTCAGCCCATGTTCTTCTCTGTATCGCTCTGTAGAAACCACTTTCTGTTGCGTCAAGTCTCTTCTTCCACCGTGAGGAGATTGTACAGCATTCACTATGATATAGGAAAACTGATATTATATAATAGGTCAGTACTATTTTCTTTGATTGTAGCCAAAATTTCCAAATCTATCTATCTATCTATCTATTTTTTCTTTTTCTTTCTTTCTTTTTCTTTCTTTCATTCTTTCTTTTTCTTTCTTCCTTTTTCTTTCTTTCTTTTTCTTTCTTTCTTTCTTTCTTTCTTACAAATTTTGAAAGCTAGTCTACTTGGTTGGTCCGAATGAAAAACAAAACTGTGTGTGTTTTTGATTTATTTTGCCTACACTTAGAATATTGTTACGATATATGGTCCGGTGCCCCTGCTGTTTACCTTGAGCTTCTTGATAAGATCCAAATAAAAATCAGCAATATTATTGGCCCTGATCTGGCGGCTCGGCTTCAGTCACTTACCCACCGCCGTAAGGTTGATTGTTTGTGCCTTTTTTAAAAAAAAATAAATACTTGCATGGTACCTTGACTTTATAAATTTCAGCAAATTATTAGACTGACGTCGATACCTCATCAATTTACAGATGTAGCCGTAAGTTTTATGCTAACCGTTTTTTTTTTCTCACACTTTTTACTTGCAATACTCCTTTTCGGCTACATGCTTTCCAACCAGTTTTACTCTGCAAAAATTTAAATGCAATGTCAATCGATATCTATTGTGCTCCCGATAACTCTCTTCTTTTTCTACTCATTAGTAATGTTTCTGTTACTAATTCCCACACAACCTGTAAGCAAGTTTGTTATAGTAGCTTAACTGTCTTGCTAGGGGTGATACCGATTAAGAAAACATACTGCGAAATACAGTTTTGTCTTTAATGTCGTTAATATCTGTTTGCTAAGTCGGCGTCTTCCTGTCGGAATGAAAGAAAAACTGTGTGTGTGTCTGTTACTAAAGCCATTAAGGTCCATTGGATTTGAAATTCGAATGTTTTCTCGTTTATTTTGACTTGAAGACAGTAAGCAAGCAGACGAAGGTGAAAGGCATTGTAATTAAAAAAAAACAAACAAACTTTTTCACTTTATCTATCTATTCCACTGTATTTTTTCTTCATATCTATCTATCTATCTATCTATCTATCTATCTATCTATCTATCTATCTATCTATCTAATTTTGTCTATGCATATCTATCTATCTATCTATCTATCTATCTATCTATCTATCTATCTAATTCTGTCTGTGCATATCTATTTATCTATCTATCTATCTATCTATCTATCTAATTCTGTCTGTGCATATCTATCTATTTATCTATCTATCTATCTATCTATCTATCTATTTAATTCTGTCTGTGCATATCTATCTATCTATCTATCTATCTATCTATCTATCTATCTATCTATCTATCTATCTATCTAATTCTGTCTGTGCAAATCTATCTATCTATCTATCTATCTATCTAATTATGTCTGTGCAAATCTATCTATCTATCTATCTATCTAATTCTGTCTGTGCAAATCTATCTATCTATCTATCTATCTATCTATCTATCTATCTATCTATCTATCTATCTATCTATCTATCTACTTAGCTTGGATACAACACTGGTACGAATTCTATTTATAATGTAATTCTCCTTTCCACTGCCTCAATGACATTTGTATATACTTCGTAGAGAATATGTTACAGAAAACATGCCAAATTGCGATGAATAATTTTGCATGCGTTTCGATGTACTAATGCAGTTCAATAAATGATCAGAGCTTCAGTTGCATTGATATGTAATAAAATCACACATGTTTATTTACATCCTAGAATGTCTATCAATCTATCTGTCTATCCGGCAAACGAACTCTATTTATTTATCAACATTTTTCAATTTACATTTTAATATGATAAATAATAATAATAATAATAATAATAATAATAATAATAACAATAATAATAATAATAATAATAACAATAATAATAATAATAACAATAATAATAATAATAATAATAATAATAATAATATCTTTTTTGCTTAGCTTATATTTGTCTTTTCTCAGTGTTTTACGGAATTACGAACACTCAGAAAATTTGGATCTAAAATCCAGTTTTATCATCACGTCCTTTGTAGAGTGGATGTAACTAATAAATTATTAATTAATAATTAATTAATGATTTTAATTGTTATTCATTTTCTATCTCATGATATTGATCATTATCACAAAAATTTTAAAAAATATCTTACATAATTACGTCCGTTGACCGTTTTTCGACGAAATAAAATTTTGTTGTTAGATTGTTAGACGTGAATATAAATGTTGTGTAAATTTTGATAGGACTGATAATTATATAGAAACTCATATATGTGTGTTTTTAGAATGCATAAGATTATCCGACCCAAAAGTAGAGATTATGAGATAAAATGGAAACACTATAAACGACGCGTTTCGTCGAACGCCTATTGATTTCAGCTACTTCGGGTCTGGATGAAAGAGCAGACTGTTTAAGGAAAATACGTTGACATGTCTGAGAATTCTTGCATATACTGAGAATCAATAACTTCTTTTTTTTATGGAAAATATTCGATTTACATATTTGAGAATCGTGAAAACATTTTTTTCTACATTTTAGCACATTTTCTTTATTATTATTATTATTATTATTATTATTATTATTATTATTATTATTATTGTGAACTTGAACTCAGTCTGTTTTGGCGCAAGTTTTTGTGTCAAACAGAACAGGTAAAACGTACAGCCATACGGAGATCGAATGTATTGTCTTCTGGCGATAGAGCTATACATATACAGAACCACGTGTCTACAAAAGCAAGGCATAATATGTTTCAATAAGAAAGGGGTTAACCACGAGGTCAGCACGCGTGACTATCAATTGTTTAACGTTTCTACTAGACGCTGTGCAAGAGGCGGCTTTGAATAAGAAACTGGTCTACGAAGGTGGAGCACAAAACAGGTGTTTCTCACTTCGCCCTGGTTGAATCCAATTATTCGAAAAGAAAAACGGGTAAATCAAATTTCCATTTGCTTCAAAAGATATTTGTCGCCTCCCTTTGTTCAAATAACACCATCGTCGATACGGAACTATAGAATCACTGTTCTGTATTTCTCTTCAAACTTAAAGTACATAAGTTACTGGTTTCTATTTCTGACGTTTCATTCCTTTAAATAATGTCTTCATCCGTTTTATTTTTTTAATTTTTTGCAGGCTGTTGTTATTTAAATAACGAATTGAACGCTTTTTATTTCACAATATAACATGAAATTTCAATTATCTGTTAGTAAAGTTACCATTAATTTCAGACCACTGACGATCTATTTGTTCTTGATTTTCAATTCATTTTTTCACTACAATAATTTACCCTGAAATAAGAGCATACCGTGAGGAAAAAAGGCGCTCACATTATATTCATCAATTATTCTTTACAGCTAAAGCTCTCTACTGCGCAGGAAGACAGATAAACATCCGTCATTAAGCTGTCAACACGTCAACATAAACCGCTGTGTTAAAGAAAATGCATTTCTGCGATATTTTGAACTTGAAGTAAATAATATTTGTTTTAAATCAAATTAATCATACTTTAATCAATAATATATCCTCAAATAAACCTTCAGAAAAGTATATTTTATTTTTGGAAGATTCTTTTATTAAAGAAAATTACATTCCGATGAAAAATGACTAAAGAAGAGAGTTAATCAACTATTAGTTTGGTGCAAAAATATTGTCGTTTTCTCACATGAAATTGAACGTCAAAAAAAGACATTATTTTTGCACCAACCTAATATTTTTTTATCAAAAACAACTTCCAGTCTGTTTAAATTAGTTCTTGAAATACTGCAAAGAACTTTGCTCAATGGAAATATTAAATTTAATCTATTCGCTTGAAATTAAAATTAAAATAAAAGCTTCAAGAATGATTTTTCATTTTAAGAAGATGTATTTTAAAGATTAGGTATCGCGTTTTCTGTGGCTGCACCTAAGTAAGTGTTATTAATGCATTCACATTATAGGTATAACAACTCCATTCTCTAAGAAAATATCTTACATTTTCTGAAATA
This sequence comes from Acanthosepion esculentum, assembly GCA_964036315.1. NCBI lineage: Eukaryota > Metazoa > Mollusca > Cephalopoda > Sepiida > Sepiidae > Acanthosepion > Acanthosepion esculentum. The sequence goes on from OZ038483.1 coordinate 66,234,472, forward strand.
GAATAAATAATAATAGTTTTTGAACATAGTAGAATGTTAGAAATGTATATGATAATGGCTGGCCAATTTTTTAAGGGGGAAAGGTCACCAACAGGCTGTAAATGATGAGGTAGTTACCTGCCCCAAGAACCGCAAATCAGTTAGAGCAGCATGATTAGCTTATAGTCATAACGTATACTTAACATCTGGAAGAGACAGTTGAAATGTCTAGGGCACATATTGAGGGAATACATGTTCTTTTGTTGAGTTATTCGCTCGAAGGAAGAAAGATTCTTTCCATCTCACCCTTCTTATTAATTCCTTTGTTTTTTTATATTAGTTTTACGAAATAATTCCGTTTGTTTGTGTTTGGAATGTTTTTCAGAGAAATGCCGAAATTTACTTTTTTCCATATTTTTCAGTTTCTTATTTTAAAAATAAAGGTTCACAGTGCTCGACTTTCAGTTGGTAGCCGATATATGTGTGCGTATATATTGATATAATAGGAAAGAACTGTTAGATTGATTATCCGAAGTTCTTTAGTAGTATTTTTTCGAAGAATGAATTTAAAATAAGGTGGAGACAACTCAAAAGCTCCTTCAATAATAATAGAAATAGAAATCAGACATCCCTATCCAAATATTTTCGGCATTTAAAAGAAACAAATAAAAATACTAGAATTTTGGGGATTTAGGTAAATCATTATAGTAATTCATCGAGTCTAGAAGAATCCTTGACAAGAATGCCAGTTGGTACAGTTGTTAAGACGTTTGCGTTGTATCGAAAAGGTATGGTTTCGAATCTTGGTATTGGATGGGCACTGCTGATGAATCCCCAAAATAGGACGAAACGGCCGTCCAGTGCTTTCTGCATTCATTATATATATATATATATATATATATATATATATATAACTGTATCTTCGGTATGTGAAAAAATATCCTTGTATGGAGCTTGAATTAACTGTGGTGCTGTCTCGTCTTTTATTGAGCGCCTTTTTTCAGAATTACAAATTCTAATCTCTTTCATACATACGCGTAAATGAATTTTGCCATTTAGTTATCCGCTTCTTATAGTTTAAACCGCAAGCATTTTCCATCTTCTTACAAATCATGGATAATACTCGATTTGACCTTTAGGGAATACCCAATTCTTCTTTTCTAACGACCTAAAAAACTATCTTAAATCCCCGATAAGTGCTGGGTAACGCTAAGGAATGCGCGCAGTTATGTCATCGTAAATATCAGTAAATATCCCTTATCTGCTATTAAGAACATGTCGAGAAGAGATTCCTCCGAATAGATAAACATTTGCATCCTAGAATAGAGACACTTTGTATCGATAACCATTTGGATCGGGTAATAGAGTCTCCTTGAATTGATAGCTATCTGAACCTGAGAATAGAATCTTTTTGAATAGAGAAGAGACATTTGCAACTGGGAATCGATACCATTTGAATAGATAATCATTTGCATCTGAAAATAGAGTCCCTTTGACTAAACCATTTGCATTTAAGAATAGTGTTTGGATATTAACCATTTGCATTTGAGTATTGAGTCCCTTTGAATAAGTAAACATTTAGATCTGAAAATAGTCCCTTTGAATAGATAATTTGTATCTTAGAATAGAGTCCCTTTAAATAGATAACCATTTGCATCTGTGAATAGTGTCTTTTTTAATAGATCGTCAGTTTCATCTGAAAATAGTCCGTTTGAAAAGATAGCCACTTGCATCAGACAATAGAGTCCCTTTGAATGGATAGCCATTTGCATCTCAGGCACTAGCTTCTGATATTTCCACCAAAGATATTGACTAAAGAAAATGACTCAAAATTGATATTATGGTCATCATAACCTAATGAATGTGAAATATAGTTTATCCAGTTTAATAACTATTTCAGTGAAACACGAGATAAGTAGTGAAATATCCGCGAGTGCTTTCACTATCAGTAGTTCAGTTCAAATCTTATATGTGATCGGATCCTGTTCAGATTGACAGATTTTGACAGCTACTGCCAGACCAGATAGAACTCGTTGTTGAGAATGCTGCAGTGGGAGTAAGAATCGTCCCATCAAAAGAGATCACTTTCCGGTTGGATCCTTGTCGACTCCGGTAGAAACCCGATCAATATCTTTTAACTAAAGTAAAAAAGAAGTACTGAAATAGTATGTAATACCGGTCACCTTATAAATCAATGAGTACTGTAAAATCTACTCACAGATGAAGGGAAACTTCTTGAGGCAACGGAAAAATTTAGTTCTACAGAAGGAGGTTTTTTTTTCTGAGATTTATCAGGTTTGTTCAGATCTGTCTATCTATCTATTAGTGTGAACATATTTTATGCGCCTACGCGTGCATATAAATATGCATATCTATATAAGGGCAAGTTGATTTTTGAACCGTGTTATTGCACTCAATTTAAAAGTTGGGGTTTGACATGATAAATAATCACACACAATATTCTTATCCACATCTTTATAGTATTTTGATTTTAAAAATAATAGTTACGTTCAAAATTGGATCGTTGAAATTTAATTTCGGTCATCAGTGAAAGCCGTATAGTACAACCGTATAAAATGTATAATTGAAATATATACAGTAACTTGGTTTGAAATTTAAACGGATAATAAATTCCATAACCAACAACGTCTTGGGTATAACGATAAACTACATACGGCAGCAAGGCTTCCGATCGGGAGGTTTTGAGGAGCGTGGAACCACCTCTTCATTCCCGTTGTTCCCAGTTTCACCCTGTTTCGGGAGTAGTAGTACCTATTAAGGTCATCGCTATGGACATATAGTTAAGCCTTAACTGGGGTCAAAATACACGCAAACTCACAAATACAATGTAAGATGAAAAAAATACTACTTTGCACAAATAAAATGTGTATATTACAACTGAATGTAAAAGAATCGAAAACCGAGAAAATAAGAAGATAATTGCTGCTATTTCCTGACGAGTGGAGAGGGTGATTGCAGGTGGGTCCGTCTACGAAACTCTTTAGTCGGGATTTAGAAATTAACATCAATTAGCTAAGCGGCAAATTTTGTTTTTGTATATACATACAAACACACTTTTTATTTTCGCGGTTTTGGTCACCTTTGTATTGAGTTAAAAATAATTTAAGTTTTCATTGGTTCATGGTTGATTTTTTCTTCTTCTTTCATTGTGGACATGTGTGTTTACGTGTATGGGTGTGTGTGTGTGTGTGTGTGTGTGTGTTTTGTATGTGTGTGTCTGCCTGGCCCATGCGCATACATGTATAATGTTGTGGTTATATAGGAGGGGTGCTGAAAAGCTGCCGACCGTACTCACTTCCCCAAATCTGATTGGATGGCTATTAAGTTATGCAGGATTTTATAGAGTGACTGAGAACATCTTGTACTCACCACACACAAAACTACATATATGTATATGGATAGATACATATATACACATTATGAAAGAAAACGGTCATATAGCCTGACGTGCTTAGAACAGTAAAATCGAGCTTGCGACCCGAAACGCTCCTCTGTGGCTCAATCAGTAAAAGCACGTCAGGCTATATGACGGTTGCGTAGAGGATACAGGTTCGATTCCTGTCGGAGGACGCATATTTTGTATGAAAATTTCTCGGACATTCAGGCCGGTAAATGTCGTTAATACTGTTTATTATAAACAGAGTATTTACATTAATATTTGTATCTATAAAAAAGAACGTATAAACATAAAAAATACATAGATACATATATATATATACACTCATACATCCATATATACATGTGTGTGTGTTTGTGTGAATTAAAGCAAAGATGAGAAATAGGAATGTAAGTTTAATTTGCTCTCCAAGCCACTGAATACCCGATTAATGGCGGGTGGACGGGTGGATAGACATAGAGCGATTCAAATGTTTCTGGCGACTCGATGCCCTACCCGATAATAATTCTTCAGTCCTTTCGACAGTTTTTGCATCGTTGCATATCGATCGGATACTTTTCAGAATGCCGGTGAATCAACGCCGCAGACAAGCACCCCGTCCTCTTCGATTTGGCCGCATTTTTTATTTTTTGAAACCGTGCTGTTTGAAAACACGTGACAACCTTTCGCTCTCTTCTTTCTTTCTTTCTTTCTATCTTTCTTTCTTTCTTTCTTTCTTTCTTTCTTTCTTTTTTGTTTTTCAGAATCAGCTCTTACTTCTCTCCTCTAATTATCAGGTTCAACAGCCGAAAGCCACTGGCATACATTGATATTGTGACTCACGGCTTTGCAAATAGCGATAACATTAACTTGGATAAAAGCGGCAAAATCTCAAAATAAAGAACTAAATAGACAAAATAAAAAAAATAAATTAAACAAAAACAGAGGCGGCTGAGGAAAGTAAAGAAAAATGATAAAAAATAAAAACCTATAATATAAAAGTGAGTAGGGAAAGAGAAACATCATACCTCCCCCCCCAAAAAACGACACACACACGCATATATATATATATATATATATATATATATATATATATATGTACACGAGTGTGTGTTTGTATGTATAAACAAAAACAAACTGCAGCATGTCAGCATTTGAAAGTGACTTCGAATCATCCAGCAGATCGATTATCGATCGCAATTCCAAGATTATGAGAGATTTGATTTTATACCTGCCTTTTAGATGAACATTAAAAAAACACCTGCCCTCAACAAAAAAAACAAAAATACAAAAATACAAAAAAACAAAAAACAAAAAAACAAAGCGCCTTGAACGTAGTGGGTTTTCCCTTTTGCTATAACGGTAAATACTGGGAGATAAAGTGATCCTGCCGGGTCTTTACATGGAGAAAACAGTGAAGCACAAATAGTAATGCAAATCGAACGCAGGAGAAGGAAATATTTGGTAGTAGGCTTCGGTAAAGGGGAAAAGAAACACGAAAAGAGGACAGGGGAAAGATAAGATGGCGGTGTTGAGTTGAGACTTACAGGCTTTTAAGGACAAACGCTAGCAATAAATTTCTGCCTTTGATATAAGTTGAAAAAAAATAAAAACAATAAAATTCACATCATAAAATGTTGCGTCTATCTTATGCAGAAATAATCTATTTGGGAGTATATATATATATATATATATATATATATATATATATATATATTTAAAGACATTTATAATATGTTTAACGTTCTTTTTATAGATACAAGTATTTAAGCAAATGCTCTGTTTTATAATAAACAGTATTAAATAACATTTACCGGCCTGAATACTGTTTATTATAAAACAGAGCATTTGCTTAAATACTTGTATCTATAAAAAGAACGTTAAACATATTATAAATGTCTTTAAATAAATTGTCGGACTATGTTCAATTCATATATATATATATATATATATATATATATATATATATATATATATATATATATTATAATATTAAAAAATAATGATTCCTTCGCAACGTAAGAGTTCTCATGTTTCAAAAACGAGAGCCGAAACCCTTAATATAATTATTGAAATTCGCAAACCACAAGATAGCTTATTCCTAAATTTTCGCTTGAGAATGAAACGGAACTCGGCACCTTAATTCAACTTAATTTCAATAATTATATTAAGGGTTTCGGCTCTCGTTTTTGAAACATGAGAACTCTGATGTAGCGAAGGAATCATATTTAAAAAAAAAATATTATAATATAAGCTCTACTTCTGTATGGAGCACTGTCTTTTTAAAAATAAAAACAAGAATACTAAAGAACTCCGGATTATTTACTTAACGTGTTCTTTCCTATTTTTCTGCACACACACACACACACACACACACACACACACACACACACACATATATATATATCGTGTGTAACAGCAAAATTGTCCAATTTTTAGATTAAGCATTGAACCGTTGTATCTTAGAAATGATTAGAGATATCTTACTGGCACACTCCGAGGTTTTTATAAAACATTTATACTTTGTATTGAACAATAAGAATATATTTAGGTCTAAGTTGAAATGATGACCCCTCTTGCTGTTGTGACCTCTCTACTGTTCCCTTCTTTAAAAATAATTCACCGTTCTATTCATTGTTCTTGAATGGACTTTGAAGATGGAAGCCTAGAGTATGAATGTTGATACTATTACTGATGGCCTGAATGATCTTTTTCCTCACACCATTACTCAATTGGGAAAACGATTTTAACCTGTTCTCTTTCTAGCTGAATAACTCAAAGGTTTTTTCAGTGATTCTTGTGTCAAATTGTGTCAAGATGGCTAAATGTCATATCTGAAAAATTGGAAAAGGAAACTCAGTTTGGTGTTTTTTTTTTAGATATTAAACATTTTGTGAGATGGATAATTATCGCAGGCTTTTAATCGATTTGGACAATTTTGGTGTTACAAACGATATATATATATATATATATATATATATATATATATATATATATATATATATATGTATATATATATATATATATGTATGTATGTATATATATATATATATATATATATATATATATATATATATATATACACACACACACACACACACAAGTGAACATTGAAATCAACACTCAGAAGCCACAGGCTATTTCATGCTGGACGCAATCGTCAGGCCGCCTGCTAGATTGCGTCTAGCATGAAACAGCCTGTCGCTTCTGAATGTTCACTTTTATATTTATATTTAAATACGCTCTATCCCTGATATTGAGCACTTTATCCCATAAATATAGCAAACGTTAAAACTATATATCTTCTTATATATATATATATATATATATATATATATATATATATATATATATATATATATATATATATATATATATACATATATATATATATATATATATAAAAGTGAACATTGAAGTCAACACTTAGAGGCGGCAGGCTGTTTCATGCTAGACGCAATCGTCAGCCCTGACGATTGCGTCTAGCATGCAACAGCCTGTTCCCTCTAGGTTTTGACTTCAATGTTCACTTTTATATTTACACACGCTCTAGCTCTGATATTGAGTTTATTTCTTTATATATATATATATATATATATATATATATATATATATATATATATATATGGGTATATATGTATACAGGGTATATCAAAAAGACTTTTACAAAATTTGAAAGCGTTTCCTTACACCAAAACAAGAATAACAGTACTCATTAACATATATGCGCAAATACTTTGTGTTTTTGACTTATCAAGTTTAAAGTTTACGGTAGACGCTTTTAAATGTACAATCCAAGATACCTTCCAAAATATATTTTTAAGAAACTTGGGGATGGGTTCCTGACGCCAAAACAATGTCAAATATTCATATAAACATATAACCAAAGGTCCATCATTGTACCTCAACACAGCAACAAATATTCAAAATGTCTTCCGTTTTCTTCTACACACGCATACACCCGTCGGATCATTGACTAGCGGACCGTTTCTAATACACACACTCGGTGTCGAATGGTTTCGCAGGACCCCATGACACGTTGCATAAACCAATTATTTTAGGTGGTCCCGCCGATAGAAATCCAAAGGAAGAGGTCGGGGGAATGTGCAGGCCATGGAACCATCTATCCTGTACCTATCCATCTTTCATCGTAGATGCCAGCCAGTGCATCGCGAACAATGTGATTAAAATGTGATGGAGACCCATCATGCATAAGCTACATGCGCCTTCATATTAGCAGGGGTGCATCCACTAGCAGGCCTGCTAAAGTGCGTTCGAAATAATGTCCCTGTAGACAGCTTCTGTAAGATGTCCTGAGAGAACATATGGACTCAACAGAAAGTTACCTAAAATTCCAGCCCCAAATTAATCGTAAACTGATGCTGATGCCAAGCCTGTATTGTCTCATGGAGATTCCGACCCGACCACAAATGTTGGTTGGGCAAATTTGTTCTTCCAAATGTTTCCTCAACCGTAAACATTGACTGAAGAGACCAAAAACGGATCGGCAGTGTGAGCAATAAACCATCTCTCGTGGTGAGTGTGGACGAAAGCCCGTGCACACGTTGTAAATGATATGAATGCAAATGATACGCGATATTTCTAGTTCTTTCAATGACTTGTCCAGAAGAAGAAGCCGATACACTATTACCAGACAGGCACACAAATATCGTGATTACAGTTTATAACCGATTGACAAACAAGCAATGAATCGGGAAGAAACAAAAGGCGTATGAAAACAAAGAGTTAATTATTAACATACAGAAATAGATAAGTAGTTAGATAAATATAAATAGTGACAAACAAACACAGATATATATATATATATATATATATATATATATATATATATATATATATATATATATATATATATATATAATAGTAGTACACGTTTGGAAAACCTAGGATAGCCCAACTTGCAGATAAGTCAGAACAAATTGGTACCCGAGGAAAAATTTGGAAATAAAAAAAGAAAGAACTAAAAACATCAAAACAAGATGAAACAAATCGCCAAGTGCTTTAAACAAAGGAGTAGAAAGACTAAAACGTAGAGTGCTCAATACGCTAAGTAGAGCGACAAACTAGAATAAATCCTAAGGGGCCAGGCAAACCTACCTAGGTTTCACCCTAACGGATCTTCAGGGCAAACTGGCTAAAGAAGGAAATGACGGAACAGTATTTATTGATAAAACTATTAAATCATTAAAAACTAATAAGCATTAAAACGAAGTGACAGAAGTGTAGGTGAAACCTAGGTAGGCTTGCCTGCTCCTTAGGATTTATTCTGATATATATATATATATATATATATATATATATATATATATATATATATATATATATATTCGACGTTTGAGGGTGAAGCGACAGCCAGATAGCAGCACATATGATTTGATTATAGTGGTGAGGGCTTTGTGTAGAAGAAGCCACACATTTTGAAGGGCTGAATACAGAGACCTGGTGCACAAAGTCCCCAAACGATCCTCCGCAGGTTTTTTTTAATTCAGAGTTATCCTTTTAGTAGCCATCTATGATATAGTCTGTCCTTCTATTTACACATAACTTGAGGAAAAATAAGAGGATTATAGCGTTCCCAAGCCTATTAGCATGTAAGTGAATGAAATGGCTTAGACTGGAATATATATATATATATATATATATATATATATATATATATATATATATATATATATATATATGTTATGAAATGGACCAACCCCGATAATTATTTAAAGATATTTTTATGTTTAACATTGTTTTGTATTGTTTTTTTATAGATACAAGTATTTAAGTAAATGTTCTGTTTATAATAAACAGTATTAAATAACATTTACCGGCCTGAATGTCCGAGAAATTTACATAGAGGACGAATATTTTCTATGATAATTTCTCGGACATTCAGGCCGGTAAATGTTATATAATACTGTTTATTATAAACAGAGCATTTACTTAAATACTTGTACCTATAAAAAAACAAAAAAACAATGTTAAACATGAAAATGTCTTTATATATATATATATATATATATATATATATATATATATATATATATATATATATATAGGCATGGATATGATAAAAATAAAATATACATACGCGCACATGTACTTGTAAGTACATATAAATATATTTCTTCCTCAACTGTTATAAATACAGTGCTCAATATCATTTGACAGAGCGATATGTATGCATTGATGAAGGCGAGAAGAATTCATGACATCCAAGACAAGGTAGTAACGGAACGCTGGGAGATTGGTGGATTGTTTTCGTTTAGCGGCATATCAACCCATATATATATATATATATATATATATATATATATATATATATATATATATATATATATATATATATATATATATATATATACACGATTTGATGTGCTTATAAACAAAAACAACCAAAGGAAAGCATTGTATTACTACTTTGCCTTGGATGTCCTGTATTCTTGCTTCTGCGTCTGCCATCAACAGGATATCATCAGCGTCACCATTTACATCGCTTTCAGAAAACTGATAGTTTTTTCATTTTGATCTTTTATCGATAATTGAGCGTTTTGCCTGCATTTGAACTGGCTGGACAGCTATATATCGATTGCTTGTGACCAGTATTAAAATAATACACTGTGGTCATTGAGAGTCCATTACGAATATTATTTTTTTTTATTTATCACCTTGTCTGAGTGGCTAATCTCCATCTTGTAGTCTTGTTTAGGGGTTGGTGCAGTGTGTAGATAGGTCGGTGCATAACCTTTTAGGGCAAGCGCTGTTATTTAGGAAATCTATCATTGAGCAAATAAGTGGTATAAAAACCTATATAAAGCTGATATCGATTTTATCTTTTTATGTTCTATCCTATTTTTCCTTCGGCTAATTGATATTTGTAATCGATCTATCTGAGATTTATCATCAGGTATTCAAATGATTATTGATCAACGTAGCCGATTGATGTTGGGTAGGCACTCCTTATAAAGCGAAACAGGACGGTCATTTTAAAATGTAGTTTATATGCGACTGTTGCATAATTTCCTTTTTCTAATGACAAAGCTGAATCCAGTATGACACAAGGTCAAACTTTAGGAAACAAGACTGTAACGATCGAATAACAGCATTGTAACAAGTTAGAGAGAGAGAGAGAGAGAGAGAGAGAGAGAGAGAGAGAGAGAGAGAGATAGAGAGAGAGAGAGAGAGAGAGAGAGAGAGAGAGAGAGAGAGAGAGAGAGAGAGAGAGAGAGAGAGAGAAAATTCTAAAAGTTGCTTATTTTTTAATTCTGTCTATGGAGCGTTTGCATTTTCTTAAGCGTTTCCCGCTCACAGCTAACTTTAGACCAGGTCAAAATAATTTGGTTAACTTTGGGAATAAATTTAAAAAATTATTCAAAAGATATATGTAAATCGATTAGCATAGAATTAGGCACAAATTTAGATAATTAATGCAGAATCTTTTATTATGTACTTACTTCTTTGTTCCGTCGACGGATCATAGATCATTTCACCCCAATCAAGGCAGTAAAGTTACTAAGGCACAAAGGATTACTAGGTGTGGAAGAATTATAAACCAGAAACTTTACTAAGTAGAAAGAGCAAATGGAGAGTAATCAGGGACAGTAGAAAGCGATTCACATTGCATTTAAATTTTTGAAGATTAACGTTGACTGCAAAGAACCGGAAGTGAGTTCCACAAGCAAGAAGTATGAGAAAAGAAACTGTTAGCACAGAACATACATTTACATCTAGTTAACTCAACTGTAAATTAATAAAACCTCGTTGCCGGTCTAGTACTGCGGTTAAAATTAAGGTCTAGGCATCATAGCGAAGAAGCCATCCGAACAGTTGTTAAAGTATTTATAGAAACGGCAGAGATCAGGGTTTACGACGGTGGGTGAGTGACTAACGCCGATACGACAGATCCGAACCAATAATAATGCTGATTCTTTGGATTTTATCAAGGATCACTAGATATATAGCGGAAGCAACAGACCATATGTGGCAGCCATATTCGAAGCATGGACGAATGTTAGAATTCTATATACGTAAGAAAGATCCAGGAGAGAAAAATATCTAGAATGTCACATTGAAACAACTTTATTATCGGCTGAAATTGCGATGGATTCAATATAGGCTTTCCACTTCATGTCAGCCAAGAACGTTAGTCTGAGAAGACCCAAAGAGTCACTGTCCTGGAGGTTAGCATCAGTCATATTGATGGAAGGCAGAAAGGGATCTATCTGATGATTAATAGAAAGCAGCTTAGTTTTGGACGCGTTAAAATTAACAAGGCAACGTTTTCCTTCTTTAACAATAGACAGAAACTCATTTGCAACATCAGCCGCCATTTTGATCTTATCGGACCGATCAGACGTACTATAGACCCAGAAGTAAATGATTGTGTCACCAGCACACTACCAACTTGAGAGCTGATGCCATCGAGAAATTCATTTATGAAAATTAAAAACAAAATAGAATCAAAGGATAGAGCCCCGGGGAACAAATGCATTAGTGCAAATTGATGTAGAAGAGTGACTGTTCATGATAACTCTCATTTCACAATTTGATAAGAATTATTGGCTCATTTCGGAAATTTGTCCGGAAACACCGTAGCTTTTTCAATTACTGCAGATCTGCATGCCAAGCCCCGTCGAAGGCGTTCAAGATGTCCAAAACAACAACCGAGCTTCACCACTCTAATCTAGAGCGTGATAGAATCTTTTCGCAATTATCGTCAGTACATCAGCTGTTGACCGAGAGAAACGAAAGCCATATGGGTTGTTTGAAAGAAGACCCTCTTATGTGAAATGCATAAACAAATCAGCATTGATTAGTGCCTCCAGTAAATTGCCAAGGTAGAAGGTTAAAAGGTTGACGGATGGAAGAGTCGGACGGTTCACCTAACTTCTTAAGAACTGGAAAAATAGATGAGGATTTCCAGCATGCAGTAAAACAAGAGGCAGCGCGGCATTTGTTATACAATTCAGAGTAAACATGAACCAGACTGTCTGAATAATAATAATAATAATAATGATAATAATAATAAGAAGAAGAAGAAGAAGAGAAGGAGAAGAAAAATTTGAAGAAGAATTTCACGAAGAAAAGAATTTGAAGAAGATTTGAAAAATAATTTGAAGATTAAGTTGAAGAAGAATTTGAATGAGAAGAATATGAAAAAAAATTGGAGCATTTGAAGAAGAGGAAGAATTTGAAAATTTTGAAGAATAAGAATTTGAAGAGAAAAGAAAAAAAGAGAAGAAGAAAAATATGAAGAAGAATTTCACGAAGAAAAGAATGTGAAGAAGATTTGAAAAATAATTCGAAGAAGAATTTGAAGATTAAGTTGAAGAAGAATTTGAATGAGAAGAATATGAAAAAAATTGGAGCTTTTGAAGAAGAGGAAGAATTTGAAAATTTTGAAGAATAAGAATTTGAAGAGAAAAGAAGAAGAAGAAGAAGAGAAGGAGAAGAATAATTTGAAGAAGAATTTCACGAAGTAAAGAATGTGAAGAAGATTTGAAAAATAATTGGAAGATTAAGTTGAAGAAGAATTTGAATTAGAAGAATATGAAAAAAATTTGGAGCATTTGAAGAAGAGGAAGAATTTGAAAATTTTGAAGAATAAGAATTTGAAGAATAAGAATTTGAAGAATAAGAATTTGAAGAATAAGAATTTGAAGAATAAGAATTTGAAGAAGAATTTGAAGAAGAATTTGAAGAAGAAGAATTTGAAGAAGAATTTGAAGAAGAAGAAGAAGAATTTGAAGAATTTGAAGAATTTGAAGAAGAAGAATTTGAAGAATTTGAAGAAGAAGAATTTGAAGAATTTGAAGAAGAAGAATTTGAAGAATTTGAAGAAGAAGAAGAAGAATTTGAAGAATTTGAAGAAGAAGAATTTGAAGAATTTGAAGAAGAAGAAGAATTTGAAGAATTTGAAGAAGAAGAATTTGAAGAATTTGAAGAAGAAGAATTTGAAGAATTTGAAGAAGAAGAATTTGAAGAATTTGAAGAATTTGAAGAAGAAGAATTTGAAGAATTTGAAGAATTTGAAGAAGAAGAATTTGAAGAATTTGAAGAAGAAGAATTTGAAGAAGAAGAAGAAGAAGAATTTGAAGAAGAATTTGAAGAATTTGAAGAAGAAGAAGAATTTGAAGAAGAAGAAGAATTTGAAGAAGAATTTGAAGAAGAATTTGAAGAAGAAGAATTTGAAGAAGAAGAAGAAGAAGAAGAAGAAGAAGAAGAAGAAGGCGGCGGCGGCGGCGGCTAGACGCTTGTCTATCTATCACGTTTCTCATAATTCCCAGGAATACTAGGTTTTGGATAGTCCTGATTATTCCCGAAATTATAATTTATAATCATCTACCTATTTCTTTAATCATTTCACCCAAGCAAGGCAATAAATCCACTAAGACGCACGTAATTACTGACTGTGAGAGAATATGAAAAAAGACAAAAAAACACTATTAAGGAGAGAAAATAATAAATGAACGGGAATTAAAAAAAAAAAAATATATATATTTGGTGTTGGCGGTCAAGTTCTCAGATTAAAATTTATTGTTTGGAGATGATTGTTGGTCTAAATTTGAAATTATCGCATTTTTGTTTCTTTAAATATACTATATCCGTTACACAGGATCGAATACATGTCATTTACCCTTCTCCCAGCATGTGACGGTATCTCCATAGATATAAGTGTTTTAGAGTCTTTTTGAGTCAGTTAACTTTATTTATGTGGGATAAATAATTAGTTATAAGCCTTTCCCATTTCGGGGTACCAATTGTAATGACGAAAATATCGCCTCAGAAACCATTCCTTCATTATCCCAGATGATGGGTAAAATGCGACATTGTTCAATGCAAATCTCTACAACCGATTCCAAGAACTAAAATTCATGGACGAATGGAAAATGTTTTACGCGTGCTGGCATCGTCGGGGCATTTATTCCTTTAGAAGCGATATCCCTAGACATGAGCAGTGGAACGAGAACAGTCTTTCCTATAGATTAAACGAAGGGTTCAGTTCTGATTTCCCTGTAGGTTACCCATATCGATATACACCTGTTGAAGGCCTGACGACACAACGGCCAAAGCATTTTGATAAGAAACAACAACGATCAGGACAATAGTGCGCATATAAATAGTGTAAATATTAATAATTCCTCATCCTAGAAATCCAGACAAAAATTATTCCTTTAGAGGTCTAAAAACGCAATCAACCACGAAATGCTCAGTTATATATCCAGAAGCTGCCATAAAATGTTGGTAAAAAAGAGTCCCTGCAATCTTCAGTAGGAAAATGTTCTCTGAAATGACAACGCAAGGTAGCATACAAAATGAATAAAACAAGAAAATAAATTAAACTCGTTTGGTCAGTTTTAATTCTATCTGTCATTTTTACTTGATTTTGCCTAAATCGTTTTTTTTACCTTTTTCGATCCATGCAAAACACTTTGAGTAGGGATAAGTTTATCTGAAAAAAAAAAAACCAAAAAAAAAAAAACCAGATTCAAGCAATCACCAAAACCTTTTTTTTATACTAGAAGTATTTTGTATTGTGGAAGTTATAGCTAACATTTTTGTGGAGATTTACAAACTACTTTTCTTTTAATTTCGCAAACCAATCGATGAAATAAGCTGATTTGTTTGGAAAAAATAATTTGACAAAAACCTTCGCAGTTTAATAATTTCTTTAATATAATTTAATTTTATAGGACATCATGGTAAACAAGATTTTTCAAGAAAATTGATTTTTTTCACTTTTAACAGCGAAGAATAAATTCTTAGGATATCTTACTATGCAACGTACAACTGGTCATACGTAAATATTTCTTTCTGGAGGCAAATTCCAAATTTTTGAAAAGATTAGCCTTGTTTGTTTATAGTTTCGGAAACGAAGGGCGAATTGGAAACTGGATTCTTGTATATATAAAAATTTCAAGAAAAGATTTACAAAAAAACAATATTGTATTTTATTAAATAAGTATTTGTTATTTTCATCATTTAATTGTTATTAAAATAGTGGGAGTAAGTTTTTGTATGTTAAATAATAAAACATTTAATTAAAAAAACAATGAATGAATATTTATTGTACTAAGCTACTCACCCTAATAAAACGAACTGCACTTTGAACCCACTTACCTGCTTCATTTCTCCCCAAAATTTGGTTTTGATCGTTTAATATATGACTATTTTACAGGATGTGACGGATGAACGAATGGAAGTTACAGAATTTTATATATAGATAGATGAAAAAAATCGGAATTTTGCTGAAAAGATATTAAGACATACCTGTTAGGTAGAAAGAAGATATTGTAAATAAGAATGAATATTTAACTGTATGAACTTTAATTGTAAAATATTCCCTTGAAGAATAGAGTTGATAAGCAAAAAAAAAAAAAAAGAAGAAAAGAAAAGTGAAATTATTTATGACTAAACCTAATATTAATATTTGATATGTATTTGCTGTCATCAACACCTGTTTTGATTGATGCGTTCTTTGGCCTACCTCAGGTGTATATTATATCAGGTTTTCTGGATTTAGTTTTGTTCTTTTAAGTTGTTTTTCCCATCACCATTCAGTGTTCTAAATAAAACTACCAGCCAAAATAAATCACGAACCTAATGTTTAAGGTCTCGTGAGAACGAGAGATTGGAGTGAGATTTGGAGTCATTTATCTGATTGACTTTGGTTGCGAGAAGAACTATGAATAGAAATTCTATACCGCATCATCTTCCTTGTGCTTTAGTGTTGCTTCCAGCTAGGAGTTTAAATGAAGATTTCTCCTCTGTTTTCTAAAAGATGTTACAATATATATTGTTCGTACTTCCTTGTTCATTACTTATAGTCAACCTTAACCTCTGTTAAATGAAATCTAAAGACCAGATTGAACATGAATCTAGAACAATGTATGTCAGTCAGAAAGCTATCTTTACAACATATACAGGGATATTGTATACCTGGGCAACAAGCATTCTTTTATACGTGTTTCAATGAAAGTCTTTTTATTCAGTTTCTCTTATGTGGTTAGAGTTTTAGATTTATGAGAACGAAGAGAGTGTAGAAACGTTCTTTACTGATTATTGTTCCAAGCGCTTTCGGTGATTTCATTAGACGTATTCAAGGTGTTCGTTGTCTCTATATTTTTGGCTGTTTATGTCCTCAGCTGTATTTTATGGAAGTAGACATAATTCTACGTCGTACTGGAGAGAATTATTAGTAATTTATCATTCATTTTTATGTTGGGTGTGCCTTAAGAATACCACCTGCGCATTTATGCCATTTTAAAATATAGAATGTTTGAAAACTGGCGTAAATCGTTTTATATAAAGTGCTTCAATTATTTAGGCGTCTTTTACAGTTAGATGATCTTAAAATGAAACAGTTATTTATCTACGAGATCTTTTCCTTTGGGATCAGGTATTTGTGTATGGATGTTTAAGTGCTTCTTTATCGCACTGGGATCACTTAAGTGATTTGTCAATCTTTGACGTGTGGCTTGTCAAGTTAATCTGTTTATTATAAGAATCACGCTATTATACTGGACAGATATATTTATATACTACATTGGGTTATGAAATTTAATAGGCTTGCTGTGATTGGTAATTATAAGGGTAGCAGTTTTTAATTTTCTATGGTATAGTGTAAGTTTTGCATGTTTGGCGGTTAAAATTATTGTTTTATGATGGGTCGCTTGGCGAACTCGTCTTGTTTATAATTTTTGCGCATCTGGTTGCATTTATGTATATACATGGAATGAAGTAAACGTTCGCTTACAGAGCTTCATACAATAAAGGAAGTCAGTAGAAGATATTAGTCGACATGTTGCTTTAAAATAGGCAGAGTTTTTAAAATATACAAGAAAAGTATATCTTTGCTTGTCGAAGTTAAAAAATGCAGAAGACACGCAAAAGAAACGTGAAATAAACATGGAAGAAAACCAGAAAGTAAATAATAAAGGAAATATATTTTTTTCATCTCTGTTATAAAAACAAAATAGAGGAAAAGAAGAAAGTGAATGAGAAACGGGATGAGGTAATTCTTTCATCTTCCTTCAAAAACAACATGACAGAAAACAAGAATCAAAATGTTAAACGGAATAAGGTAATTGTTTCATATCTGTTATAAAAAAAAAACAACATGGAGGAAAAGAAGAAACTGAATAATAAGAAGAATTAAGTATTCCTTTCATCCCCGTTATAAAAACGTGGAGGAGAATCAGAAACTGAATAATAAACTAAATGAGGTCCTCTTTGTATTTGTTATAAAGACAACATGGAAAACCAGAAAGTAAATAATAAACAGAATGACATACTTTTTGTCTTTGTCATAAAACATAACATGGAGGAAAAGTGGACATTAAAAAATAAACGGAAAAGACGTATTTTTCTCGTTGTTATAAAAAAAACATGGAAGAAAAGCAGAAACTAAATAAGAAACGGAATTAGGTCCTTTTTGTCTTTATTATAAAGACAACATGGAGGAAACCAGAAACTGAATCATAAACAAAACAAAGTATTTTTGTCTTTGTCATAAAGAACAGCGTCGAGGAAGACCAGAAAGTAAATATTAAAACAAAGATATATTTCTTTCATTTACGTTATAAAAACAAAATGGAGGGGAAAAAAAAGAAAGTGAATGAGAAACGGTATATGTCTATATTTCTTAGATGAGGTATTATGTATACTATTTACATTATTTGGACTATTGTCCTCATGGTTATTGCCATATTTATCACAACGTTTCGGTCGTTGTACGCCCCGGCTTTCTTCAGTTGGTTGGAATGTCGAACTGAACCCTTTATTTCGCTCGCTGGGGTAAACTGTTCTAGTTCCACATGCTATATCTAATGGATGTCCTCAAGGACACATGGCACAGTGGATAAAGGCGTTAGTTAGATCCAGTGACAGGACCCAAAGAGTGTGAGTTCAATACCTGGTTATGGCGGTGGAGATCTTGGAGAGGGGAATTAACAGGAGAACTCTGATAACTGACATCCATTAGACATGGCACGTGGAACTAGAACAATTTACCCCAGTGACCGAAATAAAGTGTTCAGTTCGACATTCCAACCACCCGAAGAAGGCCGGAGCGTACAACGGCCAAAACGCTGGGATAAATATGGCGAGAAATGACGGGGAAGGAGATGAACCCAATAACTAAAACAAAAACAACAAAACATTCAAATTAAAATATGTCAGTAAGACCCGTCTCCCCCATGGAAAAAGTGGTCACTGTATTCTGTCAATATGCAGAATCTACTAACTTGGATGCTAGGAAAGAGCCTTTTTTTTTAACCCAGAGCGTTTATTTATAGTATCTGTCGGAGAGAGTTCTTCTTTCAAGGGAGACAATCATCATAAAGTGAGATAACCCCTGTTTGTTTATACTACAATAATTGTCTCATATAATATAAAAAGTAAAAAAAAAACATGGATGAAAAAAAGAAACAGAATAATACAGTGAATGAGGTAATTCTTTACTTTCCAAACTTTGAACAATATAGAAATCTCGAAGAAGACAATGATTAAAACGAGGTAATTCAAAATGGCTGCAGACAACAGTCGAATAACATGAAATAAATAAATATATAATCACGCAAATTCGGCAATAAGGAATACTTGCTGGCAAAAGAGGCCGAAAACTCCTGTTATTGATAAAATAGATGATGATAATTGTTTGAATAATATACAGAATAAATATTGGCCGAGTGGTTTGAACCACCACTTTTCAAATATGATAGCTGGGTTCGAATCTCATCATAGTCGATATCTTATGCAGGTAACTTCTTGATGTTATGGACCCTAGGAGGAGATCCCAGCGTCCCGCAATTTTGGAAAGTATCTGAAACCCTAATATGGACTGACCCAAGGCTTTTGAGTCAAATTGTTTAGAGAGAAGTGTTAGAAGGCAGTCGATGGTTGTGCAGGCACGAAGTCACAAGTCATCGTGACCGAGGGTCTGAGCGTATTCGGCTTTTTTCAAAATTTTGATCATGCCTCATGATGTGCTCTTTCCCATAAACTTTAACTAATGTCCGCTCAGCATAGTTGCAGGTTGGCTCTGTGGGTGTTGAGCAAATACAAATTTGCTTGAGTAGGCGTCTGTAACACGGATTGGCTAAACACCCTAGTAGACGGATGTTCTCGGAAACGCGTAACCGACTATTAAACGGAATAGGTAACTATTTAGTCTCCCAACATTACTCGATCCAGACAAAGATATTTGTCAAAACTTTGTTCTAAAATCAATATCGAAGTACCCAAAAAGACTTAATAATATATGGATTTATGAAAACAGTTCACACTCACGTCTTCGGAATTTTGAATATACAGGAAGACAGCAGAATGTAAAAATGATAGCCAGGAAAATATGGCTGAAGACGAGCTTAGAATGATATATAGAATGACGTAAATAGTTCCACACCGAATATTCCAAGCGACAGTAAACATGCAAGGAAAAGATTTTGTTTAAACAAGATAAGTCAAGACAAGAGTCTGAAAAAGATACTGAATAAGGCAATTATTGAATCTTTAGTCGTTGCAAAATAAATAATTTCCGATAAAGCAATTAATAGAGACGTTGTGTTAAAAGTCACATGCGTGTAGACAGGATCCGGAATAATGCATTTAATCAGAGGAAATTTCACAGCACAGACTATATAAGAGGAAATGGTGCGTTAAAACTGACATAGAACAAGAAAATAATCTGAATAATTTATGGAATTAAGTATATATTTATTTTCCAAACGTTAGAAAAATACAGGAACGCTGCAAAAGTCGAGTGGAAAAAGGCTGCGTTACATACAAAATGGATGAAGAGGTTGGTTGATTGGTTGATTTTGTTTAGTGCCATATCCAGTTATTTAATGTCGAAATCTAAATATTTTTTGTACACAATGTTATGACTTCAACTAAATATATTTTAAACGCAAAAAGATAAAATGTATTGTTAGTCATTTTGCTTTAAAAATTTATTGTTGCTAATTTTACTATATGTTTTATTGGTATTTTTACTATAAGTCAACATTTTTGCTATTTTTTTTTTTTAGAAAAATGCGCTGCTCGTAATTTTACTATGAAAATGAATTTTTATACTTTCATAGTGTTTTGTTTTTGTTTGGGGTTTCACTACTTGCCCATAGCTGGGACCCTGACAAGACATCCATTCACACAAGCTAGTCATATTGGTGACCTGTTACCTTTCCCTATGTCTTTTGTTCTCGATAACATCGTGGGTCACGGTGGACCTTGGACCAACAGCAATTAAGAGGTGGTTTCACGCTTCTAAAAATTCTTCAATGTCCCGATCAGAGACCTTGCTGCCAGATGTAGTTTATCATCATACCTAGGACCAGAATGAAGAGAAACGACTTAATAAAATATGGAATAAGGTAAATATTTAAATTAGGAAAATAAGACTATAGTGTACAAGCGTAGATTATATTATTCGTTCTTATGTGTGTCGTATCCGTTTAGAACATGGTGGATTGGGGCTCTCCACAGCTTTCTATATCTTGTGGTCCTTAGCAGTGTTTCTCTCTTTGCCAGGTCTCCTACATCACGTTCCGATACCCATTCGCATCTTACGTTCTCCGTTCATAGAAACTTTTAAAACAGCTTGACCCTAGAGAAGAATTACAAGCATATTTTATAATGGCAATGGCGAAAACAACCGTCTCCATACAGGAAACCTTGGGCATTAAAATTTTATGTTAATGTCGCTTGAAATTTATGAAACCATTTTCTTAGTACATTTTTCTTCAGGAAAATAGACTTCTCATTCTACAATTGTAACCATTTCAAGTACTGATGGGAATTTCCTTCCAAACCTTTTTAATGCTAATGGTATGTGTGATATTAGTCGTTTCCCTATAAGGAAACATTTGACATTCATTGACCGCGCAGGAAAACAGGTTTCTCAAGTCCAGTAGCTGTTATAGCTCTTTCCAGAATTTATGGAGATTTCTTTTCTAATCTTTTATTTGAAGTAGTGTGGAATGTAAACATCCTGATTATATATTTATTTCCCCTTCAAGTTAAATGTACTATCCATTTTAGTTGTTTCTGCTGTTGATGCGCTTTTTGTTAGTTGGTACAGTTCTTTGTGATTTTGTAGCGCCATTGCAATGTTTAAAGAACGGTAATCTTTGCCAAGACCCTTACGCGCTCAAATCTTTTACACCTTTGATTTTAAAAAGTTATTTCATATAACTGACCGTTTAGATATTTCCGAACACGTTTGAGGCCATGCATAACATCCACGTGAAAGTCTCGATTTGACAAAGCTATTTAAGAACATGGCTCACGTTTTAGGTTGACGTTTTAGTTTCGGAAGAATTTGCGGCCATTGGGTGAAGCAACGTCTGGCACGGTCTACTTTATGTCAATTTCTTTTTCTCCTATGCATAATTTGTTATAACTGATCCATACGCTATGATGTGTTTAACATTTGCTAATTCCAATTCTTGGATTTTTATGATTGCATTCAGGGGAGGTGCCATCACTGCTTTCATTCCAGTTTCAGCTAATAGTTTCTGCTTTGGAGAAGTTTATCTTGATTCCCATTAAGGCAGCCTGGGATATTAATATCATGATTACATACATTTCCTTTTGCTATTTTTGTTGTGGCTTCCGTTGCTAGAAGATTTAAATTGATACTTTTTATTGTTATTTGTTAAGGTTCTTTGTTTATAATTCCGGGGCATAAATCTAGAGAATTTGATGAATATTGTCTTCTTTAAGACCAAAAGGATCGATTCGATCAAATTAATCACTGATCTGAGAAGGTGGTTGTTATATAGATGATAGCCATTCCTGGACGAACCACCCGACATTCCTGGCATCGATATGAGACCTGAGATATCTTGATCTATTTAAAACAGGGCTCGAGTTCTTAGGTTATTATGTTGCTATTGAAGGCAAAGATGGACAGAAGAGAACAGCGCATAACCTATCTAACAAGCTTGTGTAAATCTATGGCAGAACAGGCTTTAGGAGAGATAGTAAAATGACAACATTTACTAGCAGCTGCAAACAAGGAAATTGTGGCGAGCCATGATCGTCAACGTCCTGAAAGGGCTTGGAACATGTAATAATAATAATAATAATAATAATATTAATAATAATAATAATAATAATAATAATAATAATAATAATAATTTTAGACTAAGATAAAGTACCACTGGCGAAATCTAACCTATGTTCAATTTCCTTCTATATTAAATTTCTTATAATTAATGCGTACACCGAGGTATTTGAAGTCGTTAATTAAACGATATAATAATTATTAATGTGTATTTATTTATATATTTCTTATACCATCTGTAGTGGTATTACATATTTATATAATAATATATTATATAATAATAATATAATTGTTATATAATAAGGTATTATATAGAGGGTGCGCTGGGTAAATTGTCGTCATGTTATGTTTTTAATTTTACGCATGCGCATTGTCTTTGATTTTTGCCGACTGCAAACTATCGAAGTGCTAGTTAGGAACCGTCTGTGAGAAAAAGAGCACCCTGATGCAATTAATTCCGCCAGAAACACCATGTTGTACTTGGCATTCGCCCCGGAAGCACCAGCGCGAACATTTCAGATAGATTGGGTGCAGAGGGTTTGGAATAGTGATTACGAAAGTACAGCATCGCGGAAAAATGACTGTGATCGTTCTGATAAGAAAGGAACTCCCGAATTTATTGGCGAGGGCCTTAGACTTAACACAGAAACCTGCATTAAGTGCTTAAAGAGGTACAGCTGTCCTGGATGAAGAGGGTGGCTGCTGAAAAACCGTATCTTTGACTGCTGGAAGACCCTATGTCTGACCACTTAACTCCCCAGACAACAGCACCTTGGCGCAGTTGAGCGAGAGACCGACAAAACGCCGAAATGAAGGACAGGATTATGGCATCATTCACCAACATAAACACGGAGACCTTCTGAAAGATTTGCTGGAGATTTGTTGAAGCGAATGGCGAATTTATTGAATAAATTTACTCTTTAGTCTTTCGAAATATTTTTGCGTAATTTTGGTAAATATTTGGAGATATATCTGTTAAAAATATGAGTTGACTGATTTAGATGACTAATTATAATCGTGCCCTGTTTATAAGGGAGATATTATATACTTATAAGTCTACCATTGGTCTTTGCTTTGAATATTGCTGCCACATTTGGTCTGGTGATCCGGTTATATATTTAGAATTTTTTATAACAACCAAAGAAGTATCTGCCATGTTATTTGTCATGACCTGGCAATTCAATATCGATGCCACTTTCCCACTACCGAAAAGTAGCTTTTTTGTGTTTTACGATAAATACTTTTATGGTAATTGTTCTAATGAACCTTTTTTCTGTTGTATCTAGAATTTAAGGGCAATTCTAGATTGGCGGAAAGGTCTCATCATTTTGCAGTTGAAATGGCTAGATGGAACCGTAAGTCCTACGCTAACAGCTACTTCTATCACACTTCTCGTTTGTGGAACTCTCTTCCGGCTTCTTGTTTTCTCAGTCAACTTTGATTTCAAAAACTTAAATGCAATGTAAATCGTTTTCTTCTGTCTTCTTAATTCTTATTCTTTTCTTGTCCTGTCTCCTTAATAATAGTTTTCCTGACATTCTTTAAAAATTCTTTTTTAATAAAGGTAATAAAGCAACTAAGGTACAAGAGGTTTCTTGAGCCCTAGTTGCTTTATTTCCTTGCTTTGGGTGAAATGATAAAAAAAAAAATACTTCCCTGGGCCGTTTTAATAATTTATGAAAATAAAATATTCATCTGTATTTAGACAAAATATGTCCCCGAGTTAAGTGAACCGTTTAATTAATCAGTTCTAAAACAGCCAAATCTGCGGGTAGCTTGCCAAATACTTCCATTCAGATTTCACCTGCACCGCATAGGAGAGACGTACACGTAGTGCAAGTGCGTACCCTACACACTATCGGAAGCCAACAAGAAACTAAAAGTGATAACTTGTTTCTGGTTGCTTTCTCGCCACCGCAAAGTACCCATATTTGATCGAGCATTCGCCAAGTACGAACAGTGGGTGCTGCATGCCTTGTTCAAGCGTCTCTGACAGTGGTTGACACCACAAGACCAATTCTACACCCACGCAAGATCATGCTCTCTATCTGCCGGACTAGTCAACAAGTGGTACACTATGAACTACTACAAGCGGGTCAAATATTCACTTCGTACCTGTACTCGTCGCAGTTGGATCGTGTTCAGCAGGCACTGAAGCAGAAAGAGCCAGCATTGGTTAATCGCAAAGATGTACTGATCCTCCATGACAATACCAGCCCTCATGTGGCACAGATAGTCAGGAATACCACACGGCGATTGGCTGGGAGACACTTTGCTTTTAACCTTATTCCACAGACTCGGCGCCAACAAATTACCAACTCTTTCATTTCGCAGTCAACCTTTCGCAAATAAGGCACTCTTCTTCGCGTCTATGACACCTAATATTTACCTTAAGGCATTGCGCAGCTGGGAGCACGCTGGCAAAAGGTCTAGGATGCAGATGACGATTACAACGAGGACTAACGTTATGCTAAATATACTGTATATCTTTTTTCGCCAATAATTCAAAAACGGCGAAATCTTTTTGTACTTACAATTAATGCCACGCTAGGCAAACATTAGTCAGTTCATTATTTAAGAAAATGAACTATAAATTATATACAGTGCCTTTTTATAGCCACCTGTCACATTATTGTCATCTAAGACGGTTTACATTTAAATAAGTAGCGAAGTAATCGTTTTAAGTGATACGATTAATCAAAATAAGTGCTGCGTAATTTGTTGGGACACTTTATTGAAGAGGATATAAATGAAAAGATTTAAAATTGACAACTTTTTTTCATTTCACCGACGCAGACGGTAAACACATTGTCGCGTCCTCTAATGTCATTCATTCATTCTTTGTTTGTTTGTTTGATTTTTTCTTTCTTTCTTCCTATTCGCCCAGTTGGCTGGGGCTGTAGAATACGCTGACAGTACCTCTGTATAGGCGTAAATCACTCCCCAATGAGTAGTCCTTGGTATGGTGATAAACTACATCCGGCAGCAAAGGAACATTGACCACCTCTTAATTGGTGTTGTTCACAGGTACACCCTGATCCGGAGTGGTTAGCTCCTGTTAGGGTCCCAACTATGGGTAAATAGTGAACCCCCAAACAAAAATCAAAACACTAGGAAAGCATACAAATACATTTTCAATTCAAAAATACCATTTTTATTAAAAAAAATAATACAAGGCATTTTTATAGTAAAATTACCATCAATATATTTGCATAGTAAAATATACCAACAAGACATTTTTGTAGTAAAACTACCAGCAATACTTTTTCATATAGCAAAATGACCAGCAATATATTTTATATCAAAATCACAATCAGTATATTTTATAGCAAAATTGAAGACATGACATACATTGTGAAAAACAAACAAAAAACAAAAAAATATCAATTTTCTAAAATTAATCTCATTTGTTTAAAGACTATTTGGTAAAAAATGAAGCTATGTAACTATAATTTAATCATGAAATAATGTCATTCTCTTGAATTCATTATTAAGCTTTAATTTTAATTTTCATATTTAGGTTTCGGCATTAAATAATGGTTGGTATGCCGAAAAAAAACCTTCTCTTCCTTCCATTTTTTCTTTCTTTCTCACGCTGAAACAACAAAAAAGCGTCTCTGAGATGTCTTTTCCGTCTTTCCTCGCGATCAAAACAGACGAGTACATTATTTATGAGTCATTAGCAGCGTGTAACGTACACGCTAACTAAGGAATGATTACAATTCTAATACACAATGTTGCATCTGTTAACTTTAGACAAGGAAAGCATTCTGTAAATGGTGAGGCTCGGTGAAACGTTTTCTAACAGAATTGAAGAAGAATTTAACTGATATATAGAATAAGGTAAATGCCTTTGTTTAATTGCACAATTCAGAAAGGCAGCGGATCGTATAGATCAGCAAGTTGAGTTCAAATATTACTGAATAATACGTGCAATATGGCAAATATTGAATGTCTAACCTTTAGATAATAACAGAAAGAAATAAGGTAAATATTTAAGAAGATAATTATTGAATCTCTGAACTTTATAAAAACAAGAATTGAACAAACTAAATGGATAATAAGATGAATTTTGAACCTCCGAAATTTAGACGAAACTGGAAAGGGAATGAGGTGAAATTTTAGGTAAACAGGTTGTGGAAAGCTATGATCGCCCATGCGCTGAATTGGCACGCTACAAAGAAGAAGAAGAAGAAGAAGAAGAAGAAGAAGAAGAAGAAGAACAAGAAGAAGAAGAAGAAGAAGAAGAGGAAGAAGAAGAAATAGAAGAAGAAGAGGAGGAAGAAGAAGAAATAGAAGAAGAAGAAATAGAAGAAAATGAAAAACAAGAGAAATACAAAATAGAAGAAATAGAAGAAAAAAGAAAGACAAGAAATAAAAGAAGAAGAAGAAATAGAAGAAGAAGAAAAACAAAAAATAGAAGAAGAAATAGAAGAAAAAGAAAAACAATAAATAGAAGAAAAAGAAAAAGAAGAAGAAGTAGAAGAAATAGAAAAAGAAGAAATAGAAGAAAAAGAAAAACAAGAAATAGAAGAAGAAAGATGAAAAATAGAAGAAAAAAGAGAAGAAAAATAGAAGAAGAAGTTTTATTTCCCTAGTATTGCTTCTCTTTTTCTTCTTTTCAACCACTTGACCTCTTAATATACACTATAAACATCGTTATTAATTATAAACGAAGAGCCATCATTAATTATGTCTGTATTTTAATTACAGGTTTGCACCTCTAACTTATTTACACCCATCTTCACAAAAATGGATCTGTAGACATTAATAGGTTGATATTTTTGAAACATTCTTTTACTACAAAGCTTGACGCACAGACGTGTTCCTGTCTTTAGACACGTGACCAAGTTCCTGATTTCCTTTTGATTCGACACCTCTTCATGAACAAAACCTCTCCGATTAAAAATCTTCAACAGCAGCAACAAAAAAGAATTTAAGTAAAAAAGGAGTTTTATTACCTTTCCACAATGTGCCCCCTCCCAAATCTTCTCTGGCACTAACAATAAAAAAAAAAAACGAAAACACTGACAGTATAGAAAAGGAAGAAAACGAAATATGTTTTTTTACCTTCTTTGTTATCAAATAGAATTCACAGAGTTCTGCAGACGAATATAATAAGCTAATGTAAATGAAATATCTGTTCATGTAGGTAAAGAAAGCGCGGACAATACACCTGACTAGCTTTTCCCATACATACTGTATATTTCGCTTACTTTTTCTATCATCCAGCCTATTCTATTTTATCCTGTCTATACAAGTCAACTGACATTTTTTTTCTTACTTGAACTATTGTTGTATTACACATTTTTGTTATCTCAGTCACTTACACAATATTCACCTCTTTTTAGACATGTTTCTTTGTAACTATCAAAAATATTCCACTCCTATATGTTCCAGTGTGCCATTTATCTCTTTCAACAATCATTTCACCTCATGCAAGGCAGTCAATCCACTAAGACTCAAAGTTTACTGAGTATAAAACAATTAGAAAACAGAAACATTATTAAGGAGTGAGAACAATAGAAGAGTGATCAGGAAGATAGATAGATAGATTCTGTGTGACTGATAGATACAAGAATATGGACTGACAGACAGACAGACAGTTAGATAGATAGATAGATAGATAGATAGATAGATAGATAGATAGATAGATAGATTCTGTATGACTGATAGATACAAGAATATGGACAGACAGACAGACAGACAGACAGATAGATAGATAGATAGATAGATAGATTCTGTGTGACAGATAGATACAAGAATATGGACAGACAGACAGATAGATAGATAGATAGATAGATAGATAGACTCTGTGTGACTGATAGACACAAGAAATATGGACAGACAGACAGACATATAGATAGATAGATAGATAGATTATGTGTGACTGATAGACACAATAATATGGACAGACAGACAGACAGACAGACAGATAGATAGATAGATAGATAGATAGATAGATAGATAGATAGATAGATTCTGTGTGACTGATAGACACAAGAATATGGACAGGCAGACAGACAGACATATAGATAGATAGATAGATAGATAGATAGATAGATAGATAGATAGATAGACAGATAGACAGATAGATAGATTCTGTGTGACTGATAGATACAAGAATATGGACTGACAGATAGATAGATAGATAGATAGATAGATTCTGTGTGACTGATAGACACAAGAATATGGACAGACAGAGAGACATACAGACATATAGACAGATAGATAGATAGATAGATAGATAGATTCTGTATGACTGATAGATACAAGAATATGGACAGACAGACAGACAGACAGACAGACAGATAGATAGATAGATAGATTCTGTGTGACTGATAGATACAAGAATATGGACAGACAGACAGATAGATAGATAGATAGATAGATAGATAGATAGATAGATAGACTCTGTGTGACTGATAGACACAAGAATATGGACAGACAGACAGACATATAGATAGATAGATAGATAGATAGATAGATAGATAGATTCTGTGTTACTGATAGATACAAGAATATGGACTGACAGATAGATAGATAGATAGATAGATTCTGTGTGACTGATAGACACAAGAATATGGACAGACAGACAGACAGACAGACATATAGATAGATAGATAGATATATAGACAGATAGATAGATAGATAGATAGATAGATATATAGATTCTGTGTGACTGATAGATACAAGAATATGGACGGACAGATATATATATAGATAGATAGATAGATAGATAGGACAGAAATTGATTCTGAGTTTGAGATATTAATTTTAACAAAAACCCATACATTTTGGTTAGCGCCTCAGAGATCGATCATGAATATATTCGTGTCATATAACAATTCCTAAATCGATCGCGTTGTCTATATGAATAGAACCGAGAGAAAACTGAATAGAATAAGTTTGAAAAACTAAAATATATACATATATATATATACATTATCAGATTTAAATGTGAATGCAATGATGTATTTGAGTTTTACATAGACAGCAGTGACGAATATAGTTTTTGGCAAAAAGTCCACAAAGGGACATCCTTA
Organism: Acanthosepion esculentum; assembly: GCA_964036315.1. Classification (NCBI taxonomy): domain Eukaryota; kingdom Metazoa; phylum Mollusca; class Cephalopoda; order Sepiida; family Sepiidae; genus Acanthosepion; species Acanthosepion esculentum. The sequence continues at coordinate 66,263,969 of OZ038483.1, forward strand.
TTCCTATCACGGCTTTTATTTGATGTTCCGTAAATTTATTCCCACTTCTTATTAGAAACGAGTATATATATATATATATATATATATATATATATATATATATATATATATATATATATATATATAGTGAGAGAGAGAGAGAGAGAATTAATAGGCCGGTTAATAAGACCATCAGGTACAATAACAACAATTTATCTGTCGCTGCACATTTCAACCAACCATTTCATAGCGTCAATGATATCTGTGATTTTAGCGTCTTCATTCAACAGCCGAGAAGAAAGACGATGTTCGGAGTTGAAATTTTCAAAATAAGTTCAAACATTGATTGATTAAGCAGGGATTTCGGTATACTCAGAGGGTGTAATTTTCACAGGATGACTGCTAAACAACAACCTTTGTTAGAAAAGTAAGTTCCACTTCTTTGTTTATTCGTCGTATCCTTAAGATAGAAGACAAGCGTATTCGGAAATTCCAACATTAAAATCGATATCTTCGTGCCTCAGTTCAGTCAAAAGGTTAATATATAATAAGTATAATTTTTTTGACAATATTTGTGTCATTTTTATTCTTCAATTTTGATTAACAGCCCTATTAAATCTTAAATTAAAAAGCACAGGTGGATCACATTTCGTTTTAATTATATATATGAAGATATATAATTAAAACGAATGGTGATCCACCTGTGCTTTTTAAATCTGATATTTGTATATGTATATATTTTAGTTTTTCAAACTTATTCTATTCAGTTTTCTCTCGGATCTATTCATATAGACAACGTAAGCGAACGATTTAGGAATAGTTATATGACACGAATATATTCATGATCGATCTCTGAGTAGCTAACTAAAATGTATGTGTGTTTGTTAAAATAAATATCTTAAACTAAGAATCAAGTTCTGCCGTATCTATCTATCTATCTATCTATTGGCCGCAATCTATCTATCTATCTATCTATCTATCTATCTATCTATCTATCTATCTATCTGTTCATATTTATCTATCAGTCACACACAATCTATGTATATCTGTTCATATTTATCTATCAGCCACAGACAAACATTCTATCTATCTATCATTTCATATTTATCTATCAGTCACACACAATCTATCTATCTATCATTTCATATTCATCTCTCTCTCTCTCTCTCTCTCTCTCTCTCTCTCTCTCTCTATATATATATATATATATATATATATATATATATATATATATATATATATCTTCACTAAGAATTAATTTCTAATCTCGATTTGGAAGTAGTCATTTGCTTATTTTAACGCTCAAAAAAGGGTTGCAGTATAAGTCCGTACAACATTTGCATGCAGTATTCACATTTTCCGAACTTTTGATGAATGCAATGTGATCATTATCTCTATTTCTGTCCCTATCCTCCCACCCTCTTTGATTATGCCTCAGCCTACGTCCAGTTTATCAGCCTCCATTTTCAATGCAGTTGAAGTTGTCCAACTTCTGCTAACGGTTTTTGCCTTGCGTACTTTAGTCAATTTCACTCCTTCCTCACTATTTGTGCCATTTCCTTTTTGCACATGTACATTCTCCTTGACTCCTTTTCCTCGGTAACAGATGCATATGCGTACATATCTCGCGCATATCTCTTTGACTCATCCAAACAAGCGCAAACAAGTCCATTTGCATTTAAATGAAGTTAAATTCAAAGTGTTAATTATCTCGGGGGTGAAGCTATCCATCATTATTTCATCTATTGTCAATTACGAGTGAAATGCAAGCTGCTCGCAAGATTTTAGGCAAATATAATGAATACATTTCGTTTCGTCAGAGAGGCAGAAATACAAGATCATTTGATTTGCCAAAATGATCGCAGCTTAGAATAAAATTCTTTATAAGTTAATGATTAATTGTCTAAATTCAAGATTAGTGGATTTCTCTATTTTTTTTCTCTGTGGATATACATCGTAAACCTCGTTATTGATTATAAACGAAGATCCATCATTAATTATAAGTCTCTGTTTTACTTACAGGCTTGTACCTCTAACTTATTTACACCCACCTTTACAAAAATGGATCTGTAGACATTAATGGGTTGATATTTTTGAAACATTCTTTTACTACAAAGCTTGACGCACAGAAGTGTTCCTGAAGAAGAAGAAGAAGAAGAAGAAGAGGAAGAAGAAGAAAGAGAAAAATAGAAGAAGAAATAGAAGAAAAAGAAAAACAAGAAACAGAAGAAATACAAGAAATACAAGAAATACAAGAAGAAGAAAAACAAGAAATAGAAGAAGAGGAAGAAGAAGAGGAAGAAGAAGAAAGAGAAGAAATAGAAGAAGAAATAGAAGAAAAAGAAAAACAAGAAATAGAAGAAAAAGAAGAAGAAATAGAAGAAGAAGAAGAAGAGGAAGAAGAAAGAGAAAAATAGAAGAAGAAATAGAAGAAAAAGAAAAACAAGAAAGAGAAGAAATACAAGAAATACAAGAAGAAGAAACACAAGAAATAGAAGAAGAGGAAGAAGAAGAGGAAGGAGAAGAAAGAGAAGAAATAGAAGAAGAAATAGAAGAAAAGGAAAAACAAGAAATAGAAGCAAGAGAAGAAGAAATAGAAGAAGAAGAGGAGGTAGAAGAAGAAAGAGAAGAAATAGAAGAAGAAATAGAAGAAAAAGAAAAACAAGAAATAGAAGAAAAAGAAGAAGAAATAGAAGAAGAAGAAGAAGAGGAAGAAGAAGAAAGAGAAAAATTGAAGAAGAAATAGAAGAAAAAGAAAAACAAGAAACAGAAGAAATACAAGAAATACAAGAAGAAGAAAAACAAGAAATAGAAGAAGAGGAAGAAGAAGAGGAAGGAGAAGAGGAAGGAGAAGAAAGAGAAGAAATAGAAGAAGAAATAGAAGAAAAAGAAAAACAAGAAATAGAAGAAAAAGAAGAAGAAATAGAAGAAGAAGAAGAAGAGGAAGAAGAAGAAAGAGAAAAATAGAAGAAGAAATAGAAGAAAAAGAAAAACAAGAAACAGAAGAAATACAAGAAATACAAGAAATACAAGAAGAAGAAAAACAAGAAATAGAAGAAGAGGAAGAAGAAGAGGAAGAAGAAGAAAGAGATGAAATAGAAGAAGAAATAGAAGAAAAAGAAAAACAAGAAATAGAAGAAAGAGAAGAAGAAATAGAAGAAGAAGAAGAGGTAGAAGAAGAAAGAGAAGAAATAGAAGAAGAAATAGAAGAAAAAGAAAAACAAGAAATAGAAGAAAAAGAAGAAGAAATAGAAGAAGAAGAAGAGGAAGAAGAAGAAAGAGAAAAATAGAAGAAGAAATAGAATAAAAAGAAAAACAAGAAACAGAATAAATACAAGAAATACAAGAAGAAGAAAAACAAGAAATAGAAGAAGAAGAAGAAGAAGAAGAAGAAGAAGAAGAAGAAGAAGAAGAAGAAGAAGAAAGATGAAAAATAGAAGAAAAAGGAGAAGAATAGAAGAGGAATATGAAGAAGAAAAAGAAATAAAAGAAGGAGGTTTTATTTCCCTAGTATTGGTTCTCTTTTTCTTCTTTTCAACCACTTGACCTCTTAATATACACTATAAACATCGTTATTAATTATAAACGAAGAGCCATCATTAATTATGTCTGTATTTTAATTACAGGCTTTTTACCTCTAACTTATTTACACCCATCTTCACAAAAATGGATCTGTAGACATTAATAGGTTGATATTTTTGAAACATTCTTTTACTACAGAGCTTGACGCACAGACGTGTTCCTGTCTTTAGACACGTGACCAAGTTCCTGATTTCCTTTTGAGTCGACACCTTTTCATGAACAAAACCACTTCGATTAAAAATCTTCAACAACAGCAACAAAAAAGAATTTAAGTAAAAAAAAGCGTTTTATTACCTGTCCACACCTTGTTATGTTTTTTTTTTAGGGGTGGATGCAAGAATCCCGATTAGTTGATATATTTATTCACGAGAAAATTGATTCATACCTTTTTCATACTTGAAGGGTTGGTGCGAAATATTTCCTCGTCGAGACGGGCAATTTTCAATGTTAACCTATAGACTCAAGTATAAAGCCGACCGATGTTTACCTAGATAAGTATAAAAACGACCAGTTTTCAAGTTTAGACTCCAGTATAAACGTGACTAATGCTCAACTATTTAAAAAAATAATCATTTCACCCTAAGCAAGGTGGATAAACCACTACTACGCAGGGGTTAACAGGGGGTGAAAGTGAAAGAGAAAATACTAAGTATAGGGAGAATTGAGGAAAGGAAAAAACATGAACGGGATTCAAGAAAACACAAGATGGCGAATACTGTTGTATTTGATTTTTTAAGATTGTATTGATTCACGCAGGAACATGACCAATGTTTACATATAGTCTCAAGTATAAATGCAACTAATGCGTTACTGTTGATTCAAGTATAAATACGAGCTTTATTTACGTATAGGCTCAAGTATAAACACAATTAATGTTTACATTTCGATTCAAGCATAAACACGTGCAATGTTTACGTACAGACTCAAGTATAAATACGACTAAAGCTTACCTGATTACTCTATATTTCAATGATTATTGATAGACGCAAGTATAAAATGTCCAATGCTTACGTGCTTAAGTTACAAGTATAAACATTATCAATATTTATTTATCGAGTGAATTCTGAACACGGGTTATATTTACCTATAGATTCAAGTATAAACATATCCAATGTTTATGTTTGGACACGAATATAGATACGACCAGAATTTACCTATAGCGTCACATATAAGTACAATGGTTACGTATAGGCTCAAGTATGATGAAAACAGATTTAGACAAAATAACACAAGTATTTATATATTGTAAAATCCACGAATAGAAAACAAAGGTTAAAGTCAGTACCGCACACCGTATGTATTTGCTCTCCTCCAATTGAATACAGGATGACATGTCTACGATGTAATAAGTTAGGCGGTCGAATAGCTGTGTCAGTGTAAATTTTGCAGCCATGGGAAGCGCACTGTATTTAAAACTGTTTGTTAATTTGTGGTATTGGCATTGGAGTCGTGTATCCTACGGATCGTTAGATTTATAAACTAATATAAGTCAGGGAGTGATTACAATAAAGAATTTGAAGGAACAATAATAAACGGATAAACAGGAGGAGAATAGAAATAAAACCCGGATACTTTGAAATGGGGACATTGAAAGAAATAGAAAGCTTTAGTGTTCCCTCTTTGAGCGTTTTTAAATATAATTCAGACAAACTGTAGATGATGACATTTGACAAAACAACAGAAGAACTAAAAACTAGGAAACAAGGAAACTTGTTGCTTGATATGTAATATTTCAAATGCCAGAGAATATTAGACAAATAATAATATGTCAGTGAATAATTGAAAAATAGTTTTTTTGCATGCTTCTCATGTCGGCGGTCATTTCCAGTGCGAAAATGCTCAAGTGCGGTTGGAAACCTCATAAGACCATCGGATGATGGACATTATTGAGTGTAGCATGTATATGAAGATTCGTTTGAAATAGTAGGCAGTCCACTGCTAGCTGATGCTGAGAAAAAGATTACGTTCTCCGGTTAACGGTGTTAGAGATATCTTCATCGGTCGTTTGACTTACAGAATCGGACAGTTTTTAAAAAAATAAAACAGAGAGTTATTGCAACAAGAAGTTATCTAAAACAACAACAAGAAAACAGACACAAGGTAAACAGAAATAAAACTACGGAATACGTATAAGTGGAGACACCGAAATGAGTAGAGGTTGTTTTAGTTGTCCATTTTTGAACCAGTCTAATGATAAAGGAAAACACAGATCTAAACAAACAATAGACCCAAATTCTTCAGTGAGCACCTGAAAGCAAATGGATAAACTAATGTTTAATCATCAGTAAAGTATTTGCCTTGTTCCAAGATACAAGAAAAGGTATTGCTACATAATGCCCAATATTTGATAATTTATTTATAGCCATAAGAAGCGTCTTGAAAACACCAAGATATGGCTCTACCATAGAACATAGGAGAAACTGCTATTTTTAATCATCTCACCCCAGGCTAGGCGATAATGCCACTAAGACTCAAGAGGTTCCTGGTCAGTGAAAGAAAATCAGAAAACTGTAGAAGGAAGCGGAAACACAATCCTAACCAAGAAACAATGAATAAACCCATACTCCTGTTCGGAAGACGTGGAACGAGAACTGTAAAGAAACTGCTGCTAACCACCAGAAAATATCGGGGGGGGGGACATAACGAAGAAAGGTTTGGAGAATTTAACACTCACAGGGCATACTGAATGCAAGTGAAACCTAGGGAAAGAAGAAGTAATGTAATTAAACTTTTCATATTTTTGGTCAGTAGTGAATTTCTTTCTTTATTATATATACCTCAAATATGTATTTTTAGCAACAACAATAATAACAATGTCCTCATATATTTAATGATAATTTTATACATTTCTCATTTATTGATTTGTTTATATAATTGCCATTAAAGTAATATTAAGTTAAAGTTGTACATTTGATAACGAACATCCAGTGTAAAATATATATGATCGTTCCTTGTCATAGTAGAGGGCTTACTTGCCCCAGTGATCCTAAGAGCGTAGTTGTCAAGAGTTCCAACTCCTGCAGGATCACCCATGGCGGTAAAGTTGAGGAGAAGGGACCAGAATGAACGCGACCAACACTCGAAGAAACCAATGACGGCATAAACAAATATCTACACGATCTCAACGGCCCAAGAATGCATTCCTAAACTTAATAGAAAAGCACTTCGCTTAAACAAACCGATTAGCAACAAATATTCAACAATCCGTTACAGTTGCACAAAAAATAAAAATCAGTTACAGTTGCACAAAAAATAAAAAAGCCACAACAAAAAAATAATACCTATAATAATGCAACCAAGGAACCTCAATGCAACTGCAGAAATAAAACAACATGTCCACTCCAAGGAAATTGCCAACAAACGAATATCATATATAAAGCCAAGGTAAGTGCAAACAACAGGACAATGTACTACATCGGTGCCACTGAGGGGCCATTCAAGAAGAGAAAAAAACAACCATAACCTTTCATTCTCCAACAGAAAATAATGGAACAGCACTACACTATCCACATACATATGGCATCTAAAAGACAGAAATATTACACCAAGAATAAACTGGAAAATATTGAAAAAAGCATCTGCCTACAACATTACAAAGAAAAATGTCTACTTTGCCTACACGAAAAGGTAGTAATAATTTCTCATACCCAACAAAAAAATATAAGATCAGAAATAATTTCCAAATGCAGGCATGAAATAAATACCTATTATGAGAATTCATGCCAAACGGATAAAAAATACCAACAAACACTACTACATAAATCACTATTGACCCTATAAACATGAAAAGAGAAACCACTGTCACCATAACACCATCAATTATTTTCTAGTTCAAACAACCACCATAATAATTCCAAATATTCCACCACCATTACTACGATCACTTCTACCACATTACAATAAATGTTTGCTGCTACAATTGTTATTATGATCACCCACTCCCCTCACCATTACTACTACATTATAATTAGCATTACCGTATTAGTCCACAATTATACTTACTTCTTCCTCCCCCTGCAAAATTAATACCCCCGCATAAATACTAATAAGTATTACAAATTGGAATGTCTACCATTTACAAATGCGCAATCGCCAAAAACAAGCAAATAACCGGCTTTAAAATAATAACAAAACAGCCTTAAAAAATTAAAAATAATAGCAATTTTTACCTATCATAGTCTTACACAGGCACCATTATACGTATATATGTGCGTGCGAGAAAACATTATTCAGCGAACAAAAATAGAGAATCGATCTGCGCGTTGACAGCGCAACAAACAAGAAATGTTCGCTATATAATCCAACATTGAATACAGCCACCAAATGCGTACGTATGTGCTCAACAACACATATATGTGCATATATGCTCAATCCCACACTGTTCACATATGTTTATGTTTGTGTGAGCTCCGGTGAGTGAGCGTACATGTGTGTCTGCGTAAGTCAATGAATGTACGTGCGTGTATCTATGTTTGCCTAAGTATGAGTGGCGTCCCGATGACAATTTTTCCTCCCACTTCCATAAAACACCAATATACGCAACAATATATAAATCTAAAATTTAAAAATTAATCAGTATGTGTGACGTCGCAAATAGCGTGAAACCCAGGATCACAAATTCAAATCAATCCGACTAAATATGTTAGCTCTCTCACTGATATTGAGCGCTTTCCAATAAGTAGCGCGCATATATAATATATAAGTAATATATATATAACAAAATTGCACACACACACACACACACACACACACACACACACACACACACACACACACACACACACACATATATATATATATATATATATATAGATTATATTTATATACATACACATTTCGCTCGCACACACACACAACACACATATATTCTGTTATTTTTATAGGTACAATTTATTTAAGTAAATGCTCTTTTTTCAATGAAACAATATTTATTACATTTACTGGCCTAAGATTTCATTAAATTTCGTAGAAAATATGTGTTCTACGACCGGAAACGAACCTGTATTCCTATACGGAAACTCTCATTTGACCTGACGTAATGCACAATTCAGCTACAGAGAGCAGAATATATTGTGTGTTTATGAATATTAATTCAGAAATTGCTAACCAGACGTTTCCCTGTAGCTGAATGGTACAGCACATCAGGTCAAATTACGATTTCCGTATAGTAATACAGGTTCGATTCCTGTCGGGGAACGCATATTTTCTACAACATTTCTCGAACATTCCGGCAAGTAAATGTAATTAATA
>OZ038483.1:66280279-66320279 GCA_964036315.1 Acanthosepion esculentum
AAAAAAACCCAAAAAAAACCCAATCAATTAATCTATCAGTGTTCCCCAAAATAGGACTCAAGATAAACCTTTCCAAAACAGGAACTATGATCTGAAATTGGGATGAAAGTAGTGATGGCACCTACCCTGAATCCATCATCAAAATGAAAACATCCTCTATCAAGTGTTCTAAGAAATAAGACTCAAGATAAACCTTTCCAAAACAGGAACTATTACTAGGAATTGGAATGACACAGACTCTGAATTCATTATGAAAATTCAGGATATGGAATTATTAAAAAATGCTTCAAATATGTCGGCGTCTAGATCAGTTATAAGAAATTTATTATCGGAGATAAAGTAATTGAACATAGAATAGACTGTGCTAAAGGTAGTTTCTCGCCTCAATTGCTAAAAAACAAAGCACTAACCTAAAAACTCTACCCATCCTTTAAACGGTCTCTTCTGACCGAGATATTCCTATGGATGTCATTCATAGCGCCAAACCTGTTCAGAAATATCTAAACTGCCAGCTGCATGCAACCACTTTCTCAATGGCTAAACTTTGAGTGCGTGAACCCTATAGGTCTTAGCAAGTGCCATCCTTGTTTGAACCGCTTCGAATGGCGCTACAGAATCCCAAATAACGAACTGTACCAACGGCAACAACTAGGATTGATATCACACGTAACACTAGGAGAAAATTATTTTAGAATGAAGATGTTAACAACTTCAAACAATAGTTTACGAAGGAAACGCCCCATCAATACTGGAGAGAGTGATAACAGTGAAGCTGAAAAAACTGTTTCCGTAAAAAATTAATAGAAGTACTTTATAAATTTCAGACAAAGGTTCTACTGGCTGCACGGTCAATGAATGAGGAATGTTTCCTTATAAAGAAACACTTAATATTACAAGTACCTCTACCAAAAAGGTTATTTAATAAAACTTCTTTCATTCTCGAGCACCAATTTGATGCAGCCCCGGATGAGACTGTAAGTTTGGATGAGGTTTGTGTTCAAGTTGAGAGATATCCAGATATAAGAGATACTTGAAAATTTCGTTCACTGTTATAACAATGAACGAAATTTTCAAATCAGGTCGTATATTTCGATTAAAATCAAAAAGGATCATACAGTCATTCTAGCAAACCATGAAATCAGACCTAAATATAATTAACCGTTTCCATACAGCAAACATTGGGCATTCACCGAATAGTGAGCTGTACTATAGATTGAACGTTTTAAAACCATTTTCTAAAACGAGTTTTTTTCCCCCCAGGAAAATAGACTTCTCATGCCTATTAACTGTTATCGCTATTTCTTGGATTTTTTGCAGTTTCCTTCCAGTATGGAAAGTTAGCATCATTATTAAATCGGCATATTCCATTCACTACATGTGATACCCATTTTTGATGTTGTTGATATTGGAAGTCTCTAAGTCAGTGGTACTCATTTTTATTTTGTTGCTCTGGGCTGCATTTCCGGAATTAAAATTTGGTTGCGCCTCACCAAATTTTATGTGATAAAAAGTACATTAAAAAACCAAAAAAAAAAACCAAAAAAACAGTGAGAGGGCTAAAGGATGATAACTTCTGATTCGAAGTTAGAGCATTATCAATGATAACTATCACCTCAAATTTGCGGATCCTATTCTTAAAAATTGATATAATGAAAAATATCATAATGATAAAATCGGTCAATAATTATTTATAACTATTTATATTGGGATTCATGCATGAAATTACAAGTAATCTATAATAATAATTTTAAATTTTGAAATAATATTTTTTTTTGGCATATCAATGTTTTAAAAATTTTCTACATCCTATTCTGTCGCACCTATCAGACGCACTGTACTGTTTGGGGGGGCAATGCGCTTTTTGTTATTTGGTAATGCTTGCGTTTGATACCACATACAGGATTTTGATTTCGCGGTCATGTTTTCGGTTTAACCTCGATGTCGTAAAACAGTTACCAAAATGGCAATTTCCGAAACCAGTGTTATGAAGTAAATCTAGAAATGATGGCCAGTAGTATAAAGATCAAACAGAATCAATGTACTGTTTTTAAAGTCAGAACTTTCGTTTGAGTTGAGTTTTATGGTGGATTTTCCTGTAGTGGTCGCAATTGAGCCAAATCTGCAAAACCAAAATAATCAATCAATTAGCAAACAAATATATTACAACGGGGAAAAAAGTCAGTTAACCAGATTCTGGAAGAAGGTGAAGTGGGAAAAAAGAAATTCGGCTTACTTTGTTGACAGTTTTTCGGCAATGGAACGAAGTGTTGTATTGTTAATTTTGTTTAATGGCATATTAACTTCTATGGGTTTCGCCGAAATTTAAATATTTTGAACATAATTTTATGACTGTAACTAAATATATTTTGAACGTAGTTGTATCCCTTCAATTACAGATAAAATGTATTGTTGGTAATTTTGTCTAAAACCTATTTTTGCTCATTCTCCTATAAAATTTATTGCGGGTCATTTTACAATAAATATGTATTGTTGGTAATTTTTCTATAAATATGTATTGCTTTGCTTGTAATTGTACTATAAGTAGGTATTATTTGTAATACTACTATAAAATGTATTGCTGGTCATCTTTCTTTAAAACTGAATTTTTGGTAATTTTACTATAAATATGTATTATTGGTATTTTTTATATAGACATGTATTGCTGGTATTTTTACCGTAAAAATATTTTTTTATATTCAATAGAGTTTTTTGTTTGTTTGGGGGGTTCACTATTTGTCCATAGCTAAGACCCTAACAGGTGCTATTACCCCGGGTCAGGATGGACCAGGGAACAACAGCAATTAAGAGGTGCTTCCACGTTCCTCAAAACCTCCAATCTCCAGATCAGAGGCCTTTGATGCCGGATGTAGCTTATCGTCATACACAGGACTAAATACAAAATGAGATCATCCTTGCTGCCAGGAAGACCTTCACGTGTTAGCTTCTATATGCAAATCTCACTTTGAACACAGACTAGACTTCTTTGTTAGTCGACATTTTCTTCAACCATCTCCTCTTTAGTTATCGCAGCTCAGCATCAGGTGGGCGGAAACGTCTCACCTATTGATCTTTACTTAATTATCGGGAAATACTTTTAGAAAGCAGGCCATTGTCAGTATGGATAAAAAAGAGATCACCTACTTAGATAGCAGCTTCCGGGAGGCACGCGGAAAATCTTTTAACGTACGTTCTTTCAAAATCTGTGTTTTCTCTGCCTTTCATGCTTACAAGTTTTATAAACCGCCTCGGCACCTACAATAGCGCGATTTGTTAGCATGCTTCTCTCCTGGGCTGATTTGGTAGTATTAGGAGGTTCGGACCCCACTTACTGAACCAGGGCTGTAGCCTTGTGCCAGAACGAAATAAATCTAGTTGTATGCGTATCAGTTGTCGGCGTGGAAATTTGAAGTTAATCGATTTCAAACCGTGGTCTTTGTGTTCACTTTTGCACAAATACTGTTCGGTAAAGAATGAATATAGTTCTTCTTCTCTTCCCCCACCTAGATATACGCTAAAAGGCAAGGAAGACTGGTATCTCTGGCATTGGTTAGTAAACAGATTAAGAGAAAGACAACTGAATTGAAACCCGTTTCAAATAATAACAAGCAACATCCAACTCATAAAAAAACGTACTTGTTAGAGACATCACCGTAGATGCACTTAAAGTAATGAAGCTGCGTCTCTATTCTCCATGAGGGAAATTAATGGTTCTCGGGATGGGAGGAGGGAGAATGCATTTTAAACCATTTTAGGAACGTTGGTGATAAAATAAAAAAAAAATGTTGATACTAGTCCGCTTTGTCAGTGGAATGAAAAAATATTTGATCTCCGAACTATAGACAGTTTTGACAAAGGTATGAATTCATCATTTTTACATCTCCCTCAGATATGGGTTTGTCAAGAATGAATACTGAGACTCGGAAGATAAGTTAATCCAAGCTTTATTCGGCAAAATACAAGCAGGGTTCACATCACGTTGCCTAGTATTTTCGAATATGGCTGATTGTCGTAATTCAGAGAAAGGGCCGTAAACAAATATGGTGTCCTAAAGGAGTCTCACAGTCAATCTCTTATTTACGACAGGGTTAAACAGCGATGTAGGCAGGACTCTTTTAGCTACGGTTGGTAACTGGTCTAGGAGAAACTCAATTCAAAAATCGGTAGCCGTTGGAGCAAACAACCTCACCCTGTAACAACCCATTTGGAGCATAAATCCTAGCAGCAACACCCACATTGTTGGGAGTGTGGCACATTTCTTCACCGGCAAGGGGGTGGGGCGAAGATGGCAATAACGTCTAGTATGGCGTGATGTTCAGCAAGCGTTTCCAGGAGGAGAATGCGCTAAAAGGAATAAAGCTCAATTGTAAGTAAAACAGAATGTATGGTTGTCAGTAAATAGAGAAGCCCAACATGCGGACTACGAATTAAAGACACTAACATCAAGCAAGTACGAACATTTAAGCATATATGAAGTGTTTCACCAGAGGACGGAAAATGCGACACCGAAAACCGAAGCACTTTGAAATAGCAAAAGATACCTTTCCAAAATTTTGTGTCACTGGTAGTCTAGATGGAATTCGAATATTTGCGCTAAAAATGTCAAAGGTCGATTTGAACGCCAGGTCGATTTCTTTGTCACAATTGACGGTATTTGTAAGAATGTTTGTATATATATATATATATATATATATATATATGCACATATCATTGAATACGACTGACAAGGTGCTTTGATTCATTTTTTATGCAATTTCTTAAGTGATCAAATAATTTTTTTCTTTTCAGATGATGAATTATGTAAAAACTGTCCGAACGTGAATGAAAGAAGGATTGCTGCCTAAATCCCCCCCCCTATATATATATATATATATATATATATATATATATATATATATATATATAAAATTACTGAACAGTGATTTTTGAGCAGACTGGTTGGATAATCCACTTTACCGGACCAGCAGAGGTTACGGAATATATGTTAACTGATGCATTTATGTTGCACTAGAAATGCATTTCTCATATTTCAAGTGCTATAACCTTTTATATATATATATATATATATATATATATATATATATATATATATATATATATATGTAGTGTAACCCGGATATAATTGACCCGGATATAAGAGAAACACGGATATAAGAGAGATTTTCTATGGTCCCAAATTAGAGCCTGTGTTAATGTATATATAATAGATCAAACCCGGATATAAGAGAAACCCGGATATAAGATACTTCTTCTCCGGTCCCGACAACTCTCTTATATCCGGGTTACACACGCTCTCTCTCTCTCTCTCTCTCTCTCTATATATATATATATATATATATATATATATATATATATATATTTGTACCGACTGAGTGTATCAATAGTTTCGAACAGTGTGGATGGTTCTGCACAAGCTTTCACCACTTTAATCAAATCACTTGTGTGGGTTTTCTGGCGGTTTACCTTGATTCGTTCATTCTTATCCAACTTGTCAGCTGTCAATATCCCTCACTCATAACACCCTCGAGCGCTTAGCCTTCGAGTGGGTAGAATGGAGATCAACGTGTTTTAGTGGGCACACCATTTTTCAATCACCTTGTCTGAATCGTCTTCAAGAAGCGAGAGCAAGATCTAATAGTCCAGTCAATCAAACAGTGATCTCATCCCACAATCCTTACTCTTACTGCATATGCGGCCTCTTTTGTAAATCACTAGCGGGTCTTAAGTACCACTTAAGATTATCGCACAATATCTCATAACTGAATCAATTAAGCTGTCAGAAACGAAAACCGACGGGCGAGTCCATTATTATAATTATTATTATTATCATTATTATCATTATATAATGAAATCTTGTTTTAAGGTATAATATATTTATGTAATATATATCTATATATCTTTATCTATATCTATCTATCTATATATATATATATATATATATATGTATATATTTATATGTGTGTGTACGTGTGTGTATGAACAAATAAAAATAAATTTCGAAATATGTGAATTTCTCTTTGACTTTTTCAGTCCTATACATGATATTCTAACAGAAAACACAAAGAATAGTTTTATTTAAAAACTATTTTTAAATTAAAAACTAAAGGACAAGAACAGATTTCAACGCTAAAAGTAGATTTTTTTTTCGTCCGCTTCCAACATGAAAATGCTAAATATGCAGATTCTTCATGATTGTAATTTGAGCGCAAAGCTGTCTAACTTCTTCAACGGAGACTGCATGACGGTTCGTTTAAGCAAAGAAAAAAAAAACGCACCCAAAAAATCTCAAATTTTGTTCGGTGAATGTAAATTCAACAGTCCAAAAAAGAAAAAGAAAAAGAAAAAAAGTATGTAAAACGGAAGGTACAAAATTTGAAATTATAATTTAATGAAGATATCAAACAGGTTTCACTGATATTTGTCAAGCTGTTCTCATGTTGAGTCACGTATGAAGACAGAATAGGAAAATGGACGGTGAGATTCACACACAGGCCATTACTGATGATTATGCATTTATAATGTTACGGTAAAAATCATACAAGCATATTTTAGACGCACGAGCATATGGTTGTGGCTATAGAGCAAGGAAATTCGGGAAAATACACGAATAGAAAAGCATGTCTACATATCTGTCAATCTCTCTCTCTCTCGCTATATATATATATATATATATATATATATATATATATATATGCCAACTTAAAATGGATGAAAAAAAAACACAGACACATATTTGTTTATAAGACGAGAGAAAGTTAAAATTCAGTGAAAAGATTTTGACGGAGAAAAGGGGTAAAATTGAGCATAAACACATGCACACACACATACACGTAAGCCCGCAGGTATAGGCACAAAAATAAGTATATATATATGTATATATAAAAATAAATATATATATATATATATATATATATATATATATATATATATATATATATATATATATATATATATATATATATATATTTGTGTATTTAGGCAGCAATCCTTCTTTCAAGCACATTTCATTAAAAACGACTGACAAGGTGCTTTTATTTAGTTTTTTATATAATTTCTCGAGCGATCTAATAAAGTTTTTCTTTTCAGAGGATAAATTATATAAAAATTGTCCGAATGTTCTTTTCCGAGCGCTTTCGGCTATACTTTTAGCCATTATCAAGGATTGTATTTCAACTGTTAGAATTAGAAATAGTTTGTGTGTGTTTTATAAAGTGATTCATTTTTTTTTGGTTTCAAAACACGGTCAAGATATTATGTCCATGTTCAAAGTTAATATTATTAAGGGTTGGTTTGTTTAATTTTATAAGTAAGGCTTCCATTATTTTTAGCCTTTTTTTGCAAGTGGATGATGCTATTATATTAGTGTTGTCGACAAGTATATTCCGAATAGAATATATGTATATATATATATATATATATATATATATATATATATATATGCATATATATATGTTTAAATATATATATATATATGTATAAATATATATATATATATATATATATATATATATATATATATATATATATATATATATGTATGTATATATATATATCTCGCAAGAAAGAGAAATTGGAACAGACAAAAATGTTTGATAGATATTTAAACAAATTGAAACAAGTGTTTGCCTTCCGATAAACTATCTATCTATCTATCTATCTATCTATCTATGTTTATTATTTATACATCGTCTTTGTTAATCAATGCACAACAAGCAAGGCGATAATGCTAATAAAAAGCTAGGGTTGATGGAGAGGGAAAGACAAATAGAAGGCTTTAGAAGAAACTGGAAACATAACGCCAAGGAGGAAAAAATACATAAATCTCTACTCCTGTTCAAAGGTAAATCTATCTATCTATCTATCTATCTATCTATCTATCTATCTATCTATCTATCTATCTATCTGTTTTTATACATCTCAATCTTTAATTATCTATTTATCTCATTCTGTTCATATAATCTCTCTTGAAGTATCTATTATGCTAATGCATTTTTTCATGTAGCTCCCACATATTCTTAATTATATTTATTCGAAGAATACATTAATCATTATTGTCTTGCTTTTCATAATATTTTCGTTCTCATCATTACAATCAATCTATCAGATTATCACTTACCTCTGTGTTATTAAAAATCTATCCAAATCTAATCACTGCGTGCTAATATCAACAACCCTATCTGTTTTTGTTCTCCCTGTTTTGTTATATATATATATATATATATATATATATATATATATATATATATATGAACAGCTATATTTTACGGCCAATAAGTGAAGCACAAACACGTAAGAGACAGAGACGATTACAAATAGATGTTACTAAATTCAGTAGATACGAAAAATATTTTTTTACAATTCTGTACAAACTCTTGTCCAAATTAAATAAGTAGTTTCTGGGACCGGATTGGAGATGACATTCACGTGATGTACTCACCACGACGTCCGTGTGTTAGATCTCCTAATGAACTGGAAATATGTCAACGCATCGATTAGTGAGTACATTCCTGCTCAAAACTCAGACAGCAATTCGGAGCTGCCCTATAGCGATAAAAACGGCTCGTCAGCAACTGTCAGATCTTCAACGACACAGCGAAGGACAGGCAGCAAAAGACTGTCAGCTAACCAGATGATGCCTCGAACAACAGCTTAGACACACATTACATCAGAACACGTGAGACAGTGATTGTTTTTCTACATACAAAGCCACGATAATAATAATAAGTTCTATATCCCCTCTTTTTGTTTTAAAATTACTGCTATTGCACGATATCAATCAGCAATTACACACGTTTCATTAGCATGTGCCACACACACACACACACAAAACACACACACACACACAAACACACAGACATATTGGCGTAACATGCCATTTGATTTCCTCACTTTCAAGAAAATCACTCTGAAACTTTGAAGGATTATTTGCGACAATTTCGAACAAGTGAACTATTTGTCCTTCATGGCCACAACAAAGAACGTTGATTTTTAATATGTAAATACATGTATCTGACTGTATAAATGTTACTGCCATATTTAGCTTGGTCTTTTCGTCGCGTTGTATAAATTTTATTTTTCATCCGGGTAGACAGGCCCCGCAGCATATAATGCTGCGTTTTCCTGATATATATATATATATATATATATATATATATATATGGGGTAATGATATATACACTATTATATATCAACCTCTCTCCCACAGGCGGGAAGTGGCAAGCTACTCGCTTATCTACAGCTACTTCCGCGGAAAGTCTTCGAACGAACTAAATTCCCTTCTTACGCCAAGTGAAACCTTCACGGCTAGGACACGCTATGCCACTTACATAGTAGCAAACCACACACATTCCCTTCGTATTAAGAAGAAGTAAGTTCCACTCGATTAGCTTCTTCCTGCAAATTACTACCCTGATCGTTACAATCTTAACTTCTTCAAGGTTCGAGTTCACCGTTATCTCACACCTCTGTACACACAAATGGCCTAAGAACGTAACCGTCTGTCATGAGTGGCCGCCTGGCCTTGTAACGGGTCATGCTGTAAAAATAACAAAAGAACAGTTTTGATGAAATATGTGCGATAAAATGGAAAATGGTTTCGTGCGGTGCGTTTCGTCCCTTAGGACTACATCGGGCTACGTTTGTTTGCGTTGATGGTCGCATCAAATTAAATGAACAGATTATGAACAAATACAACCTGAATAACTCAAAATGTTACATGCTGAGAGAAACACCATTGACGTCGGCGAAGGACATTATCCCAAAGCAAACTAGAAAATAAAGGAACGGATGAATGATGGAAGACATTATAGAGATGATCACACACACATATATACATATATATATATATTTTTGTCATCCACAGACAGACTGTTTCGCAGCTCATCAGTGTGGCTAGACATCCGGTTGCCTCTAGCTACGATCGAAACCCGACTGAATTTGCGTCAGTCGGAACCTCTACCCGCTAAGCCATCAGCGTACGGTACGGAATGGAGGTGAATTTTAGCGTGTTTATTTATAGATTCGGATAAACACGCAGTGACTGAGAGTGACTCAATTCTGTCGAAGAGTCGTGCAGTATTAGCATAAATAGTCACTGTTTACAAATTCACACCCCAAACCAGAGGGCTCAACCGAAATTAATTTCAGGAGCTACTATTTTTTTGTTTTTGTTTTTGTTTTTGTATATATATATATATATTAATAAATATATATATAATACCCTATGCCGACTGTACAACTCGAAGGTTCATGTTCAGTGCGATCTTCAGGTACTGATTTAAATTTACACCGTTTGGATAACCACGTTTCTTTATTTCTGGGTCTGACGAGATCTGTTTCTGTTTGGGTGGGTGGGTTATAACTGTAAATAAATATATAAATGCACTGGAATCTAACACTGAATTTGAATTTAGGCTCAGACTTATATTTGAGATTGAAAATAATAATTATTAGAAATTCTAGTTCTAACTTTCTAATATTTGTTAAAAATGGAGGCTGCTATTAAAATAAGTTTAGGATAATGGGGTAATTAGTCTATTGTTTGCTTAGAAATAGTGATGAATTAATAAAACTTAATTAAAATAAAAATAAAAAGATTTGCCGTGAAAAAATGATAATAAACGTAAAATAAATAATAAAAGTAGTAACACTAGTATTATTATTATTATTATTATTATTATTATTATTATTATTATTATTATTATTATTATTAATAATAATAGAAAGACCAAAATTAAGATAAGAGTAAAAATAAAAATGAAAATGGAAATAAAAATAATCTTTATATAGTGAAAGAATGTATAATAGATAATAATAAAAATAATAATGGCATCATCAAAACCAGTATCTGTGGCGCCCGAGACTAGGGAAACTATATTAATCTGGTTCAACGTTCTTGAGTAGGAATTTACTTCTGTGTAAGCAGGTGCTGATTAACACACATCTTTTGTTTAACATAATGGGGTTGCTCTTCAGAATATATATATATATATATATATATATATATATATATATATATATATATGAGTGTACTTTGAAGTCAACACTCAGAGGCGACAGCCTGTCTCATGCCGCCTGACGATTGTGTCTAGCATGAAACAGCCTCTGAGTGTTGACTTCAATGTTCACTTTTATATTCATATTTACATGCGCTCTATCTCTGATATTGAGCACTTTATCCCATAAACATAGCACACCTTAATACTATATATCTTTATATATATATATATATATATATATATATATATATATATATATATCTGACAAAAAAGGCAGAAAAAGACATAAGGTTGTTGATATTTACACACGGTGACGATTATTCTTCGCGCCATTCTTCCTGGAGCCTCTTTGACTGTATATAAACCGGAGCAACACGTGTCACCTTGAGCATTCCAAGAGAGATTCCAAAGAGAGCATTCCGAAGCAGAGCCGAGCAAAGCAGATAGCAAACCAATTTCGACCGTTCAACACAATTACCAAAATGTAACCTTCAAGGAACTCCCGTCTTTGACTAACGCAGTCAGACGTTAAAGAACTTCCGAACATAAAACAACTTTGCTTAGCCAAAGTGAACAGAACATTCACTACTCAATAAGAAAAGAACTTTATGACACTTACGCAAGTACAATCTACAATATACTTCTAATATGAGCTTAGATACAAATATACCAAGTTAAGGGGACGCAATTTTTCTTGTCTTAAACTAATACAACACTACTTCTAACATTGAACATCCGGCAACATAAGAAAACACTATTGTAAATACCTTTCAGTTGTATATAAATGTTTGTATTATTTCAATTTATTCTTGCTTTGTTTGTTCCATATTTTTTTAACTTTAATATTGTTGAGGATGAATGTAAAGAACACATCGATCTAACAACCTAAACCTTCTGATATAACATAACACATACTAGCCATCCACCACATAATGATAACAACGACATCCAACCTCCAAATAATAATTAATAATCCTGCACATCCTCTACACTATACTATGGAAACTAAAGAAGAACAAAGCTACACCTTAACTGCAATATTACAAATTCCCGGAGGACCCAAGTTGCAAGCAAACATACAAAAACAGTTATGAACGAATCCATCCTGAAGAAGTATAGCAAATCAAAGTGGAACATGTTGGGAGAAACGATTGATCATCCCAAAGAAAATTATTCAAGAAAGGAACGTATGGATGACAGAAGACATTCCAGAGATGATGAAAAGGCAACACCCAGCAATAAAAAAGGACGTGAAAGAATAGCGAACATAGACATTTAAAAGACTGTAGGCAGGCTAAAAAAGAATGGTTCAATGAACAATGCGCAGAAATAAAGAGAATGAGCGACACAACTACAGCAAATATGCACAGCAAATTGAAAGAATTAACAAAGAAGAAAGCTCTGCCAACCGACAGGCTCTATAAAATCAAAGGAAGGATTCCGGATAGTAGAAAAAGGAAAAAAAAATCCAGAGGTGGACTGAATATGCCATGGAACTTTTTTCACGATGCGAGAGAGAAACCTAGGCTGGAAAATAAATGGCCGGAAATACTAAAAGATGAACTAAGATCAGCAAAGGAGTAAATGAACAGGAACTAAACAGCAGGGCCTGATAAGATCGTACCAGAAATGCCCTCAGCCTTAGACGTTCTAGAGATGATGAAGATAATAATTATTAGAAATTCGAGTTCTAATTTTCTAATTTTTGTTAAAAACGGAGGCTGCTATTAAAATATTTTTAGTATAATGCGGTAAGTCTATTGTTTGCTTAGAAATAGTGATAAATTAATAAAACTTAATAAAAATTAAAAGATATGCCGTGAAAAGAATGATAATAAACGTAAAATAAATAATAAAAGTAGTAACACTAGTAGTAATAATATTAATATTAATAATAATAATAATAATAATAATAATAATAATAATAATAATAATAGAAAGACCAAAAATAAGATAAGAGTAAAAATAAAAATGAAAATGGAAAAAAAATAATGTTTATATTAAAAAAATGTACAATAGATAATAATAAAAATAATAATGACAACTTCAAAACCAGTATCTGTGGCACTCAAGACTGGGGAAACTATATTAATCTGGTTCAACGTTCTTGAGTAGGAATTTACTTCTGTGTAAGCAGGTGCTCATTAACACACATCTTTTGTTTAACATAATGGGGTTGCTCATCAGAATATATATACAGTGTAACCCGGATATAAGAGACCCGGATATAAGAGAAACCCAGATATAAGAGAGATTTTCTCTGGTCCCAAATTAGAGCCTGTGTTAATGTGTATAATAGACCAAACCCGGATATAAGAGACTTCTTCTCCGGTCCCGACAACTCTCTTATATCCGGGTTACACTGTATATGGAAGACGACAAGATCTTCTGTGTGCATTGTCTCTTCAAGACGTTGACGATCGCAGTTCTTCACTATTTCCTGTCTTTTGGAGCTCTTAATAAATGTTGACTTTTTGCTATCTCTCCCAAATACATTCTTTAAATTATCAAAGTTTTCGTATCAATAAATAAATTTAAAATTTGTCATGAAATATTTGTATCAACCATCAGCAGAATTTATCCATTTACGGAAAAATCATGTTTTCAGTAAAGGTAAATGTTTCTCTATTTGTTGAAGATGAAAATATACATATAGCATATCATTTGCTTATTTTCTATCTATATTTTAGCTAGCTAGCTGTTTGTCTGTCTGTCTCAGTCTGTTCATATCTATCAGTCACAATCTAACTATCCCAATCTGCTCATATCGATATATCAGTTGCACATTATCTATCTATCTATCTATCTATCTATCTATCTATCTATCTATCTATCTATCTATCTAATTTACATATGTCTTTTTATTTACGAATCTATCTATCAGTCTCTGTATATCATTCAGTAAAGCCTTTCATGTATCTATCTCATAATATTCAAATATCTTTCTGTATGTCTGTCTGTCTCTCTCTTGGTATCTATCTATCAATCTACCTTTTCATTTTTAGCGCATCCTTATAATATAACTATGCAGGTATATATATATATATATTTATATATATATATATATATTCATACATGTTTCATTAAATAATATAGATAAGTGTTGTCTATATATTTTATGTAAGTTCTTTTCATATCGTCTGATAAGCTTAATAACATTATCATTAAACAATGAAAGAAAATCACAATATTGATACATATTTTTAATCCAATCTAAGCTTTCGGCTTACATAAGCCATTATCAAAGATGACAATTACACAATATATTAAACAATACACGAACAAGAAATTGATGATAGCCTGTTTTTGTTTACATGGATGATTTCCAAGCAACGATAAACACGTGCATATAAGATGCTGAAAGCGAAGATCGCACAACAGCTCATGACGTCACACATGATCACGAGAGAGTAAATCCGATGAGTACTGAGTATGGAAAGCCGTTGGTATGAACCAATGGCTTCTGTTACTAATTATAGGCATTTAAGGATATTTGTGGTGATTTCATAGTTTATTTTGTTCAAGTTAGGTTTCAACTGTTTTATTTATATAGCTTCAAGAATTTTTAGTTTTTGTTTATTGTTTTCATGTTTAAGTATAGTTGTGTTTTCGACGAGGATTTTCCGGAATTGTTTATGCGGCCAGGCATGATGTTTTAAATTCCTAATAATGTTAGTGTTATCATTCAAATGTAGTGTCAAGCGTCGTGAAAGCGAGTTTGTGGTGTGACCAACATAGATATTATTTAGTTCGTTGGAGATACAATCTCCCAAAGGGCACCTGAATTTGTAAACTATGTTGTTTTTTTTCAAATCGCTAACCGGGGGAGAAGAATCATTGCGAATAATTGAGTTCGATATATTAGATTTAGTGTAGTATATAATGAACTTAATTTTTTTGCTAGGATCTGTTGTAGATATGTTAGTATTTACTAATTTTTTTAGTATATTTTCATCTTGTTTATAATTAGTATGCATTTGATTACGATATAGGAGATTAATATGTTTGAGATTAGTAGAAGCAGTATTATGTACTATTTCCTTAGTATTGAGATTTCTAAGAAAGCATCTTATTTGTTCATCAATTATATAGTTTGGAAAACTATTATTAACAAGTGTTTGTCTTATATTTTTTAGGTCACTATAAAAAATCTGTTTTGTGGATGAATTAGTCTCTGCACGGTGTATTAGATTTTTTATAATTGCTATTTTGTAGTAATATGGGCATTCGCTCTTCTAGTTAAGTGTACAAGAATTTATGCTAGTAGGTTTTTTATATTGCGAAATAGTAAATTTGTTATTATTTGTGTTTATCAATATGTCAATTATATATATATATATATATATATATATATATATATATATATATATATATATACAGTGTAACCCGGATATAAGAGAGTTGTCGGGACCGGAGAAGAAGTCTCTTATATCCGGGTTTATCTTATATCCGGGTTTTGTATATTATATATACATTAACACAGGCTATAATTTGGGACCAAAGAAAATCTCACTTATATCCGGGTTTCTCTTATATCCGGGTCTCTTATATCCGGGTTACACTGTATATATATATATATATATATATATATATATATATATATATATATATATGTGTGTGTATATATATATGAGAGATTTTGCGTTTGGGAACGAATGTAAGCCAAAGAAGAACTCTTTAAATTGACAAATATCAAAGGGAATTATTCTTCGAATCCGTTCTTTTCCTTGTCTCTTGAACTATCTACAAATTGACTTTAAGATAAGCGTTTCGTCACCACAAACCCCCTCTCAACCTAATATGGTGAAAACAAGAGCGGGACGCTGGAGAAAGTAAAAGACAAGCAGAATGAAAGCTGATTGAATTGCAACCATCGCCTTTGACCGACGCGCCGGGATGTCACTATTTTAGAATTTATGTCTCCCCACAAAACAATAAATCATTGTCTTTTGTCAGATTCGGCGATAAACACGGGGGGAAAAAACGAAAAGGAATAAAAATATTAACATTCTTTTCATGTTGTCGATTGTGACAGTAACCCAATATTTGCTTTTCATACATAGTTCTTGCTTTTGTACTGATAATAAATTTTTTTCTTTCAACTCATAAAATCAAGACGAAACGATTTTGATGATCTGTTCCGACGAGGTTCTTAATTTCGTTTGTTGTTAAATCGCTTACTCAGTCTATTTGTTTCGACTGTAGAATCAAGCTGAATGCGACATAAAGAAATAGCATTGTATGTGACTTGCATTTGAATCACCCTACCAAAGGAGGTTGTCTTTTATGGACGGCGCTTGAATCCATTAGGCTTCTGAAGATTTAAGATTGGTTTCCAAATCTAGAATATGTTACTCCGCTGTCTTAATCTTACCGAATTTTTGATGCGTGCATAAAATGTTATTTTTTTCATGGTTGTTATTCTAGGATTTATGCCGAATAAGAAATAACTTTAGCTTGTTCAACATCTACAATGGATTTTCCTGATCTAGAATTTCTCATTTTGTTATTGCAACAATATGCAGTAGGTACCTCCAAAGATTCGCTTAAAAATAAAATGATCATGCAGGATAAAAAAGTGCTGCAGAGTTAATAAAAACTAGGTTTTATCGCCAAAGTGTTTATGTTATTATTAAGAGGAAAAACTAAAGTTTTTTTTTGATGATTATATTATATTTTTGAATACTTTTAAGAACCTTCAAAATTTTGGATAAAGGTTTTGTTTTTATTGCGTATGGTTGACCATAAATTAGTATGGGACATTTTAGTGTCTTTTTGCAATGAAAAGCACATTGCTTTGGAAATTCTTGCAAAAATCAAATAATTGTCGGATTTTAATGAACCTCTCAGGACTTATTCATGAGTAAAGGAATTTATTTTTTAAATGTTTCTTTTTTAGGAAATTTTGTTAAGATTATGTTTCTTCTGTTGCCCCAGCACAACACTTATTTAATTTTATGAACTTTCGAAAAATTCATTTTTTGTAGCGCTTAATGTTTATATTTTTTTATAAGCACAAGTCCTTGGAGAATTTAAAGCACGAATTCTTTTTTATGAAACAGAACCCCCATTGACAGAAAATCTGCTCTAAATCGTAAGATAAAAAAATAAAATAACTGACATATTATTTAATTAAAAAAAACTTTTAATTACTTTTATGAGCAATAAATATTATTGACACTATTGTCTTAAGAAAAAATAATAATTAATATTTCTAATTTCTATTTCAAACATCATAATTGTAATAATTTGTAAAATTTTAGATCTTTTAAAATTCTGTAGTACTTTGGAGCAGTTGAGTGATATTGACATTAAGTAAAAATTACATTTACTAATCATAACCTTACTACAAATCAGCGATCACCAATATTTAAAAAACATTTTTAAATTTTTTTGATGTCTGTATAAACGTCCCGGTTTTTGCAAATATAGGCATCTATGCACGGCATTATACGAAAATAAGAGCAGTAATTAATTTAATTTTAAAATTTATTGGTAATTTTGAAATATTATATAAAAGACACTCACATAATATTCGTCAAGCAATTTTTACAGTTATGCACCCCGTACAAAAAATTCCCAAAGCTAAGTATATTGAGTGGTCCGCACTCCATAAAAACATTCACCTCCGTGTTAAAAATGCTTTTCTGCGATATTTTACAACAAAATATGTAATGTTTGATGCTAATCAGATTAATTAAACTTTAAAACAGCTAATCTTTGGGAAATAAAGATTCAGAAAAGTATATCGTTTTTATGAAAGATTTTTTAATAAAGAGAATTTTGTGTATTGATAGATTCGCTAATATGCCTGAAGTTAATAACTTTAACGATTAAAAAAATAATTCCAAGAAATTGAAAATCGGTTTGAAATACAGTATGGCATTTTACTGTTGGAAATATTAAATTTAAACTATTACAGTCTAACCCGGATATAAGAGGTTTCTCTTATATCCAGGTTTGGTCTATTTTGTTTTATTAACACAGGCTCTAATTTTGGACCAGATAAAATCTCTCTTATATCAGGGTTTATCTTATATCAGGCTCTCTTATATCCGGGTTACACTGTAGCTTCAAATTTAAACTAAAATAAACGTTTCAAGAAAGATTTTTTTCATTTTTCTAAAAGGTATTTTCAAAGTTAGGTATCTCGTTTTTCGGTGGTATCTACTTGCAGTTTAAAAACATAGTGTAAATATGAATTTCTACATCACAGGTAAAATAGTAACATTATTATTATTTTTAGTTTCAGTTTTTTTAAATGGCGACAACTTCGGTATGAAGCGTCTCAGTTTATTCCATCTGCCCCTAATTCAATCGCGAGAATCAGGGAGACCTTTCCCCATTAAAAAAATAGTTGTTATATATATATATATATATATATATAATTAAGTAACGAAAATCTTGGTAATCCGTATGGATAATCCCAAGGAGGATGAATTCCGGAGAGCTCAATGATTTTAAATTAATATATATATATATATATATATATATATATATATATATATATATATATATATATATATATATATATATATATATATATATATATATATATATATATATATCCTGGGGTGCTATATTTAAGCTTCCCACTCAAGATTGTGCTTCTGAGTTCTCTTCCTGGATTAAAGCCGGTATCGAAGCTTTCATCCCCTCCAGGAAATTCAAGGTCAAACCGCGCTCCTCCCCCTAGTTCACAACTGCTTGCTCAGCCGCCATTGCCCATAAGAACCACTTCTTCCACCGTTTTCGTAGTGATATGTCCGACTCCAATAGACGTCTATTTACCTCTGCCCGCAGCGAGTGTAAGCGTATCCTCGACGATGCCAAGTCGCTATTTGCTGCTCGGATGAAGGAACGTATTGCATCCCGCAAATTTGACTCCAAAGATTATTGGCGCCTCTGCAAGAGCGTTCTGAACAATAACAAACCCTCCATTCCTCCCCTGTTCAATCAGTTTGAGGTCCTGACCACCTCTGCCGACAAGGCCGAATGCTTTGCTCGGAAGTTTTCTTCCAATTCTACGCTAGATTCTTCCGGGGTACCCTTGCCCGATTTCCCTCCCAGAACTGAGGCCCGCTTGGACGGATTGCACATAACCCCGTCGTCGGTATTGGGCATTATTTCTAACTTAGATCACGACAAGGCTACTGGTGGTGACGGAATACCGGCCATTGTCCTGAAGAAATGCGCACCTGAACTGCCGCCTGCCCTCTCTAAATTATACAACCGCTGCCTCAAGGAATCCTGTTATCCTGACTGCTGGAAGTCCTCAACCATTGTTCCTGTCTTTAAGAACTCTGGTGACCCCTCCGACCCTTCCAATTACCTTCCTATCAGTCTCCTACCCCTCTTCGGCAAAGTCTTCGAGGCCATTATCAACACCGAAGTGATTAATCATCTGATATCCCACGATCTGCTCTCTGAAAAGCAGTATGGTTTCCGCTTTGCTCGATCTACTGCCGATGTGCTTACGGCCATCACTGAATTTGTCTACCAAGCTATCCATAATAACGGTGAATCTCGTGCCATGGCCCTTGACATCTCCAAAGCTTTCGATAGAGTTTGGCATGCCGGCCTTCTTCGCAAGCTCCAGGGTTATGGTATCACAGGTCGATTGTTTGACCTAATACAATCATTCCTGTCAAACCGGGATTTGAAGGTCGTTCTCAGTGGATTCATCTCCAGCTCCTATCCCACTAACGCAGGTGTTCCTCAAGGCTCCATCCTAGGCCCTACTCTGTTCCTCATATTTATAAACGACCTTCCTGACGCCATAGACTCCCAAGTCGGCATCTACGCTGACGACACCACAATTTACTCCTGCCTCAAACACAAATCTAGTGAAGCTGACAAAGTTAACCTGTCAGCTCAAATAGAAAAGGACCTCCAATCAGTTGTGAACTGGGGCGAGAAATGGATGGTTAACTTTAACGCCTCTAAAACAAAACTGCTCTCTATTAACCACCACAAGGATCCATCCCTGCATCCCATTAGAATGTCTGAAGACCAACTTCTCGAGAGCTCCTCTCTGCGGCTGCTCGGTCTCACGCTGTCTGCTGATCTGAGATGGAACAAATACATCGAGTCAGTTGCATCATCCACCGCAAGGCCGAGCCAGGAATGATTTCTCCCCGGAATCGATCCTCCAAGTCTATAAATCGACCATTCGCCCTTGCATGGAGTATTGCTGGCATATATCGTCTGGGGCCCCTGCTGTTTGCCTCAGGGTTCTTGATAAGATCCAGAGACGGATAGGCAATGTGATTGGCCCTGATCTGTCATCTCGTCTGCAGTCGCTCTCTCACAGACGCGATGTTGCCTCACTCTGCCTTTTTTACAAGTACTTTCACGGTAATTGCTCCGAGGAGCTGCTTTCGCTTGTCCCTAGGCCTCGTGAATTTAAACGTCCCACGAGGCTGGCATCCCGCTCCCACCCCTACACCGTTGAAACTGTTAGATGTAGACGTCTCTTCTACTCCAATAGCTTCATGTCTCGCACATCTCGCCTATGGAACTCCCTTCCCTATTACTGTTTCCCTGACAAATACAATCTCCAACGGTTTAAGTGTAGCGTCAATCGACATCTCCAGTTGCCTTGATCTATCCCTTCTCCACATCCTTTCATTTTTCATTCCTATCTGCTCTCGCTCCAAATCTTCTGTAACCCCCTTGCCTTGATCGACCCACTGTCTTTCTCTTTCTCCACATCCTCTCCTTTACCACTCCTATCTGCTCTTCCTTCAACCCTTCTTTCACCCCTTGCGTGATAGTGGCCTCCAGCCTTGCTTGGGGTGATACGCTTAAAAAAAATGTACGTTTTCTTGTTATATATATATATATATATATATATATATATATATATATATATATATATATATAGTAATTCATCGAGCCCAGAATAATCTTAATAACAGATTATTCTGGGATCGATAAATTACTATATATGATTACTCTACCCCACCCCCACCCAATGTCTTCACTGTATATCCTTGCTTGGCCGAGCTAATGGTCGTGAGGAGCGGCTAAGTGTCAATAAGCAGACGTGGCTCTTGGGGCACTGTTCCGAGGTTATCCCTATACTTGGATGAGTATCGCTGCGGAACTGATTGAATCCGGGTTCAATTTTCGGTAGTGGATGCGTACTGCTGATGAGTCCCATATAGGACGAAACGACCGTCCAGTGTTTTCTGCATTCTGTTGAAGATTATTCTGGGATCGATGAATTACTATATATAACTACTCTAAATCCCCACAAAAATTCTTCACTTTATATATATATATATATATATATATATATATATATATATATATATATATATATAATTATTTATTCGAAAATTATAACATAAATATGTTATAAAATCACTACAAAAATAGCCATAGTTTCAACACTTCTGGTGTCTTAATAAATGATGGTGCTGAATGTAGAATGAATGTATATACATATATTTGTATTACACACACACACACACACACACACACACACATATATATATATATATATATATATATATATATATATATATATATATATATATATATATATACGTATGTATAATAGAAATATAGATAGAATCATATTTACAAGATACATAGACGGAGCTAATATATATATAGGGTCCGATGAGTAAATTTTCGTCAATTTATATTTTTAATATTGCGTATGCGCATTGTGTTTTTCATTTTGCCGACTCCTCAGTATAGAAGGCTGATTTGGGAACTATCCATCATGAAATTTGATATTTTAATAATAATTTTTAAATAATAAAGTAATTCCAATATATTTTTGTTTTAAAAGAAGTATAATGTATTAGTAATTAGAATTAGGAATACTATTTTAAAATTGTATTTTAATACGACGTACACATATTTAAACAACTCTTTTGGAAAAAATCTTTATGCATACAATTACAAATTTAACGCCAAAACAAAAGTGCCGAAAACTTTTTTGTCATTGAAAAAAAAACAGACGACATGCGAAAAACAGATGTCATCATTTCTTGAACAGGCACCCTTCCCCTCCCTTAACTTAACCTCATTTTGAAAGTAATTCATATTTTGATACAATAGTTGTATGAATACGCTACCACCCCTTGTCAAATGGTTGAATTTCCCTATATCCCTAGCAACTAATATTAAGAATGTATGTGCTTATAAAACTCAGTAAATTTCAAAATAAGTCATTCCAAAATTCGCTCGAAAATGAAACAGTACTAGGGATTTTAACTGAATTCTATAATTTAGTTTTTAGTTTCTGTTTATGAAACATGATAATGTCTGTGTAACAATGGAACCATATTTTTAAACAAGTAAATTTATAATATATAAATTTATGATATATATATATATATATATAGATATATATATATATATATATATATATATATATATATATATATAAAATTGTGAAATATTTCTCTAAACCTCCCTCCCTCCTCTCTCTATCTCTCTCTCTCTTTGTATATATATATATATATATATATATATATATATATATATATATATATATATATATAACAAACTGGAAAGTATTTTTGTGACATTTCATTAGGATTTCATCGGACTGGGCTTTCTTGACGTTGTCACGTATACACATGCGCACGAAATTGAGACACAGGAAGTTTCAAAATTTTTAAAAGAATATTTTTGAGTGAATTTTTTGTCTTAGTCTAGCCGAAATCATCTGTATTCTTTTTCTCTCCATCAGATGATTTAGCCAAGAGTGAGAAAACAAAAATTCTCTCAAAAATATTCTTTTAAAAATTATGAAACTACAACTTGCCCCTCTCGTTTCGTGCGCCATCACTATTGTCATTATTGTCACATTTGTTGACATTATACTTTTCATCATCATTACGGCTAAATTTACCGTTAACGTGTCAATAACTATTATTAACATAGCAAATATAATATCAATTATTAGCACTATCAACATAGCCACAATCGTCAATAATACACAAGCGTTGAAAATACAAAATATTATGTCCACATACAGAATCCACTTAACAAAAGTGGTGATGACAAGCCCAGACCAAAATCTAGATGTGTGTGCGCGTGTGTGTGTGTGCGTGCGTGTGTGAGGAAGTGTAAGTTTGTCTGGCGACGCACACAGCCGATCTGAAAAGAGTCAAGAACACCCCAACCTGCCCTTTGTTGAAAGAACATCGCTACATATAGTAAGCGCTACAATCTCGACACCAAAAAAAAAAAAAATTACAATTGTGTATGTATGCTTGAATGCATGGATGTGTATCTGCGCTTAATCTCGGATTGTTTATATGGGTGTGTCTGTGCGAACTAAAATGTGTACACCTGTGTGTATGCATGTCTCTGTGCGTGAGAGTGTCATCCCAAACGGACACATTGGAGAATTCTCACCTCCCACCAGAAAACATAATCAAACACAAACAAGCATTAAGAGATTTAAAAATAATAAATTAGGTTGTCTGATGATCGCAAAAGCGTGAAACCAGGTTCACAAACTCATATCCATACAACTAGATATGTTAACTCTATCACTGATATTGAGCACTTTGCAATAAGTCTTCGCATATAAAATAATATATATATATATGTGTATGTATGTGTGTGTGTGTGTGTGTGTTAGTCAATTCTAAAGTACAACGGTTCATAGCTTAATCTAACAAATCGGCAAATTTGATTAAACTTTGAACCGTTATATTTTACAATTGATTAAAATATCTCACTTTTACTGGGTTTTATAACACTATTAGACTCTACTTTGAGCAATAAGAACGTGCAATTGTTCTTCAAGCTTAACAGAAGAATCGTGATGAAAACGATCATAAACAAAAATAACGTGTTCATTTTAATTCATCATAGCTAAGGATCGGAAGCTCATGATTTGAAATTAAGTTAATATATATATATATATATATATATATATATATATATATATTCCAGAATTATTATACAAGATGATCTTCGCCCTCTCTAACCTTTTAACTTTCTATCCTGGAATCACAAAGTGCCTCGCAGGTTTCACGTACAATTTCATTTTCAAGTATTTTCACTGCTCTTTGGACTGTCATAGCTAAAACTCCTCTCTCGTGTTGAATCTTTTCTAATTGATCTCTTTAGGTCTAAGTTGAAATGATGCTCTCTCTTCCTGTTGTGACCTCCTGATTCAGTTTTCCTCTCTACGGTTCCTTCTTATTTAAACATATTTATTTTATTTTAACCAGTTCTTTTTATAACTAAATAACTCAAAAAAAGAAAAAAAAATGAAACTCAATTAGTTTAGTGGTTTTTAGATATTAAACGTTTTGTGGTATGGACACTTATGCTTTTGCACGATTTGGACAATTTTGCTGTGACACCCAATCTATCTATCTGTCTACAAATAATTATATCAGATTAAAATACATTAATTGCTTAAATGATTTTACTTTCCTACCACATATATACATTCAAAATAGGAACTTCATATATATATATATATATATATATATATATATATATATATATATATATATATATATATATATATATATCGACAGAGAGAAAGAGAGAGAGAGAGAGAGGAGAGAGAGAATTATTACAAATAAAAGGTTTGACACTTAGCTGATTAAAGCTCCATTCAGCATCTCGATTCCAGAGATTTGTAGACGATGCTTCCGGGAATTAATCGCTCTATTCTTCAGGGGGTATCAGTTGGCAAAGCTTAACTGAGCCATACTTTCCCGCAGAGACATCCATAGACGAAAGGTAAAGTACGCTTGGACACACACACACACACACACACACACACACACACACACACACACACACACACACATATGTATATATGAAGAAATATAGAATATAGTTTTAATGTGTGCTTTATTATGGGATAAAGTGCTCAATACCAGAAATAGAGCGTATGTAAATATAAATATAAAAGTAAACATTGAAGTCAACACTCAGAGGCGACAGGCTGTTTCATGCTAGACGAAATCGTCAGGCCGCCATATTAATATATATATATATATATATATATATATGAGAAAATAGAAATAATATATATATATATATATATATATATATATATATATATATATATATTAATATGAGAGAATAGAAAACCCAGAGCAGATAACATTAGAAAGATTTTAGAGTTCCATGAAAATAAGTGGATACGACGTTTAAAAACACACTATCCAGCCGGGCTAAACCATAAATTTAACAATATAGATAGTAGTAATACATAACCTTACAAATCAAAACCTGCCCACATTTCTCACCAACACAAAACAGACATGCTTACTGAGGTGTTGAGGCCTCACACTTATACACACACTCACACGAATATACACACTTACACACATCATACTCACTCACTCCCTAAGAACCAAATAACACACATACACACACACTTAACAGAGACACATCCCCTCTCCAGGTACCAATAAAACTGCCAAACTGACCAAGGGAATTCAAAGCAGCATGAATCCATCCAGCTCTTATCACAAATGACAACTTAAAAGAGACTGTTTGACCAGCACAAGGAATGCTAATAAATTCATGTTAAAAAGATAAAAAAAACAAATAAAAAAACAAGTGAAAACTACAGACAAAAGTTCATTTTCTCCATCAAGACATTTATTTCTGTAGTTCACTGCTACCAGCAAGCAGAAATATTTTTTTCTCCTGATGATGGCCATGTTCGCCGAAACTAGTCAAGGAATCTAAATGAAATAATAAAAACGAAAGAATATTAATCTACAACCCAGTGTGTCTGAAGATTTCAATTTTTTAATAATATTTATCGTTCAATATATATATATATATATATATATATATATATATATATATATATATATATATATATATATAAAGTGAACATAGAAGTCAACATTTAGAGGCGACAGTCTGTTTCATGCTAGATGCAATCGTCAGGCCCGACGATTGCATCTAGCATGAAACAGACTGTCGCCTCTAAGTGTTGACTTCTATGTTCACTTTTATATTTACACACGCTCTATCTCTGATATTGAGCACTTTATCCCTATAAATATAGCACACTTTAAGACTATATTCTTCATATATATATATATATATATATATATATGAACTTTGAATTCAAACCGTAAATAAACCAATATGAAATCACTTTACTATCTTTTCTAAGAAGACAAAGCATATCATACACAATATGAAGAGGAAGCTGCAGAGAACCATGACCGTCAACGCCATAAAAAAAGACACTAGTTATGTCCTTAAAAGGAACAATTCTTTTAATCCCTCTTATATTATTTCGAAATTTAAAATCTTTTTACCCGAACCGTAAACTTGCTCAAGGATTTATTTTGAGTTTGCCCTTCTAGCTTTGATCAATCATCTCTGACTTTGCACATTATTCCTGTTATCATCCTGTAACAGTTAAACATTGGCATCTCAAGTAGAAGACAATATATTTATCAGAACAAAGAAAGCGACTTTCAAACGTTGCTACAAGCAATAGATAACATGATTACAACTACCTGACTTGTGGCATGTTGCTTTTTGATTCGACGAAGCACGTGTTACATCGAACAAACATCCGAAAATCTGTGAGTATTCATAAGACAGGTTAACTTCATACTTTATAGTTTTATTCAATTTTATTTACCAAAATGATGCTTAATTCTTTTCAAAAAAGAAGTTTTCTGTTGGCTGCTCTGATGAAAACTGATATCCAATCACGTTTCAAAAACCCAAGGTAACATTAAATGTGCTGGAAACTAAACCACAGTTAAGGATAAACGATTTTTCAGGTTTCGCTTGAAAATTCTGTTTGCACAGCAAATTGGAACCTAGATTGTTAAACCGCTCAGTTATTGTTTAGAAATTACACAAAAAGAAAATTCGCAAGCGACCTCTAATTACTAGTATGTATTGACGCCAGAAAATACCAGGCGTCTGAATCACATTTAATGTCAATTAAGAAGAGGTGATCTCTGGTGACCACAATATGTACTAAGATCACCTTAAGTGGTACCAAAGTAGTCTTTGCATTCGGTGACACTTCAAAGCACCAAAAGTACTGGCTGCATTCGAGGGTTGCATCTTTATAGCTACCAAGTAGAAATCAGCTCTCAAGTGAGGCCTTAGCACCGAAATCAAAACAGAACGTCAATTCAGCGAAAGGTATGATATACACACACAAGACAGCCAAATAACGGGATGCTATATGAACTCCTGGATGACGCAAAGGAAAGGAGAGTCTCTCATATCTTTACGAGAATCTTTTAATCGAATTCACCCAAAGCAAAGTAGAAATGCCATTAAGACACGAGTGGTTACTGGGTGTGAAAATAATTAGAAACTAGAAACATTATTAATGTACGAGAACAATAGAAGAATAACCGAGAAGATAAGTAGATAACGACTGACATTGCAATTACATTTTTGAAGATCAAATTTGGCTGGAATGCATGGAGCCGGAACAATGTTCCACAAGCGAGAAGGGCGCGAAAAGAAACTATTAGTATAGAACTTACGGTCACCTTTAGCCAATTCAAACATAAACTGATGAGACCTACGTGCTAATCTAGTACGGCCCTGAAATTCGTAGTCTAGTTACCAAAGCGAAGAGTTCATCCGAGATCGAATAACAGAAGAATCTGAAACCACATATCCTCCATACGCCTAACGATAATGTTATGGTCCAATATCCTCGCACCACTGTTATGGTCCAAGGTTAGGACCAAGAAAGAACAACACGAACACAAGAGTAGGAATAACAAAGATATATTAAACAGAATAATAATAATACAAGAAGTTGAAAGGTGTTAGTATGACTGTCAGTCTGGTTTAGAGTGAACTACTATTGTCTCAACTCTTTCCGTCTCGACTCGTTACACTTCTTCTATCGTCTCTCTTGAGAGGCGCAGTCTTTATAGTGTCAGGAAGAGTTCATTGACGTTACAGGTAAGATCCCATAACAGTCCGAAAATAAATAAACAATAATTTTAGATATGAAAGATTTAGTTTTGTATTTTCATCAGACATTGCACTACTAGATTATATAGCGTCAGGTGAACATGGGAGAATCTGCTATATAAATTTCAGTATGTCAGAATAATGTTGATTATTTAAATGACAAAATTTATAAAACTCTATGAAACGCGTTTAGTAAAAGTCAAAGATTATACAAGTGTTACTTCTATGACTAAAATCAAGGGTTATATGAAGAGAAAAGATATTCTTACAAAACAATATTAGTATATTTGTTCTTCATCGTAATGATTCTAAACACAATTTCGATTACAAGATTCTGAGCCAATTAAAAGACGAAATAATTTACAAAAACGAAACTATATAGAAGGTTGTTATATAAATTCGGTCGTTTTTTTATCATTTATTTTAATACGTATTATTAGTAATTCTGAAGAATCATTCAAGAATGTATCCCCTTCATTGTATAGGACCTCCTGCCAACCACCCGCTAAACTGTTTAATGCCTCGACGATAGAAATCACTAGATTTCGTTCCGAAAAAAATAATCCAGCTACGTTTTAAAATCTACATCGTTGTTGAACGAAAACCCCCACAAACTGTTAAAACGTGATCGAAAAATGTGTTAGTCTAAATCAGGAGAATATGTCGAGTACTTTATTTGCGTGTTTGTTTCATGTTAGCGACGTGGGTGTGAGCAGTGTCATGTTGAATAACCACAGTGTCGCCGATTAGGTTTTTTCATCGCTTTCAGGCTTTGTTCATTTCTTCAATATACAGATTAGCATTGATCGTTTGGTTGTTCTGAACATTATACATTACGTATTTTACAATTTATAATTTAGCGACATTAAAGGCTTAGAGTGAAAAGGCGGGGAGTCAAGTTCGAATTCCAGTCGTGTTCGTTAAATTCATTCACGAGCAACGTTTCGGCCGTTGTACGCTCCGGCCTTCTTCAGGTGGTTGGAATGTCGAACTGAACCCTTTATTTCGCTCGTTGGGGTAGAATGTTCTAGTTCCACGTCCCATGTCTAATGGATGTCATTTATCTCCTGTTAATTCCCCTCTCCAAATTCTCCACCGCCTTAACCAGGTATTGAACTCACACTGTTTGGGTGCTGTCTCTGGATCTTACTAACGCCTTTATCCACTGTGCCATGTGCCTATGAGGGCATCTGTGTATGAATTCCTGGGTATTATAAAACTAATGTCTTCAGCAACCATTTTTTACCAGTGCTCATATTGCAATTTTTGTACTCCTTATTACTGGTTTCCATATTGTATTAATTTCTATGCTTGGTCGGCTCAGGGGATTTTGTGCAGAAGAAGAAGGCCAGAGCGTACAACGGCCCAAACGTTGTAATAAATATGGCGACAAAGATGAGGACAATAGTCCGAATAATGTAAATAGTGTACATAATACCTTATCTCAGAAATATAGACAGATAATACACGAAATGTTGAAAACATTACAATAGATAACAGAAATACAGACAGTTATGAAAAGACTGGATTTTAACATCATGAGATTTTATTCTATTTTTGTTATATAGAAATAAAATTTCGCTGCCGACATTGGAGTTTGAACATATATCGCCAGTGAGCAAACACAGGCTGTCCCATTATTAAATTATGTAGACCACGTGACCATAGAGGAAAAGCATATATGCAAGGTAGCGTGTCGTCTAACTGATCGCTATTTCTAGTCTATCCTCTATACTATACTGATCCACATTTCTATTCTATCCTCTATTACTATTCGGATTACTATTTCTATCCTATCATCTATTACTATACGGACCGCTATTCTCTACTCTATTCACTATACCATTTCTCTATTCGGATCACTATATGGATTACTTTTCGAGTTCGAATTCCAGTCTAATCCATTACATTCACTTACGTGCTAATACCCTTGGGAAAGGTATGAATCCTCTTCTCTCCCCTCACCCCAGTTATGGGTAAAGAGCAGGACAGGCCGGATAGTAACTGGTCTACCGCCGAAAGAAAAATCTACCTCGTCACTCATGTATGGAACGATGCCTGATCGGCTAAGGGTCTATCACGCATGACACATAACTGAATAGTGGGGAAAGCCGTCCATTAAAGCCGTTTGTACATTAATTTGAGGCACTTTTTCTCATGGCCTAAAAACACCCAGTCGAGTATAAAATTATTGTAAATAAATGTAAATACAGTATATATGTATGTGTCTTTTATTTGTAAGTTACTATATGCCTTTAAATAAAGTTTGAAAAGTCTTAGACGTTACTTAAACGTACCTTTAAACATTGCTGCGTTGGTCTAATACTGCTGTGAAGGTACCGTGTTCGTATAGTGCGGACTCACAGTAGTAATTACTGGAAGCCATGGAACCCCTCCGAAGCAGTGCTTGGGGTGGGGGTGGGGTGATAATGGTGTTCTGGTGGGAGAAAGTTGTTGTGGTGATGGTGGCGAATTCGGGTCGCTTTTATGAGCCGCCTGTTTGGGCTGGATGGACGACTTCAACTTTTTTTTACCACTTTGATACTGTTAGCGAATTATCAATTCCCTTAATGTTCGAAGGTGTCGATAATACCCGTTAATTTCCCGATACTTGGTCACATCAACAAATTTCAGAATCACACACGTTAGACATTCTCGGCCGCTCCATCACCTCTTCCCCCAAATCACTGCTGCTAGTGAAGGGCTTGACAAAAAAAAAAGTATTCGAGAGACGATACACGTGTGTACACGACGAAACGCATCAAGTAACCCTGTGTAGGGAGACCACAGTTGTTTTCCCTTGGGTTGAGCTTCTGCCACTTTTATTTTTGGCTTCCTTTTTTTTGAGGAACGGCCACTTTACCTTCCTGACTACCAGGGCATCCACACACGTGGAAACTGGTCAACATGTGCACGGCCTAGCGAAAGAAAAAAGTAATTTCTATTCACTT
Organism: Acanthosepion esculentum; assembly: GCA_964036315.1. NCBI lineage: Eukaryota > Metazoa > Mollusca > Cephalopoda > Sepiida > Sepiidae > Acanthosepion > Acanthosepion esculentum. The sequence goes on from OZ038483.1 coordinate 66,311,154, forward strand.
ATCTGCGGACTATCAAAGGCCATATAGCTGGTATTTTAATTTTTTGTTCTCGTTCTGTAAACCTCCTCGTTCCTTTGGGACAATATGAACAATCATTTGTTTTGGGACATAAGTAAATCTTTTTAATATATTTATATAAGTTATTTGCCTTATTAAATGTTTTGTTTGTTACACTCGCGTATTTCGTCTTTCTGTATTCGCATTCATCATTAGTGTATCAATGGCTACACTAAAGCTAATATTAGTATCGGTGTGCTACTGGAAGGCTGAAACACGTTATTCTTCCTCACAGAAAATAGTCGGTAAAATCTGTGTGGCCGATAACCTATACTAATACCTGTATTCGGGTGTGAAATATATAGCCTCGATATAAAATTGTCCAGGAAAACAAAAGGTTGATAGAGAAGTGCTTCACACATTGAATTTCATTTTATATATAGCTAAACGTCTCTACTCTTTTTACATGTTCAAGATGAAAGGGATATGGTTTAAGTTAAATTCTGAAAGAGATTGATATCAAATTAACAAAGAGCACACTTCAATCATTAGAAAAAAAGTAATATATCTTTACGCAACACTTATACGAATATATTAGAATACAATTAAATGGTTTATTTCTAAAATTGGATATTATTTTCCAAACAGTCTAATAGAAATTTTTTTAAAGAACACATTAAGAGTTTTCAGGCAGAAAATAAAAGGTGGGTGATTTAAAAGTTGTTTGAGCAGTATGCCTTTTCAGGTGCTTTGTTAGCACCAAGTAGTTTTAGATAAGCCAAAAGTGAAGCTATTTCTATGGCGACGAATGAAAGCAATTCAGGTTGAGACATGAAGGTAAAAATATTATTGTAGCAATGCGAAAAGGGAGGCTTATTTACGCATTCAAAGAAGCAGCTGTTATTTTTAAAGACAACTACAAAAGAGTTTCTCTGATGATCTAAGGAAGAAACTATTGTTGATGTGATACAATAATAAATTATTATTATTGTGACGCAAACAAAAGACAAGCAATGATCGTAAGACAGATACCGAAGAATTATTCATACTATTATTAAAATGTCGCATGCGATTCAGGCCAAAGAATACCAAAGTTTCAATCGAATTTTCCTACAGAAAAGTCTGTGATGACTTCAGTATATTTCAGGGTTCAATCTAAGATTTAGAAAAAAAATTTTTTTAAGCTTATCACTCCAAGCAAGGCTGGAAGACACTAGCACGCAAGGGGTTACAGAAGGTTTGGATGAAGAGAAGATAGGAGTGGTAAAGGAGAGGATGTGGAGAAAGATAGTGGATCGATCAAGGCAAGGGGGTTACAGAAGATTTGGAGCGAGAGCAGATAGGAATGAAAGGTGAAAGGATGTGGAGAAGGGAAGTGGATAGATCAAGGCAACTGGAGATGTCGATTGACGTTACCCTTAAATTTAATTAAGATTGTATTTGTCAGGGAAACAGGAATAAGGAAGGGAGTTCCACAGGCGAGATGTACGAGACATGAAGCTATTGGAGTAGAAGAGACGTCTACATCTAACAGTTTCAATGATGAAGGGGTGGGAACGGGATGCCAGCCTCGTAGGACGCTTAAATTCATGAGGCCTAGGAACCAGCGAAAGCAGCTCATCGGAGCAATTACCGTGAAAATATTTGTAAAAAAGACAGAGCGAGGCAACGTCGCCTCTGTGAGAGAGCGACTGCAGACGAGATGACAGATCAGGGCGAATCACATTGCCTATCCGTCTCTGGATCTTATCAAGAACCCTGAGGCAAACAGCAGGGGCTCCAGAAGATATACGAAAGTGAGATTTAAGTCTTCTTAGAACGGCAACATACCCCGGTGCCGCTAGGAGTTACATAGAAGGTGCATTCATAGCCAGTGAGTGAAGAATCGGGCTTCAAAGGAGGTTGATCGGTGTATCAATAAAAACAGGAAATGAACACATGAAGAATAACTCGAACACTGGTATGGAATAACACAGATATATTACAAACAGAAATATGTACAAAGTAGAAGTATTAGTAATGACAATCAGATAAGGTTAGACTGAACTATGTTGTTTGACAAGTATCACTATTCCAATGTCTTACAGTAATCGTCTGACGGCGACTCTGTCTCTGACTGACTCTGAACCTGAACGACTCTGCACTCTGTCTGACTGCTCCCTCTTGAGGCGCAGTATTTATGATGTACGGAATAGTCCATTATTATTATGGGTAAGTTCCTATAACACATGTAAACAAATATATGTATTAAACAACACAATTTTACAACGGACATAGACATTAACATTTGTGTGTGTGTGTGTGAACATTTGTGTTTGTTCTTTGGTGAATGTTCGTACGTACGTGCATGTGTGTATAATGTTCATGGCGTCTCCCACAAATGGGAAGACGCGGATCCCTACGAGAGATTACATTTTTAGTCCGCTGAAATGCAAAGTGAAAAGAGAAAGAGGCAAGAAGTTGCCCAGTATTTATAGTGTAGGGAGAGCGGCCCCTCGTGAATAATTAGGGAATTAAGGAGGAGCTAACTCCGACAAGCCCGAAATGCGATTTGAAGGTTTGGAGTCATGCAGACGTGGAAGTTTAAATATCTGGGAAACGTCTTGACAGATACACTGACATCTGCAGGCGTAATGGGATGGCCAAAGACACATTCCAAAAGCTGGGCAGTGTACTGCATGTCAGGAGGATATCTTTGGTAACAAAGAAAAGAATACTGAGCTGTTGCGTGACATCTGTCCTTCTTTGCGACAGCGAATATTGGACGATTTCCTCAAAGATGAAGAAGAGACTCAAGGCGATAGAGATGTGGTTCTACGGAAGGATGCTAAGGATATCATAGACCGAGCGTGTGAGCAAGGATGATGTCTTAGAGAGGATACAAACAAGGAGGAGGCTCATAATTAATATCAGGAAGAGGCAGCTAAAGTTTCTGGGGCACATAATGAAGAAGGAGGGCCTGGAGAGTCTGATAAATGCGGGTCGGACAGAGGGGAAGAGAGACAAGGGAAAACAACGCTTGACATAACTGGCGGGTTTGAGCAAGTGGATGACAGAACGTGGTTTGGGGAGGAAGCAGAGGGAAGGAACTTGTTGAGAGCTGCAAGGGATAGAGGGAGATGGAGAGCCATGATCGCCTACGTCCTGAAAGGACATGGCACATTAAAGAGAAGAAGGAAAATATTGCACTCAATTTGAAAGTTGGAGTTTGACGTGACAAATAATGACAGAAAATATTTTCATGCAAATCGTTACAGATTTCTGAGGAATCGAGTTTAAAGATTAAGTTTAAGTTAACAATTGTAGCGTTGCAATTTTATTCTGGTGATCAGTGATATTCTTACAGCAAAGCCTTATAAAGTTTAGAATTTACTGAAGGTTTAAAAATTGTTTATAGACAAGATGCATAGCACAATTACAAAAAATAAGGTCTTCCTTTACTTCAAAGGGAAATTATACTGAACAATTTTGCTATAATTTAGCTATATTTTGATGTAATTATTATACAGTCCAGTATATCTAGTGAGATTTTCAATAAACGATGAAAATTTAAAACATTTTGTATTATAATTTGTGCCCAGCTGGATTATGGTGTTATATAAATTTTTAGAATTGGACATAGTCCGACAATTTATTTAAAGACATTTATATTATGTTTAACGTTCTTTTTATAGATACAAGTATTTAAGCAAATGCTCTGTTTTATAATAAACAGTATTAAATAACATTCACCGGCCTGAATGTCCGAGAAATTTTCATAGAACATTTTCGCTCTCCGACAGGAATCGAACCTGTATCCTATACGGAACCATCATTTCACGTGATGTGACTTAACCTTTCGGCCACAGAGCTGCGTCTGGTTAGCAAAGTCGATTTTACTATCTTTAAACTTAAATCTTCCATGAATCTCTTCTATTCATATCTTGCTAACCAGACGCAGCTCTGTGGCCGTAATGTTAAGGCACATCACGCGAAATGATGGTTCCGTATAGGATACAGGTTCGATTCCTGTCGGAGAGCGAAAATGTTCTATGAAAATTTCTCGGACATTCAGGCCGGTAAATGTTATTTAATACTGTTTATTATAAAACAGAGCATTTGCTTAAATACTTGTATCTATAAAAAGAACGTTAAACATAATATAAATGTCTTTAAATAAATTTTTATCTATTTTTATTGATTAAGATCTAACAATAATTTAACACATCTTAATCATTGAGTAGGCTTTTTTGTAATCTTTTACAATTTTGTTACAACTTTATTTGGATTTATTCTTGAAAAATTTTGAAGTCAGCTTGGAAGCAAAAACCTGAAGGAATGAGGTTTTCCTGTACATTTTTTATGACGATTTTTTAAAACAAAATGCTCAAAAATTAGTAAAAGCTATGAATATCTAATTCTTGGTTTTACTACTTATCACATCCAACCCCAGTTTTCACACCGATTGCAATGTTGATTTTCTAAAGAATGCGAAAAATCAACCTTCCCTAACGAGTCAATGAAGCCATGGTTGTCAGGTTCAGATTTAGGGTTAGGATTTAATGCTGCTTAGGGGCAGAATACAGTAAACAATTTTTATGTGAGGTGGCGGGGTCCTACTAAAATTTTATTTTTTTAATTTTGTATGTTTGGATGTATTTTATTTTCGCTATTGGAATCACCCCCTCACTTCTCAATCTATGCCATTTATTTTTATATATATTTGCAAAAAAAAATGTATATTACTAAATTTTTATGTTGTAAGCATTTTTGTAGGATCCCTGTGAATATGCGGTATTGTGGTATATGTTGGGTCGAATGGCGATGGATAAGTTCTTGTGGTGAAGCGGTAAATTGTAATGAATGAATGGGTTGCTAAACAGATTAAATAGGTTTAGGATAAACGTTGTTGCTCAGCCTTACTTCAATTTCACTTCGATTTTGTTCCAAAATTGTAATTATGTTACAACAAATAAGGGACTGCATGGACCAGTAATAATAGGAGATAGTAATCTGTATACAACGACGAACGATTTAGCAGAACACATTTTATTACATAGATTATGTTGACGGAACGATAATCAACGTATATGTTAAATTAGATGATAGCAATAGAGAGTGGGGTCTTACATTAAAAAAGAATTTAAATCTTTTGAAATACGGTCATAAAGCTAGCAAGGCAGCAAACGAAATATGTAGTCTCACGTTTTCAACTGCCTTGAAATGAAACGACCATATCGAATCAATAAGTGCATCTACTGCAAAGAAAGATGGGTCACTGCGTTGTGTCAGAAGGTTTTTCTCGTCCATCTTGCACATTTACAAATTTCCTATTTGTCTGTGCTTTGAAAACTGTTATCACATCTGGTCAGCTATCCATCTCGAGGTTCTTGACAAAATCCAGAGAAGGATCTGCAATGTGATCTATCCTAGCTTAGGATCTCGACTTCAGTCACTTTCTCACCGACTCGGCATAGGTCTTTTCTGCAAATATCTTCATGGAAACCGCTCTGCTACTTCTACTTCTACTTCAACAGTTTCGTTTCTCGCACTTCCCGCCTGTCGAACCCCGTTCCGTTTACTTGCGTCAATGATAATTACAATCTTCAAAAATCCAAATGCAACGTCAAACGCCATCTTGTATCTTGAATCCTTTCCTCAATACCCAGTCTTTTATCTCACTTTCATTCGTTGTAACCCTCTGCGTACTAGTGGCAGTTATTTCTTGCTTGGGGTGAAATGATTAAAAAAAATATTCAAACTGCAAATTATTTTAATCTGTTAAACTTTATTCCATTAACAGGCGGATTTAGTCAATTACAAAATACAACAGTAACAAACACAACGTTTAACACGGTGTAATGTCAAAATTACGCAGGTGTACGGTTTAATAAAGTTTTTTCAACTGAGAATGCAAGGTTCACGTATAATGTCATTTTATAGTCCCAGTAAACAGAAACAGCTCTGTCAAAGATGAGAGTAACAAAACAAGGGAATACTATTGATTATTGGTAACACACAGGGCACATTTACGCTGATATGTTAATATTCAATAGCATTAGATAATAATTGGATTAAAAACGTTCCGTCAGATTGAAAAGACGAATCGGTAAAACATTTAAAAGGAAGAAAGATCGGTTATGAGCGAGTGGTTTAACGTTATACAAATCAAGACAGAATTAAAAATATTACGAGAAGTATTCGGTTCAATTCATAATACAGGCGATTGGGAAGTGCTATCAGCTGGTACCAAATTTACTCATCAGTATGGAAACAGAAATCCAGAAGGTATGAAAAAAACTACAACGGGACTAAATAATACTATATAGAAGCAAGAATGTAATTGGCCTGTCAAAATGAATACATATACAATTAATATCTCTGCATGGGAATCACACAATCAAGAATATCTGACAAAATAACACAAGTTCCTATGAATGCAAAGAAATGCACCATCTATGATATATAATCAATGCATTTCCATTATTTATAAAATCTAAGTGATATATCCATTAGCTATTTTATGCTTGATAAATAAACTCTCATTAATTTCTGTTGGATGTACGCTATCAAAAGGAATATTAGAATCGATCCAGATAAATTGCTCTGAGTCTAACCAATAGAAAGTGATGTAAGACAAGGATGTGTCTTCTCACCAGACTTATTCAACCTATACAGCGAGGAAATTCTGACAAATTCGAAACATTACCGGGATTCAGCATTTGCGTCCACAATCTTACCAACATAAGATACAAACCCCAGTTTTTACACCGATGATTACACCGCAGATGACACAATACTGAGAGCAGCTGCGGAAAAGAAATTACAAAATCTACTACAGAAGATAGGGAGGGTGAGTGTGAAGAAAGAACTAAGCAAAAATTACAAGAAAACAGAGTGCATAGTCATCAGTAAAAGAATGAGCCTGAAATGCGATTTGCAGGTCGGGAACATTAAAATCAAGCAGACGCGCAAGTTTAAATATCTGGGTTTTGTAATTTCTTTTTCGTGGCTTCTATCGGTATTGTGTCATCTGCGTATCTTATGTTGGTAAGATTGTGGGCGCAAATGCTGAATCCCGGTATGGTTTCCAATTCTGTCAGAATTCTCTCGCTTTATAGGTTAAATAAGTCTGGTGAGAAGACACATCCTTGCCTTACAGCACTTTCTATGTATATTATATATTGATATATTTACAAGGGATTCAAGATCGACTATACACGGTAACCTACCAGTAGATAGACTCGGGGCAATTTATCTGGATCGATTATAATATTCCTTTTGATAGCGTACATCCAACAGAAGTTAACGAGAGTTTATTTATCAACCATAAAATAGCTAATGGATATATCACTTAGATTTATAAATAACGGAAATGCATTGATTATATATCATCCAGCCGAAAATAACGACGCGTGTTAGGGTGAGCGTTCACCCATCTCACAGTACAGACCAGTCTCCTCGGTGTTATTAGTAAACTCTTTGAAGCTACAATCAACAAGACATTTGTTGACCAACTTAAAAGAAACAACCTATTAAACGACAAGCAGTACCTATTTTGATCTGCCCGGTCCACTGATGATATCCGGATATTTCTCACAGAATTAGTGAGACTCTTGACAAATAGCTATTACAACTGTCCTTGTGATATATTTGTATACATCTCAAGGACGGCTGCGATAGATATTGACAAGGTATGACATAAGGGGGTGTCCGCTTTAGCACTTTTTCTATGGATTCACTAGAAAAGTCTTCGCATAAAGTCTTCTCGGTTATAATCTTTCCTAACTCGTATCTCCCTGAAGCTAGTTGTTAAGCGCCAGTACACCGAGTCCCAGGACGTCCCCCATGGTACGCTTATCGGTTCAACCCTCTATCTCCTCTACATAAATGATGTGCCTAAGTGTATACGCCGATCATTTGTGAATATTTATGCTGATGATACAGCGGTATATGGCTACCTACAAAACCTTTGATGACCATAATTTGGCAATTGATCTCTCATCTGACTTGGCTCAGTGGGGGAAAAACTGGGTGGCCATATTCAATGCCTCAAAAACCAAACTAGCGATCTATCTTCCACCTTCGCCGATCGGACTAAGAACTTTCACCAATTGTGCCTGGAGCGCCTATTTGGACTTAAACTCAACTCAGACCTAACAAGTGGAAATCGTACACAATCATGGCACTTCAGAAAACGAGATGTGGGCAAAACAAAACAGAAACTTCGAAGAGTTTACCCGGTCCCGATGAGCAATATCTGTTTCGTAAATTTCCAAAGAGAATCACATATTAAAAAAAAAGAGAGATAACATGTCGTTTGAATTTAACCATACTTATTTTAGCTTAAAGCCAATATAGAGACATATACTGATGCGCAGGTAAACACCAGTGTTTTTTCACATATTTGCACACGTTAAACACAGAGACATAGAACCTTTCGTTTGGATTCATTTTGATCGATATAAATGAAAAAGATCGAAGTGATTGTAACCCCCCCCCAAAAAAAAACAAACTGATCAGTTATTCTTAGAGGTAATTCGAATGAATGATATATAATAAACTTATAGCTTATAGGGAACAGTTGGTTAGTTTCTAATGGATTGTAATCCGAATGAAAAGGTCAGTAGGGGGCACTTTCCTTGCCAATGCGACTTGAGTATTCAAATAGACACACCACTGCCAGAAATGATGACGTCGGCATTGTAAACAAACCTATAGTCGTTGACTAGATTTGTTGGCTCTATTTCTTCAAGAAAATAATGAAAGCGGGATAACGCACAGTGAGTGAGTGAGTGAGTGAGTGAGTGCGTGCATGCGTACTTTTATGTGTCTTCACACACACACACACACACACACACACACACACACACACACACACACATTATTTTAATAACTATACTCCGTTGGTGTAAAAAACCTAGATAACACAATTTGCAAATAAAAATGTATTAACACAATCATGTATCTGGTAAAAACATCCGAGTAGGCCGAAAAAAGCCCAGGGCTGTAATTTCTAATTCAAAGAAAAAAAAAACAATCGAGTAAATAAGAAAAAACGTAAAGTGCTCAATGTACTAAGTAGAGCAAAGGATAAAATATCCTAGTGAGCCAGAAACTACCTACCTACGTTTCATCTAAATGGGTCTT
>OZ038483.1:66325279-66385279 GCA_964036315.1 Acanthosepion esculentum
CATCCCCAGTTACAATTCGACACCCAAAACAGGCATATTGATGATTTGCCAGCAGTTGTTTGCAAATGTTCACTCGTCGTTGAGCCTGGTCATTGGTCAGTTCATGAGTAACTTCTCGACAGCTTCTGTTCACAAAGCCGTGCTTATGGAGATATTAATTGATGGCACGTTGTGAAGGACCAAATTCTGCCGACAATGTACGATTGTTTGTGCTTGTTAAACCGTTTCAAACAAGGTCTGCGTATGACGATAAACCATATCTGGCAGCAACGCATCTGATCGTGGAATCATCATTTAATTGCTGCTGTTCCCAGATCCACCCTGACCCAGGGTGGTGACACCTGTTAGAGTCCCAGCTATGGACAAATAGTAAACCGTCAAACAAAAACAAAAGAATATAACAGTATAAAAATACATATTTATAGTAAAAATACCAGTAATACATTTTTATATAAAAATGGTCCAACATTACCTATTTATAGTAAAATGACAAACGATACATCTTTAAAGTAAAATACCCATCTATACATTTTATCTGTAGCTGAGAGTATATAACTGATTTCAAAACATATTTAAGTGAAGCCATAAAAGTGTGTTCAGATTGTTTAGATTTAGGAAATAAATAACCTACAGAGGTTTATATGCTGTTAAACAAAATAACCAATTAATCAAGGCCTCATTTCCCTCAAGAGGTCTCCCTGACCTTAGTTTGTCTACAAGGCTGATGTCACATTCCTTGAAACGTTAGAACCAGTTTTTGTGACCCATATTCGTTTACAATTCATGAACCTTCGATATCATTAATTTTTCCCCTGCTCTTGTACTCATTTTTTTCATTACTTATTATCAAGGCCGTAAATGAAGGAATAAGCGATTAAGGTTTATATTTTGAGTAGGAAAATAAAGAATAAAAGATTCGACAAAAAGTTTTATGAAATCAATGATAGAAGATGGATGTGGAAGTTGCTAAAAGCCGTCAGTGAAAATCCGGTACAAGAAAACAACTTTTGATTTAACCTGTTAGAATATTATATTTAACTTACAGTAAATCACTACTGAATATCTCTATGCATACAAACACGAACACTGAAAGTATTAAGAAGCAGGAAGTATTCTTAAGAAGATGAAGAACAGACTTAAGACAAGACGTGTGGTTCTACTGACAGATACTGAGAGCTCCATGTAGAGAACATGTATGCCACGCAGATATTTTAAGGAAAAAATAGGTATACAAGGAAAGTTATAGTTACAATCGGGAAAAGACAGCTGAATTTTCTGGTGCTCATAATGATATCTTGGAGTGAGTAGTAAAGGCATGAAAGCAGGAACAAAAAAGCAACAATCTCGGGGCTGGTTTTCCAGCTTAGGCTTGATCACGCATCAAGACGTTGAACTCTCTGCTTTCGGGCAGAGAGGAACCCAGACGAGGCTATACCAAAGGGGAGAGTCTCGTCTGGGGAGGTAGACAAACCGGACCCCGTTTATGCCGGATCTCGGGGAATTTTTGTCCCAGCTTACGGGTTCGGATCGCCCCATATAAAAATCAAACTTGTGCCACATACTGCCTCGTGGCGAGGTAGCATAAATACGTGCAAAAATCTACTTCTTTTGATGGTGTGGAGTTGGGCGGATAAAATCAGAACACAGACAAAGAGTGCCGGTGATGATTCAAAAATTAATTTGAGCAAAAAAATACAGGAAAATCTGGCAAAGGGACAAAGCACATGAGGGCAGATGATTTTATGGATCTTTCACGGTTGTTTGGCTTTTTTCTGCATTAAATAAATCTCCTATTACTATATATTTATATATATATATATATATATATATATGTGTGTGTGTGTGTGTGTGTGTGTGTGTGTGTGTGTGTGTGTATGTGTGAAAAGAGTGTATATAAATATAAATATATATATATATGGGTGTAATATTATATATATTATTATTTATATATTATATGCGCGGTACTTATTAGAAACCGCTCAATATTAGAGATAGAGCTAACATATTTGGTTGGATTGATGTGAGTTTGTGACCCTAGGTTTCACGCTTTTGCGATCGTCAGACAAACTGATTAATTTTTTAAAAAATTTGGATTTATGTAGATTGCCTGGATTGATGTTATTATGGAAGTGTGGGGGGGAATCGTCGTCGTGATGTCACTCATACTAACGCAAACATAGATGCATGTCCGTACACTCATTGAGGTACACAGACACACATACACGCGCGCTCGTCCGCCGGGGCTCATACAAACATAAACATATGTGGACAGTACAGGACTTGACATATGTATGCATATGTGTGCTGTTGTCTATATACATACGCATTTGGTTGCTGAAATTCAAAGATGGGATTTGTAGTGAATATTTCTCGTGAATGTATACAAGTCAACAATCATACCATTTTTCTATTCCTTCGCTGAATAATATTTCCTCGCATGCCCGTATATACGTGTGGTGGGGGCCTGTGTAAAATTATGATAGCTAAAAATTGCTATTATTTTAAATGTTTTATGGCTGATTTGTTATTATTTTAAAGCTGGTTATTTGCTTGTTTTTGATGACTGCGTATATGTAACTGGTAGAAATTGCAGTTCCTAATCCTTGTTGGTTTTTATTTGGTGGTATTAAATATGCTGGGTGAGGGGGTAATTTACGTTAATAATTATAGTGGATTGATATGGTAAGAGTAGATGTGATGTGGTAGTAATGGTGTAGGGGGATTGGTGGTAATGATAATATTAGTAGCTAATAGTTATTGTAAAGTGGTAGAAGTAATTAGTAATGGTGGTGAAATGATAATAACAATAAATGTAATTATTGTGATGGTAGCTTGAACTAAAGTGTGGTTGTTAGTTTTTTTTTTGTCTATCCGTTTGGTATAAATTCTGATAATAGGTATTTATTCTCATGCCTACATGTGGAAATTATCTCTGATCTTTGGTGTAGTAAATTAATTTGCTGTGTATGGGATATTATTGCTACTTTTTCGTGTAGGCATTTTTTGTTATCTTGCTGTAGGCAGGTTCTTGTTTCAATATTTTCCAGGTGATTTTTGGTGAGATATTTCTGTCTTTTAGCTGCCATATGTATGTGGATAGTATAGTGCTGTTCGAATATTTTCTGTTGGTGAATGAAATGTTGTGGTAGTTTTTCCTTTTCTCGAATGGCCCCTCAGTGGCACCGATGTAGTACATTGTGCTGTTGTTTGCACTTACCTTGGCTTTATATATTGTATTCGTATGTTGGCAATTTCCCTGGGGTGGACATGTTGTTCTATTTCTGCAGTTGCATTTTGGATCCTTGATTTAATTTTTGTAGGTTGTAATTTTTTTGTTGTGGCTTTTTATTATTTCTGTCATATTTTTTGTGCAGCTGTAACTGATTTTAACGTTATTTTTGTTGAATATTTTTGCTAATCGGTTTGTTTCAGTGAAGTGCTTTTCTATTAAGTTTAAGAATGTCTTACCTATGTTCGTTTTGACGGTTTTGTTGTATGGTGGATTAAACCAGATAATATTTCTTTTTCTATTTTTGCGTTTTGGCTGTGGAGGTGTATATTGTAGTTGTTGTGTGTATCCCCTTGCTTTTAGTGGTTCGGTGTATGGTGTGTTATTTTGTTCTTGAAAATGTGTATGTTAGATGAGTTCTCAAATAGTCTGCGGCTGATTGATATTGGTATTTGTTTGATGTTTGAAGGTGAGTGGTTGGAGTATGTGTGTACGTAAGTTGGGGTATCATTATCTTTTTTGTACGGTTCGTATGTGTTGTTGTTCAGGCTAAGAATGACGTCAAGGAAGTTTACTGTTGTTGTGCCTGCGTTTACCTCTATTTTGAATCCAAAGTTTTTTTGGGGCGTTCACTATTTTCTTTCCAGATTTGTCTAATTTGGGACCATTGGGTTCTCTTGTCAAGATAAGTTCGCCATCTCTGTATAATCCCGTGTCCCTTCTCTCCAGGATTCTGGCCAGGTATGAGAGGATGAGTATGACTACTAATTCGCATATTAACGATCCAGCGTAGCTACTCATTGTTACATCAAACAGGTTGTGGTTTTGTTGCTTTGTCCCATGGTTCACTATTGTGGAACAGCAGAAATTTGCGGCAATGTTTGATTATTTTTATATCCCCGTCCGTGATTTGTACATGTTGATGTACCAGTTGTATAGCTTCATTTAATATGTTTTCCGTGATGGATGGATAGAAATCCACTATGTCGAATTGGATGAAAGTGGATTTGTTTTTGTTTTCTATCGTTTTAAACCACTCTATGACAGCTTTGGTGTTCTTCCACAGGTTGAAACCTAATTTTTCCCTTAGGTTGGTGTTGATAGTTTCCAGTATGTTTTTACTGATTTTTCCTATCTCATTTTTCGCCGGGTTAATTAGTCTGAATGTGATTCTTTTACTAAGTTGGTTTTGTACTCCTTTGCGCCATGAAAACTTATTATTCAGCTATTTTGTTTATTCTTCCATCTATCTTCAATTTGGTGGCTATATCTTTAGATTCATGTTTTATCATGTTTTTTGTGTTGGCGGTTTTCTTCTTGTATAACTGTGTAATTTTGTTGGTTAAAAGTTTATTGTAGGCTGTGGGTTCCATAGTGTATATATTCGTGGCTTTGTCAGCCAATATGAATACCTTATTGGAGCTGATTATTTTTTCTCGTTTTCTATAATTTTACAATAACTATTAGCTACTAATATTATCATTACCACCAATCCCGCACCACATCACATCTAATTTTACCATATCAATCCACTATAATTATTGACGTAAATTGCTCCCCTCCACCAGCATATTTAATACCACCAAATAAAAATCAATAAGGATTACGAACTGCAATTTCTACCAGTTACATATACGCAGTCATCAAAAACAAGTAAATAACCAGCTTTAAAATAGTAACAATTCAACCTTAAAAAATAAAATATAATAGCGATTTTTACCTATCATAATTATACACAGACCCCACCACATGTATATACGTGCGTTCGAGGAAATATTATTCAATGAAAGAATAGAAAAATGGTCTGACTGTTGACATGTATACATTCACGAGAAATATTCGCTACAAATCCATCTTTGAATTTCACCAAACAAATGCGTATGTATGTAGACAACAGCACACATATACGTACATATGTCAAGTCCTGTACTGTCCAGATATGCTTAAGTTTGTATGAGCCCCGGTGGGCGAGCGCATGTGTATGTGTGTCTGCGTGAGTGTACGGACATGCATCTATGTTTGCGTTAGCATGAGTGACATCACGACACCCCCCCACTTTCATAATAACACCAATACACGCAATCTATATAAATCCAAAATTTAATAAAAATTAATCAGTTTGTCTGACGATTGCAAAAGCATGAAACCCAGGGTCAAAAACTCACATCAATACAACCATATATATATATATATATATATATATATATATATATATATATATATATATATATATCAAGAAATATAGTTTTAAGGTGTGGTATATTTATGAGATAAAGTGCTCAATATCAGAGATAGACCGTATGTCAATATTAATATAAAAGTAAACATTGAAGTCAACACTCAGAGGCGACAGGCTGTTTCATGCTGGACACAATCGTCAGTCGGCCTGAGGAGGCACGGTCGAGTAATGGATAACGGCTTGGATTGAGGAATCTGAGAGCTGAGTTCGAATTCCAGTCGAATCCATTACATTCACTTACGTGCTAATACCCTTGGGAAAGGTGTGAATCCTCTTCTTCTCCCTCCAACTATGGGTAAATAGCAGGGCAGACTGGGTTCTATTGCCTTTGATGGCAACTGGTCTAGGAGAAAGACAACTCTGAATCCAAAACCTGCGGAGGTCCGTTTGGAGACCTTGTGGCTCTCAGTGCGCCAGGTCTCTGTATTCGTCCCTTCAAAAGTGTATAATCAAATCTCATGTGCCGGCGTCGGGCTCTCGGTTTCTAGGAACTGATCTGCTTGACACTCATACGTCGAATTCGACGGGAGAGTCGATGATATATATATTTATATATGTGTGTGTGTTAGTGTGTGTGTGTAAAATAAGAAACGAGAGACGAAAAGATTTCATGGAGACGCTTTTGTTTCTTCGGGAATATTTGAAGTCTTCAAGGAACGAAATGCGTTATCATAAAATGTTTCCCTTGGTCTTTTATTCATACTATCTTTAGTGATATATTTATAACTGAAAATGTACACACACACACACACACACACACACACACACACACACATATATATATATATATATACATATATATGTGTGTGTGTGTAAGTGTGTCTGTGTGTGTGTGTGCGTGCGTGTGTGAATGTAGGCTGCATGTATTCATCTAAACAAAACTTATTAAAAAGAACCAACAAGGTCTGTGTGTTTAATTTTTTATTATATTTTCCAATTTTCGGATTAGGTGTTTTGTATTATGAAGGAAATTGTGGATCAAACAAAATTCGGATGCATTATGGGAGATATAAATACCGCACATCGCTTCTTGATAATAAATACAAAAGTCAAAAGTACTTGACCAAAAATAACAAAATATGATCCACAACTTCGTGCACAATACTCAACATCTTATCCGAAATTTTATAAATATACAATAAAAACGTAAACAGACTGTCCTTGTCGGTTCTTGATAATCAAACATACTTGTGGATATATATATATATATATATATATATATATATATATATATATATATATATATATATATATTAATGCATGTTTCATTAAATAATATAGACAAGTTTTGTCTATTTATTTTAAGTAAGTTCCATTCATATTGTCTGATAAGCTTAATCACATTATTGTTGAAAGACGAAAGGAAAACAGCATGTTGATACATGTTTAAATCCATTCTAAGCTTTCGGCTTACAAAAGCCATTATCAAAGATGACAATTTCAATTTATCAAATAACACACGAACGAAACAATAATGATAGTCCGCCCTTGTTGCATGAAAAATTACAAAGCAACGATAAAATCGTATATACGAGACGCGGAAACGAAAATAGCGTCCCAGCTCGTGACGTCACTTATGACCACGCGACAGTGAAAAATAAGGAGTAATAAGTTTGGGAAGCCGTTGGTATAAACCAATGGCTTCTGTTATACTTTAAATAGACAAAACCTGTTTATATTATTTAATATAAAAATGCATTAATGAAAGATTGCTGCCTAAATATACACAATATATATATATATATATATATATATATATATATATATATATATAGTATTTTATATATATATATATATATATATATATATATATGTGTGTGTGTGTGTGTGTGTGTGTGTGTGTGTGTGTGTGTGTGTGTGTATTTTATCAAACGTTTTGTTATTGACAAGCTCCAGAGAATTTATCCTGAGGAGCGAAATGGCCATAAAAATGGGGTAGGATTGAGTTTCATGTTTATGTAAATCATTTCTATGCTCTATAATAAATATATTGACCTGTCTTTTAGGGAATCAGTTTTAATATTTTATATTAATAGGATTCACTTGAATTACTTACACACGGATTTTTACATATACACAATGGGGGAAACAAATATGAGTGCATATACAAATTTTTAATTTATTGTATTTTCAACTAATGAATAAACATACCTTTCACAGATGAATAATAACTAAATATACATAGAAAACAAAAAAAATGATTTTAGTGATATAAATCCCTTTTATCCATTTTAATGTGTGAAAAAGTATTCGCACAATACAAAAATGAATACATAATCTTCATTTAATACTTTTTAGAATAGCCATTATTCATTTCTAGAGCAACCAACCTCTTGTAGTTCCCACTTAATGATTTAGAAATTTTACAGTATTTACATTAGTCGGACTATTGTCCTCATCTTTGTCGCCATATTTGTCACAACGTTTCCGCCGTTGTACGCTCCGGCCTTCTTCAGGTGGTTGGAATTTCGAACCGAACCCTTTATTTCGATCACAGGGGTAGACTGTTCTAGTTCCACGAGCCATGTTTGATGGATGTCAGTTATCAGCTATCTCCTGGTCTCCTCAAGGACACATGGTACAGTGGATAAAGTCGTTGGTTAGATCCAGTGACAGACCCAAAGAGTGTGAGTTCAATACCCGGTTCAGGCAGTGGAGAACTTTCAGAGGGAAAATTACCAGGAGATAACTGATAACTGACATCCATCAAACATGGCTCGTGGAACTAGAACAGTCTACCCCAGTGATCGAAATAAAGGGTTCGGTTCGAAATTCCAACCACCTGAAGAAGGCCGGAGCGTACAACGGCCGAAACGTTGTGACAAATATGGCGACAAAGATGAGGACAATAGTCCGACTAATGTAAATACTGTACATAATACCTCATCTCAGAAATATAGATTAGAAATTTTAGTTTGCATTTTGTTCCATTCTTTATCACATATTGTCTTCATATCTGGAATGTTTGTTGGAGCTCTCTATTGGATTTGAAATTTCAAATAACGCCACAAATTCTCAACTGGATTTAAATCTGGATTTCAGACATGGCCATTTCAAGATATTTACATTACTTTCAGCAAGCCATTTCTTCGCAGATTTTGCAGTATGCTTAGGATCATTATCTTGTTGGAAGATCCATTCAGAAGCAAGTTCAAGTTTTTCGACCGAAATCATTGTTTGCTTCCAAAATATTTTGATATGCTGCGGCATTCATTCTACCATCTAATACTGATATGCTATCAGTAACGTTTGCAGAAAATCAACTACAAACCATGATGCTACCACCACCAAATTTCACTGTTGGAACTGTTCTTTAGTTTGAAGTCGTCGCCATCTTTCCTCCATACATAATTTTTAGAATTACGTCCAAACAACTCAATTTTGGATTCGCCTCTCCATAATATTCTTTCCCTATACAATATTTCCTTATCCCTATGTTCACAAACGAATTTCAACCTGTGTCTTTTCAATAGCAATGGAGTTTTCCGAGGGGAGCGTGACTTTAGATTGTTCCTTTGAATTTCATTGCTTATTGTTCGTTTAGTGACACAGAATCCTGATGAAAGCAAATCATCCTGCAACTCTTGACGAGTAACCATTGGTTTTTGTTTAATTTGACGCATTAATTTCCTCGAAGATCTTGAAGAAATCTTACGAGGAGCACCTGTTCTTCTTTGGTTTTCAAAGATTTTGAGATTTTTATACCTTGCAATGAATGAACTAATGGTAGTAGATGGAATATTCTGGTTGTCTGAGTAAATTGTCCTGTAAATTTTACCTTCTTGCCAGAGCTTAACAAACATTTCATTTTGCGAATTTGTCAACTTTTTACATTTGTCATGATGATAACTTTCTTGCACGAATATCAGTTACAGAATATTTTGTTGCTATTTTTCAGACTAAAAATATCTACTGATAGCATCAATGGAACATGCTAGAATATTCCACTTGATTAATCTAAGGCATTAAAGAAATTTAAAAGTTTTAAAATCTGAAATATGCATTGTACGAATAGTGTTTCAAATATCAAAATGGCTAAATGGGATTTATTTCTATTAAAGCAAATTTCTTTCTGTTTTCTAAGCATATTTAGTTATTATGCATTTGTGTACAGTTAATTATATGAAAAGTATATTTATACATTAGTTGGCAATACAATAAATTAAAACTTTGGTTGTGTACGAGTATATATTTCCCCCATCGTGTGTGTGTATATATATATATATATATATATATATATATATATATATATATATATATATATATATAGAGAGAGAGAGAGAGAGAGAGAGAGAGAGAGAAAGAGAAATAGAAAGAGAGAGAGAGAGTTAATACAAATATAAAGCTGATCTCATAGTTGACTAGTGTTAGCTTCAGCATACCGACTCCAGAGTTTCGTAGACTGATGCTCCAGCAATCACTCCGTCTACTCTTCACGAGAGATCCGCAATTGATATATATATATATATATATATATATATATATA
Source organism: Acanthosepion esculentum (assembly GCA_964036315.1). NCBI lineage: Eukaryota > Metazoa > Mollusca > Cephalopoda > Sepiida > Sepiidae > Acanthosepion > Acanthosepion esculentum. The sequence goes on from OZ038483.1 coordinate 66,335,234, forward strand.
TATATATATATATATATATATAACGAGAGAGAGAGAGAGAGAGAGAGAGAGGAGAAAGAGAGAATTAATAGAAATATAAATTTTGACTGGTGTTAACTTCAGAATCCAAAGTTTCCTACACGGATTCTCCAGCAATCATACAGACACACACATACAAACACACACACACATGTATATATAAATATATATATATATATATATATATATATATATATATGTACATGTGTGTATATATATATATATATATATATATATACATATATATATACTTGTGTGTGTGTTTGTTTGTTTGTATGTTTATATATATATATATATATATATATATATATATATATATATATATATATATATATATATAATCGTGCTAAAATGAATTATAGTAACTTGTCGGTTCGTTCACTTTTATCCTACGGCTTATCAGGCTGCATATATGATTATACTGAGATCAACATTAGTTAATCCGGAGAACACACAAGCGTCTGGTTTGATGTGTCAGAGGGAAGAAGCGCATTCCCGCCCTCAGATCAAAAATAAAAATTTCTAAAAAATACATCCGATACCCAATGAACGCAGGAATTTACACTGGTGAAATGTGAAAATTATGCTGATCTCTGGTCTATTCAGTATTTTAAGTAGTTTGTTTTAGAAGTGTTTTTTTTTTATAATCAACTACAACAACAACAAAAAACTAAAACAACAGATAAACAAAAAAAAAAAAAAAAATAAAGCAACGAAACAAAAAATCGATTCGCTATAAAAATACACACCTGCTCGTATTCAATTTTACTGATTCTCCAAATAGTACAATTTTTCATTTTTTACTCTGTGTAAATCTCCGAACAGCTGGATTTTTGAAAAATGAGACATTACTCTCGAACATAGAATTGACTGAATCTACAGCACCCTACAAAACGTTTATGTACACCAACACAATTGAAGTGCAGTTTTGAAACTTTTATATACGATACAGACCCAGGTTCCGGTGATGCTAAGACCACACGCGGAGGGACGCTAAACCAATGAGTGTTATGAGTTCCCTTGAAGTTCTTCCTTCCGCTGTCTGTTAGAATCCAAGCTGCCATGTCTCTCCTACTTCTCTAATAAAAACTAGTAAGAAAAAGCAATCACCTTTTCGTTAATGTTGGTATCCAGTGACCACACGAAACACATTTTCCGAGTCAGTTCCCTTGTGATCTGGCTCGGTTCTCTTTACATCACTGCGTGCAAATGATTTTCAACAAAAAGAACAGGTCGACCAGATCTCGGAGAATCTATAAGTTCATACTTCCTTTTCTTTGATGTTGCTTTTTAGATGAAGTATTTCCAATAACATTGTACAGGTGTTCATAAAAATCCGTTTTTGTAAAGTAACTTTTCAGCATTTTAATTAAGCGATCACCATTAACCACACGCCCTTCATAAATTTGCAAAACAACAATCATTTTGAAGGTGAGCACGCTGGTCCCAATGGCAAGGTACATACTAGCTACAATTCGAATTTAAATATACATGTGTCGTATAAGTTTGAAAGTCTTCTTTCTTCTGACACGTCATTTTAAAGGTGTGCAAAATCATGACTTCCTCTCTTTTTTGCTCTAAATAATTTTTGCATTTTTACAATTGCTGCACAATCTGTAAACTCTTACATCACAATGTTAATATTAAATAAGGTGTTCATAAGATCTGTGTGCAATCTAAAATACTTGTAGCTTTGTAAATGCACATGACAAACAATCTGTAAAAAGGAAAAGAAAGATGTATATAAAAGATGTATATAAAGGAAAAGAAAGATGTATGTAAATTTATTATCAGGATTTAAAAAGAATTTTAACATGTCCACCATATTACAAAGAGTAATACAATCTTGTAGTTCACAGAAAACATTTTACATCTGATTTTCAGTAATACATTCAATCACATCAATTTTCCTACCTTGCAATTCCTGTAAAGATCGAAGTTTATTTGAATAAACATTACTTTTCATCAGATTTCCCATTGGAGTCAAATCTGATGATGGTGGAGACCAAGATAATGGTCTACCGCTTCCAATCCACCAGTTAGCATTTTTTTTAGAAAGTGCCTTACTTACAGAGACAAGTGACAAGGTGCACTATCTTGTAGCAACAATGTATCCACAGTTTCCATTGGTCAAGCTTAGAAATAAAGTATCTCAAGATACAAAATCTAATGAAAGCTCTGTAATGTAATCCATCTTGACCAGGCTTCTCGACTTCAGTCACTTTCTCATCCACATGACATGATTCCCTCTGCTTTTTCTACAAATATTGTCATGGAAAGCTGCTCTGACGAGATTTTTTTCCCTGGTGCTCTGACTAAACGAATTTAGGTGCGCTACTAGATTGGCAATTAGATCACGCCGTTTTACATTTGAACTAGTAAGAAACTACCACTTCTACCCAAACAGTTTATTTTCTCGCACTTTCCATCTGTGGGACAACCTTCCGATATCTTTTTTTCCCCTGATAACTGCAATCTTCAGAAATTTAAATGCAGCGTCAATCGCCATCTCCTGTCTTCTTGAACCCTGTTCTCTTTTTTTTTCTCATTCACTTTCACTTTTACTCTCTGTAAGCCTTTGCGTTCTAGTGACATTATCGCCTTGCTTGAGGGTGAAACGACTCATAAAAAATTGCAGCATTTCTAAATAGCGATCGCCATTAACAACACGCCCTTAAAAATGAATGCTCTATGATTGGAGTTTTTCCTAGAGCACACCAGACATTAACTTTAGAAAAAGTAATCTGTAAAACCAATAATAAATGAGTTTTCCAAAGACAATAAAACAGCAGACATAGCTTTATTATATTAAGCTTTCTTATTCTTTTACTGATTGTTTATGTCATGTAGAGTTACAAAGCTACAGGTGTTTTAAATTGGACACGGACTTTATGAACGCCCTGTATAATGACTGCTTTTACTCTACTGAGATCCTGTTTCGAGCAGTTATGTCCAGCGTGTTCACACCGCCCAAACTCCGTTGGTTGGGCCACGTCCCCCGCATTCCCGAAGGCTGCATCCCCAAAGAGCTCCTGTATGGAGAACTCGCCTCTGGAAGAAGACCCGCCGGGCGGACACAGCTGCGGTACGTCGATGTCGTGAGGCGCGATATGAAAGCTGTGGACACCAACACAGAGTCCTGGGAGAGCCTGGCAGCCATATGATTCAAATGGAGAGGAACTCTGACCAAACACCTGAAGTCAGGGGAGGAGAATCTGACACAAGTCACCACGGAAAGGCGGGCCCGCAAAAAGCAAAGTGACCAGAGACAGAACACACATGCGACCTCTGCAACAGAGATTGTCACTCTCGCATCGGCCTCTGCAGTCACAGACGTCGATGCTCCAGCCAAGTAGACAACGAGGATGCTACCTGTGGTCAACCCTGACTGACGGAGGCCTACAAACGACTCTATCTTATGTTTTTTCATTATTAATATTTTATTAATGGTTTTAATCTATCTTAGCAGTTGTTTTTTTTATGAGAAACATTTACCTGCAATTATCTGATAGTTTTTTTGTCTGTGTCGTATTCTTATGACTTTTCAGATCAAACATTTTAATTATAATTATTATTATTATTATCATTATTATTATAATTTGCGGTTTTAATTCCACTCATTGTTGTTGTTTCATAGAAAACTCTGGCAGATAAAATGTTCAACCACTTGCGTAAAAAAACGCGAAAAAGGAAATCACCAAAAATGCTACCGGCAAGATGTGCTTTCCTCATTGAGAGCTGATTTTGCATGGCCATCGCCATACGCACTTCGGTGATTGAGTCCTCGACGAGGCAAAGAAAGGTAGGACCAATGGTACGAAACTGCGTCAACTGGTTTATCATTTTTTCGATCGACCACTGTGTCGTTTATAGTGTGTTTAAGAGTGTAACATCCATAGAAAATCATATTTGCCATAGAATACTGTATGAGTTTCGAAAGTGTAGTACTCTTACTGCGGTATTTAAAAACACTTGTAAAGTGTCTTCAAATTAAGTAACGGCTCATACACGTCATCTGTGGTTCAAAGGACGATTGTAACATACCCGACAAACGTCGTTCTGAAGAAGGCCCAATCTGAATAAAGAATATTTGAAAGAGTAAACTGAATTGGATTCACATCAAAACACCAGTGATTTGGCGCAAAAAATACACATTGCGTTATTTGCAACTGTCCATAGCATCCCACCCGAATCAGAAAAAAAAAACTTGCAAAGAAAGAATTGGGGTTCCTCATGAGCATTCTCATGAGAATCGAGCACAAATTCCCACCATCAGCAGCAGTCTTTTAACTAGAAATACCAACCTTTCATTTTTGTATCTCATTGCTATAGTTCGTGAAAAATGAGTTTTGCATGTCACAAACAAAGCAGGACTCAATCATTTCAGTGTTAAATTGGGAAGACTTGTAACGAGTTAATTTGGTTTTCTCATGAAAATTCACACGAGATCCGAACACAATATTCCACTATCCACAGCAGTGTTTTACCTAGAAATGCAAACCTCTCATTATTGTATCGCATTGTTACAGATGACAATCGATATAAACACGCACACACACACGCACACACACTCACACACGCACGCGCGCGCGCACACACACACGCGCGCGCACACACACACACACACACACACACACACACAAACACTGGTTATTACAAAATTAATAGCCAGTGTCCAAAACCCAAACCAAGACTTCATAAGCAGAAAAATTGCTTTGTGTCTGGTAGAATGGAAAAGTGGCGTCTATTACGAGCAACTAAAAGGTAAGCCTTTATTGGCAACTATGCAATCGTGTTAAGAAAAATGTCAAAAGTATCCTGCTCTAATTATACATTTGTCTTTCCGCTGGTCTGCAGTCGTTGAAAATGAAGGCGACTCCATTTTTAATAAATAATACTGTATTTAAATAAATTGAACTTATACAGTGTAACCCCGATATAAGAGACCCGGATATAAGAGAAACCCTGATATAAGATAGATTTTCTCTGGTCCCAAATTAGAGCCATACTTACCTAAACAAATTAGACCAAACCCGGATATAAGAGAAACCCGGATATAAGAGAAACCCGGATATAAGATACTTCTCCGGTCCCGACAACTCTCTTATATCCGGGTTACACTGTATTTGTTTATTTATATCCTAATTATTTTACGAACACACGAACATAAAAATGAAATAAATAAATAATTTTGAATTTCTATTTATATCCTGACTGGTAAAACGTTATTAGTTTCCGAACAGTTAAATATTTAAATAAATTTGAATTACTTTTGTCTTTATAGTTTTTCTGGCCAAATGACATTACTTACCGAACATCTTCATTTGTATTTCCAGATGAAAAACTGCAACGTAAGTTCAGGAAAAGGGAAAAATAACAACCAGTCAGATTCTCGCTATTAGGATTGAATCCGAATCAGATGTGTTCAAAAGCGACATTTCAACAGGAAATATACTGTCAAAAATAGATTTACATTCAGGGAACAAACAACAAAGGCACGGCTCGGAAGTGGCCGGTTCGAGAGGTCGATTCCGAACGGAGTGCAGTGGTCAAGGAGCAGGAGGAACACACTTATTGCCGATAACTGTTTACACGTGTCACGAGTGAAGTGTCAATCACGTTAAATCGCCGGACTCGCTTCGTGTCATTCTGCACTCGCCGGAAAGATTTTGAAAGGATTGGATTACATTACACCTGACAAAATAGACACCTGGCCGCTGATAAATCATATCAAGACGATCGCAGTAGCAAGTGTATTATAATTGTGTAAAGTCGGCCTGTCATTGAGGCAAGACAGATTCGGCGTGAAGAGAAAAGAAGAAATAGACCAATATTAAGAACACGTTAAGCTACGAAGATATTGACACACTGCCATATATACAGATATAAGCAAAAGTATACATATATATATATATATATATATATATATATATATATGTTTGTGTGTGTGTGTGTGTCTGTATTTAGGTAGCAATCCTTCACTTATGCATATTTCATTAAAGACGGCAAACAAGGTTCTACGATTAAGATTTTTATTTGTTTTTTTCTTGTGTTCGAAAAAGTGTTTCCTTTTTTGGACACAGAGTGTGTAGAAACTGTCCAAATGTTTTATAATTCCTAGCGCTTTCGGCTATACTTTTAGCCATTAACAAGGATGAGTTTTTTGTTTTCTTAAATTTAATTGGGTGTGTGGATTGCGTGTATGTTTATAGTGTTATAGAGATGTTTTATATTCCGAACATAGTCAGCACATTGTGTTATGGTTTCTTGCTCTAGACTCGATATATATACATACATATATATATATATATATATATATATATATATATATATATATATATATATATATATTTATATATATATATATATATATATATTATGATTATTTTATTTTAAAAAATATGCTACCATCGCGACACAGAAATTTCTATGTTTCAAAACTGAAACTAAAATTGTAAATTTAGTTACAAAATTCTTTAGACGTTTATCATAGACATTACTATGTTCATAGAATATTTTCTCTTTTGATGAATTTGTACTTATTCTTTTTTTCGATAGATGAAGGTATATACTTAATTATAGACGGAGACTTTGGATTTTAAGTTTAGTTTTTATAATTAAATTTACAATTTTTGCTTCAGTTTTTGAAACTTAGAAATTTCTTTGTCGCGAGGGATTCATATTTTTTAAAAAGAAAATAATTATAATATTATGCTCTGCTGTTTGTATCGAGCACTCTTTTTAAATAAAAATAAGTGCTAAGAACACCGTATTATAGATCTTACTGTCTTTTCTTATTATTTTAATATATATATATATATATATATATATATATATATATATATATATATATATACATATATATATATATATATATAAGACATTGCTCTTGGGGCTGGCTCCAGTAGGTTATGTATAAATGAATGAGTATCACCAGCGGAATAAAGAGTAGCTGCGCAATATAGAGTGTAGTTAGTTTCCACTTCGTCACCGAGTCCCGCTGCTATGACTCTTGCATTGCATCCTAACAGTCCTGGTTCGATTCCCAGTTGTGAATTCTCACTGATGATGAGTCCCCCAAAAACACGAAACGGTCGTCCAGTGCTTTCTGCATTCTGTTATGAATTCTTGCTCTAGACTCGACGAATTATTATGTGAAATTGCTCTTCAAAAAATTTCTATTACTTATAATACTTGATCATGATTCAATGTTCTTGGGGCCGGTTGTGGAGGGTTATGTATACTTGGATGAGTATCACCACCGTATTAAGGAATATTGGCGATATATCTATATCTATCTATATACGGAGGAAATAAACCTGACAAAACAATACTTAAGCATTTCAAACGAATATCTGATCATTATCAAGCACAGCAGAAAATCAGTACTAAACTGTGACAACAAAACATGGACAAAAACGTAGCACTAATAATAACAACATTAGCAATATCTTTGACATAAAAATGAGCAGTTATGACGGCGCACAAATATTCGAACCCATATCATATACCTCATCAATAAATTAACACTAAATATAAAAAAAAAAGAGAACGTATCTAGGGGCATAGATTTATACCCAGATAAGCACACACGTAAACACAAACACACAGATGCTCACACACACACACACACACACACACACACACACACACACACACACACACACACACACACACACACACAGAGAAACGGGCGACTGCGTACATGTCTGAATGTATGTATACATGCATGTGTCCACACGCATAGACACAAGCATAAGGAGGCACCCGCAAAAATTCTAATATATAAAGAGAAGAAATAAATACATCATGAAACGCAATCACATCACAAACACAAACATGCCTAACACCTAATCCATGGCAAACGCAACAAGAAAAAGAGTAAGTATAATAACAAATAACAACCGACAAAATTTACCACAACTTCACTCTTTATAAAACACAAAACGTACATAAATAATACAAAACAACAACAACAAAAACAAAACAAAAATAAAGTAAAAAAAAACAAACGAGAACGCATATAGGGGCGCGAACATATCTCCACATAAATATACACATGAAATCAAACACACAATTAGACGCGCACGCACAAACGCAAACATTCACATGCTAGTGCCTACATATTTGTAGGTATATATACTTGTATGCATGCATACGCACAAATACACATATAAACATACAGCCGCACAAAAACACACACACACACATAAACACATACCCACACATAAAAATAACCTAATATAAATTGTCACAACAATAATAATAAACCCGAACCCAGCGGCAATACATACAGTTAAAACAAAAACAAACTCAAGCACACAATCAGATGCGCATACACAAGTACACAAACATACACGTGCAGATGAGCGTGTACGTTCATGTTTATATGTATGCATACATACATACGTGCGCATGCATAGGCACACACATAAAGACGCAGTGGGTAAACACACATACACAAACAAAAGTCCGACCATAACACAATTAGAACAAACCAGATGTCACCAGGGAAGGTGAGGAAAGAATGAAAGAATGAAAATAAAACAAAAAGAAAGGGAGAGGAAGTGAAATCAACAATGAGCGCCCATCAAACGAAAAAGGAAAATAACGCACTCGTACCACAATAAAAGTACAAAGAAATCGAGAAATATTAGCAGTTTGACTCTGTTCTGATGAGTAGTTGCATCTATGTAACTGCGAAACTTTGAAGCAAACATGAGTTAAGTAATAAACTTTTTTTATTAATTCTCTCTCTCCATTGACAGACTGTTTCACTGTTTCACAGCTCATCAGTGTGACTAGACATCCAATTGCTTTAGTTAACTAACTCAATAGTGTTTTTGTTTATGTATGTGTTTATGTGGATGTACGTTCTTGCCCCTAGATACGTTCTCCTTTTTTCGCATTCGGTGTGTGTGTGTGTGTGTGTTTTGCGTTTTGTAAAGAGTGTAGTTTTGGTAAATTTTGCTGGTTATTATTTGTTGATATTGTGGTAACTATATATATATATATATATATATATATATATATATATATATATATATATATGTCAATCAGTGTCTTTGGTGTGACCCTATTTCTCTCTCTCTCTCTCTCTGTCTGTCTGTCTGTCTCTCTCTCTCTCTATATATATATATACATACATATTTAAAAAAAGGGAGATAAAACGCAAACGTTTTTGGTTATATTGTTGCTTTGTCATATATTGCTACACGCGTTTCCGGTCTCGTGACCTTCTTCAGACAAAATAAATGAATCAATTTTTGCTAGAATAAATTTCTTTATGTTCTTTTAATGTCTCATTGTTCATTTTCTGCATTTATAGTGAGCCTTGATCTCATTTTTGGGATTCTTAGCAAAAGTCAATTTCTAAGTGGTAATAAAATCATTAGGTTTGATCTTCGTGGTGGCGATGACAGATGCATAGATGATAGATGAACCCCTATCCCCACATCCTCTTAGACCGTCAAATCCATTTTTGTGCATCGTCTGTGCGTGCGTGTCCCTTTTAGCTTGCACATTAATCAGCACAAGAAGGTCAGGAGACCGGAAACCTGTGTACCAAAAATATGAATAATAAAATGTAATATATACACTAAAACAAATCCACATTATAACCAAAAACGTTAGCGGTTTCTCTCTTTTTTGTTATGGAAACTTACTCATAATAATAATGGACTATTCCAGACATCATAAAGACTGCACTTTAAGAGGGAGCAGAGAGGATTTATTGTAAGAACATTGGAATAGTGATACTTGTCGAGAGAACATATTTCACTCTAACCAAATCTGATAGTCATTACTAATACTTCTACTTCTTTGTATATATTTCTGTTTGTAATATGTGTTATTTCATACTTGTGTTCGAGTTATTCTTCATTGGTTCTACCTTGGACCATCACCGTGGTACAAGGAATTTGACCATAACAAGTGGCGACGAGGAAACCCGAAAAAACGAACTCTCTATGCGGAGAACATACTTTTTTTTCGCTATCCTTCGCACATAACAAGTGGCGACAAAGGAATCCTAAAGAAAAACGAACTCTCTAAGTGGAGGACATACCTTTTTTGCTATCAGTCGCACATAACAAGTGGCGACTAGGTAAACCAAAAAAAAAAGTGAACTCTCTACGCGAAGGACATAATTTTTTTGCTATCCGTCGCACATAACAGTGGTCGACGTGTAAACTCTAAAAAAAACAAGTTCTCTATTGTGATTTCTAAAAGAAACCAAGTTCGCGAGATTTCTAAACAAAAACAAGTTCTACGCGAACACATAAAAAAAAGAAAGAATTTTCTTTTTGGACATCAATTTTACTGGCAACAAAGGGATTTTTTGCGTACACAGGTTTCAGAATATCTGGTTACACTAAGGTAAAATACTTACACAAAATTACGTTAACATGGAAGATTTTAAGTCAACCATTGTGGAACTTATCAAAATCCAATTTAAACAGCAAGAAAAATACGAACAGAAACATCTTGAATTACAAGAATTATTGCTACGTGTAATGTCAAATGAAGAGCAAAATTCCGAGAATTAAACAATTCTCTCACAAGACGCTATTTGGAGAACTATCGAAGATTTCACGTATGCGCCTGACGAAGACAAAATCTTTGAAACTTACTTGCGAAGGTACGAAGATCTATATGAATTTGACTGCAGAGATTGATCAGACGCACGAAAAGTACGTCTATTAATTAAATTAGGCACATGCGAATATACCAAATTCGTAGATTATATCCTACCGAGGAAAACAAATGAGTTAACTTTCAAAGAAGCCATAAAACTGCTAACAGAACTTTTCAGCCCTAATACCTCACTATTCCACAAAAGATGGAGATGTCTGAACCCAACAAAAAAGGACAGCGAAGATTACATAACTTTCGCTTCCATTGTAAATAAATATTGTGATGACATTAAGTTATCGGAACTCAGCGCGGACAATTTCAAGTGTTTAATATACGTCCAAGGCTTGGTTTCAACCAAAGACGCGGAAATTAGACGCAGAATCCTTACAAAACTGGCGAGAAAACAAGATTTGACACTTCGAAAACTGGCCGAAGACTGCCAGAGATGCATCAGTGTGAAGAAAGACTCAAAAGATATAGAAGAAGCTGGGATCGCGCACATACGTAAAGTACGAAGACAAACCAACTTTCCCTCCTCAGAAACAACCAAACTAATTTTCCCTCCACAAAAACAGGTAAAACAAAATTTTCTACTTCTAAAAGTCAATATCAGAAAAAAAACTACCACCCAGTCCATGCTATCGCTGTTGGACTTGGCATTGGTATAAAGACTGTCCATACCGTTTTAAAACTTGTCTATCATGTAAAAAATAGGACATAAAAGTTCTCATTGCAAAAGCAGAATAAGAATCATGAGGACTGACCAAGCGGATGAGACTAACATAAGGAAATACGTACAAGTAGAAATGCAAAACAGAAAAGTCAGACTACAGTTGGATTCCGGCTCGGACTTAACTATTATTAACGCACAAACATGGAGAAAATTGAACAAACCTGCCATGTTAAAAACGGATAAAATTGCGAGATCGGTAACCGGGAGAAAAATATTATTTGAGGGTGAAGTGATTAGAAATGTAACATTTAATGGAATGGCGAAAAAATTAAAAATGTATGTATTACGAAATACAGAAAACTTATTCGGAACGGACTGGATGCAAAAATTCGAACTTTGGGATTTACCAATAAGTACGTACTGCCGAAATGTAAAAGGTTTATCAACCGAGGCAGACAAATTAAAAGAGAAACTAAAATAGAATATCCTCGAAGTATTTTCAGCAGGTCTCGGAAGATGTAAACAAATGGCAGCAAATATCGAAATAAAAGAAAACGTTCAACCTATCTTCAAGAAAAAAAAAGAGCGTACCGTTTGCGTCAATAGAAAAAATAGATAAAAAATAGATCAATTGGCTCGACTCGAAAACACTGGCATATTGACAAAAGTAAAATACAGTCAATCGACCGCACCTACAGTTTACGTCAAAAAGAAATCAAGGGAGATTCGAGTATGCGCTGATTTCTCAACTGGTTTGAATGCAGCGATAAAAGATTTCCACTATCCTCTACCCAGTCCAGAAGAAGTATTCACTAAAGTAAACGGCGGAAATCTTTTTTCAAAAATAGATTTAAGTGAGGCGTACCTGCAAATTCCAGTCGATGAGGAAAGTTCAGAATTACTGTGCATAAACACACACAAAGGATTGTACAAATACCAAAGATTACCATTTAGGATTAGGTCGCGCCGGCTATATTCCAACAGACAATGAATACTATCCTCGCCGGACTAGAGTACACGATTGCTTACCTGGATGACGTATTGTTAAATCACGAAAGCGTTGAACAACACTGGGGACACGTACAAGAGGTGTTTAAGAGAATAGAAAGCTATGGGTTCAAGGTAAAATAAAACAAATGCGATTTTTTCATGAAGAAAATTAATTACCTGGGCCATATCATCGATCAAGAAGGAAGACGACTAGACCCCGAAAGGGCAACGGAAATAAAAAAAAAATACCAGTTCCAAAGAACATAACAGAATTACAAACTTTTCTAGGATTAGTGAATTACTACCAGGAAGTATTTTTGCAGTCCCAAGATTTCATAGGTATATCTATGGTAGATTTTTTACTCTACAGACGGATCACAAACCGTTACTAACAATTTTTGGTTCGAAAAAGGTCTACCGGTTTACACTGCAAATAGGTTACTAAGATGGGGTACAATTCTTATGAACAAAAGGAACAATTTTTACACCTCCTTGCTACCACCAAACGGGAAAATGTAAGAAACTAAATAATAAATTACTCAAATTCTCCTTGTCATTCAGAGAAATATGTTTAAAAGAAATGTTGCTTGATATATATATATATATATATATATATATATATATATATATATATATAGACAGTTCTAGTTCCACGTAAAATGGATGCCAGTTATCAGTTATCTCCTGTTAATTCCACTCTCCAAGTTCTCCCCTGTCTTAACTAGGTATTGAACTCACACTCTTTGTGTCCTATCACTAGATCTAACTAATGCCTTGAGGACACATGGCACAGTGGATAAAGAACTGTTCTAGTGGAACTAGAACAGTCTACCCCAGTGAGCGAAATAAAGAGTTCAGTTGGACATTCCAACCACCTGAATAAGGCCGGAGCCTACAACGACCGATACGTTGTAATAAATATGGGGACAAAAATGAGGACAATAGTCCGAATAATCTAAATAATGTACATAATACCTCATCTCAGAAATATAGACAGATACAGAAATATAATTTTAGATAGAAAAACATACCGAAAAAAGATCGATGTATAGATAGTAAATACAAAAACAAATTAGATAGATAGATTGATAGTGAACATAGATAGATTTATATGTATACTAAGGTTTACGCAATACAAGGCTCGAGGTTCACTCAAGGTAGATGAATAACTTGATAATACTAATGATGAATGAGATTAAGGAGGCGTTAGGAAGTGAAGATTATGTGGATAGATTACGATTGAGCCTTGATTTGAATAAGTTATAATTGTAGTAGCTAGACAGACTTCTCTGCATGAGTTTGTTCCACCATATAGCAGTTCAAACATATAGATAATCCTACCAACGAGATAGATAGATTAGTACAGGCATCGATTACCTGATTAAAATTAAAGCAAATCGATTCGCTCACAAAGAGAGCGCAGGTGTTAATCCTTAATGACTATTTATTGAGTGTGCAGCCCTTTAAAGAATTTCTCAGACCGACTTCTCTTTTTATTTGGTACCATTTCCTCGAATACAGTCTTTTATATTTCTTTTCCAAATTTGTCGGCGACAACAAAGCAGAATGAAAACCTTTGTTGTGCTGGCGTGCAGCATGTAAATTACTAAACTTAGTATGGCATGTTTTTTTTTTCTCTTTTAACAACATATTTGTTTTGATCCCCACACCATTATGTTTTCAATTCGTAATGAATCTCGACTGGAAGTCGTTCCCCTGAGACGGTTTAAAATGTTAGGTGACTTGAAAGGGCCGATAAATCTTGTTTATTATGGGTTTCGTCTCCTGGTTGTTTAGGTTTCTTTATTTTCCCTTTAGATAATCTTGTAAGAATTTATTAATATCTTTCATTTTTAGCGTCAGTCACAGAATTGCAATCAGCATCATGCTTTCTGTTTTGACACTTGTTCAGTTTGAGCTATTGTCACACATTACATCAGGTTCATTAGTCTCCTCAAAGCGTTAACATCTCTCGTATTATTGCATTCTACTTCATGTTTCAGCAGTTTTTGCAAACCTATGAAAAACTATATGTGAAAACAATTTTTTATTCATAAATTTATAAACCTTTACTAAAATATTAAAATATGTGAACCCACTTTTGGTCAAAAGAAATTAGTAACTCTATTTTGGGACACAATTTCAGATTGGGCGTTTCTTCCCTCTACACCGGTTTCTTGGTATTTTTCATTTTTCGCCTCCCTGTATCTGCTTCGTCATTCATTCCACCTGTCACAACTGTACGTAAAGTACTATGTACCCGGACAAAGACGTCTCTTATCTCCGCGATGGTCTACTTATAATGGGGACTCACCAATGACCAGCCCGGATGGTAGACATACTAGACAGACGGGTACCTCAGAATGGAGCACTAACATACCCGGATATTTCTACTTCATTTTGTCAAACCAAGCTAATATATACAGTTTCTACGCAACCAATTTCTTGTGGGACAAAGAAGAAGAATGTTCTCTTTTGACGGAACAACGTACTCGCTTTCTCTCAATTGTAAGTCCTACATGCCAGACAAAGACGAATTCTCTTTCGTCGAGAATAAAGTAAATCATGATCACTATTTCTGCCATTTAACACCGGTTATGGTTCACTATAATTCTTATTATTTACCATTTTATTAAGTTTGAATCAATTGACAATTAACCAATGGTTTACCAACCATTCCAAAAAATAATATAATAAACAAATGGTATAAATAAAGAATCTAATAAATAAATATTGTTTATTATTTTTGTTGTCAATTCTCAAAAAGAAAAAGTATAAACTAACTTTCATATGTTTTGGTTTATATTAAAATTCTAACCATCGCTTTTTAAAACAATAAACGTCACGGAAAAAAAAACGTGCTTTTGATATCTCGTCTTATCGCTGGCAGGTTTGTCCATGTGTGCCAAATATTATGTCTAACGTAGTCATGGCTTTTTTCCGAATGATATCGTACTTCTATGAAAAATATTAATGTCTTTGTTATTAAAGTAATTGGACATAAAAGGAATATTCTGAAGGAACTCTAATAAAAAAAAAATTCTTTTAGATATTCTACTTTGAAAAGAAATTACACTTAATGCAATTTAACAATATTTACAATCGGACCTTTAGGAATTTATATTCAGAAAGGATGAATTAGGCAGATAGCCAAGAAATCTATCTCAGTTCTCTTGCACTGATTTTTGTGTCATCGTGAAGATATGTGTCGAATACGCCCTCTTTGATTTTCACAAACAGATGAATTCTCGACAGCGTATAATGCACGTGATTGGCAAAGCTTTGAGCAGTTTAACTGGTAATGGCAATGGTAGTTGTTTCCTTATAAGGAAACATCCAGCATTTATTGACAGAGCAGTCAATGTTATAGTTTTAATTGTTGAAATATAAAAACGACGAAGAAAGTTTCGTTCATTGATTTTCGATATCTTACAAATTGATGGTAGTTAACATTAATGTGGTCGCCATCGTGAAAGGGAACAACATGATTCAAGCTTACAGTCTTAACGGGAGAGCGAATAATATCGCTAGAAACAAGGAAAATAATACTAAACTGTTATATGATATGTGTCCTCAGTGAGTGCGGGGAAATCTCCGAAAAAATGAAGAAGAGATTTTAAGGAAGAGGTATGTGGTTCTACAGAAGGATGCTGAGGATTCCAAGGAGCTATTATGTGAGCAACGACGAAGTTTTAGGGGAAATAGAAACAAAAAGGAATCTTAACATCAGAAAGAGACAGTTGAGGTTTCTAGGGCATATAATGAGGAAAGGTGGTTTCAAAAATCTGATACTGAGATAGGGGGCAGGAGGGACAGAGGAAGACTTGAAAAATTTGTTTTTTTTTTTTAACGGCATATCAACTTATGGGCCATTCAATGCCGGCATTTACTTTTCTTGGGAGATTTGAAATAATAAAAATATGATACATCTTATTCTGCTTTCATAATGATATAATAATTTGTCCACTCACGCATAGACTCTCCCAGTTATAAACAGGTACTGCCTTTTGCAGAGGTAAATTTCAAGCAGTCATCTCTGACAGTCGGACCGAACATTCTTGCTGTAATACTCTCGTTTGTATATGTTTGTACTAGCAGCATGGCCCGGAGTTGCCCGTGCTTGATTCAAAAATCGTACGACTTATACAGCAATTGCTATCACTTGACTTAAAATATTTTTGCCCTTCCTTGCCTTTAAAGGAGTGCCCTTTGCCGTGCAGATGTTGCTACAAGTCTTACTTCTTGCCTATCCCACATTGCGAATTTTTTCTAAGCTCTATACTAAACATTAAATCTGATACGAAAAAAAAACTAAACAAAATGAACACAAAACGATCAGTTTTAAAAAAGGACTCGT
Organism: Acanthosepion esculentum; assembly: GCA_964036315.1. Taxonomy (NCBI): domain Eukaryota; kingdom Metazoa; phylum Mollusca; class Cephalopoda; order Sepiida; family Sepiidae; genus Acanthosepion; species Acanthosepion esculentum. Next base: position 66,351,907 of record OZ038483.1, read on the forward strand.
AACTGGAAAAACCGAATGGAAAAAGAATGTTAACAACAAATACTTTTTCACGCCCAACCCAATTCTGCGGAATCAGAATCAACGTTGAGTTTAAGCAAGCGAATGAGCCAATTGGAGTAAAGTGCCATGCAGATTTAAATTTTTCTCAGTTGTGATGAATGCAGCTATCGATATTTTTTGCATGCTAGCATGCTAGTTAACATTCGTGTCAGTCAGCTGTTGGCTCTGACGCTGGCCAATAGAACCTTCCTGCCTATTCGTGGGAGCCAGCTATAGGCTCTCACTCTGGCCAGTAGAAAATGGCCGCAAACTACATGAAAACTACCGTAGAAGCATGACAAAATCGATTATTTCCACTATCGATGGGAGTTGGGAAATGCAAAGTCGGTCTTGGCTTACTTGCTAGCTTGGAGTATGTGCATGTAAATGTTGGTGCAAATCCGTCAAAAATTGCGTCCGTGCATTCGTTACACACACACACACACACACACACACACACACACACACACACACACACACACACACACACGCACACACAGACATCCTGCCTTTTATAGATAGAGATTACTGTCTCTGTTAATATATTTTTTTAACTAAAAAAAATGCTCGTTTTGACTCCTGGAAATGGACTGAAAGACTCCATTATCGTCCCTCTATGTAGTGACGTTACTAAGCGACTGTCATGTGACCCACGTGACTTAATTTCGACAAAAAGGGCGATAATCTTCTTTTGTATCCAACCTCTTCTGTGGCCTTATAAGGAAACATTCCGCCGTCCTTGGTCGAGCAGCAAGTGTTACTTTCGGTTGAAATTTATAAAATCTTTCTCCTAAGACAATTTTTCAGGAAAATAGTTTTTTTTTTTCAAGTCCGGTGGCCGTTATCGCTTTTTCCAAATGTAATTATCTTGATTATTTTATTATTTTCTTTTAGAGTTACATGTGCTATCCATTTTAGTTGTTGCTGCTGTTGAAAATCCTCAAGTGATATGTTTTCTGTTATCCGGTACAGTTATTTGTTTGTGATTTTGGAGGTTCGATGAAGATCAAGATCCACAGGTGGCGCGTCGGAAGCTGACAGTTACACATGAACCTATTTCACTATTTTAATATTAGCTGGAATTTCGCGAAACTTCTAATGGGAAATCAGTTTGAAAAATATTGACAGTATGTTGGTTTGTATAAAATTGTTTGCTTTATTATGAAACACGCTTTAGGTTCCTGAAGGTTTCTTTTGGGAAATCATTAAAAAAAAAGACTTAATAGTCCGATGATTTGGTGTTGCTTGCAAAAATAACCGAAAATATTTGGCTTGATTATGAGACACTGTTAGTTGTATTTCCGGAAGGCTTCTATTAGGAAAACAATTAAGGAAATATCATTAGTGCGTTGATTTGGTGCTACACGTCGAAAAATAAGATAGTTTTATTATAAAATATTCGGTAAAAATTGCCAGCAATAAGATGCAATGTCAAAAGGACGGTTTTTCCATTGACACCACTTTTATTTTAACTGTTTTTACTTTTCGGCAATGTTTATTGTTTTAAAAAACGATGATTAGAATTGGAATAAAACCTAAACACATGTTGAAAGAGAATTTATACATTTTTCTTGAGAATTTCCAAGAAACATTTTAAACACTATTAATTTATTAGACTGTTTATTTAGAAGAAGAATTTTATATTTACAACATTCTAAAATCCAATTAGAAGTAATGTAATGCAATATTTATCATTTACCAATTTATAAAAAAATAAATGTGAAAAAATTTTTTTTTATTCATAAATTTATAGACATTTATTAAGTTAGTAAAGTACGGGGTGACCCCCAAAAAACGGGAATTTTTGAAGTGCGTATTGCCAGACATGAGCAAGTGGCAACACTGCGAGACAGTGATCTTGAGCAAGTAAACATTTCGCCATTTTAGTAACGAGAATGAAATTCACAGTATCCCAGCTGAGATGTTGCAGCAGTCAATGAGGAATCTCAACAGCAGATTTCAAGAATGCATTCGTACAGGAGGACGCCATTTACAGGACGTAATTTAAAAAAAATGAAAATTCCATCATTGTTTCTTAAATGGCATGTTTTAAGGTTTCAATTACTATGAATTAAATATTTTTCTTCCATCACTCTTGGTTTTATTGGATTGTTAAAATGTTCCCGTTTTTTGGGGTCACCCTATATATGAACCAACTATAGGGAAACCCTTATTATTTGATATTTTATAACGTTTGAATCAGTTAGCAATTAACAGATATTTTCTAACCAATCCAATAAATAATATAATAAATAAATAGTATAAATAAACAATCTTATAAATAAACAGGGTTTATTGCGTTTGTCATCAATTCTCAAGAACAAAAAAATGTATACATTCACTTTCATATGTTAGGTTTAATTAAAATTTTAATCATCGTTTTTTTCAAACAATGAACATTCCCGAAGAGTGAAGTTAGTTAAAAAAGGAGTGTCATGGAAATAAAAAAGGTAAGTTTTTTGGATACTTCATCTTATCACAGGAGGCTTTGTCCATGTTTGCCAAATATTCTTTATAACGTGGTGATGGTTTTTTTCCCCCGTATAATATCTCCCTTCTTTGCTACATCGTCTGTGCTTCATTAATTTGCGTTTGACTGCTTCCTGTTTTTATACTTATAAATCAACTTCGGATTAATAATTCTTTCTTAACGTCAGTGACATGTCGGGTTCTGATCTGAGGAATAATATCTTATAGGTTCAGTCACAAACAATTTCTATTCTTGTTTATCAATACGATTTTTCAAATAAATAAGGTACTGTTACATTTTTTTTAGATATAGTTTCACCGTTATCTGCAATAAGATGTTGTCCCTTGTCAGGAAGATCTTCGATACCTTTTGATCAAAATTCCGCAGGTCTTGATGTGCAAAATATTTTCGACGATCTCTTGAATCCCGCGATAAAATTTGTCAAAGGTAAATGATCGATTGTATGGTGCATAGCCTAGAACAGACTAGCCGAATTCCAAATTTCTCTTCTGTTTTCTTTACTGTATGCGGTCCTGAGTTGTCATGGAAGAGAGTAACATTTTCCTTTAATCCGTTGTGTACGCTGCCACTGACATGCTAAAAGCAAGGTATTTTAGTGTAGTCTGAATTTATTCTTAACTAGCAGCATGGCCCAGCGTTGCCCGTGCTTGATTCAAAAAATTTACGACTCATACAGCAATCGCTATCACTTGGCTTGAAATATTTTTGCCCTTCCTTGCCTTTAAAGGAGAGCCCTTTGCCGTGTTTATGTTGCTACATGCCTTACTTCTTGCCTATCTCACACAGCGAATTTTTTCTAAGCTCTATACTAAACATTAAATCTGTTACGAAAAAAGAACTAAACAAAATAAACACAAAACGATCAGCTTTAAAAAAGACCCGTAACTGGAACAACCGAATGAAAAAAGAATGTTAACGACAAATACTTTTTCACACCCAACCCAGTTCTGCGGAATCATAATCAACGTTGAGTTTAATCAAGCAAATGAGCCAATTGGAGTAAAGTGCCATGCAGATTTAAATTTTTCTCACTTGTGAGGAATGCAGCTATCGATTTTTTTGCATGCTAGCATGCTAGTTAACATTCGTGTCAGTCAGCTGTTGGCTCTCACGCTGGCCAATAGAATCTTCCTGCCTATTCGTGGCAGCCAGCTATAGGCTCTCAATCTGGCCAGTAGAAAATGACCGCAAACTACATGAAAACTACCGTAGAAGCATGAAAAAAATCGATTATTTCCACTATCGATGGGAGTTGGGAAATGCAATGTTCGTCTTGGTATTATTGCTAACTTGGAGCATGTGCATGTAAATTTTGGTGCAAATCCGTCGAAAATTGCGTCCGTGCATTCGTTACACACACACACACACACACACACACACACACGCGTGCGCGCACGCACACACACACACACAAACATCCTGCCTTTTATAGATAGAGATTGCCATGTATGAGGGTAGTTAGTTTGTTATCATAACTGTTTCCCCGAAAATGAGATGTCCTATGAGTCAACCTAATATGATGAAAACTTAAAACGGAGTACTTATCTAGCAATGTCTGCGTCAAATTTCAAGATGAAAGAATACGAAACAAAAAACAACAGAACCAAAACACAAGAATGCTTTCTGTTTGAATTTCTGGGATGACCAGATATCATAATTTTTGTCGTCTTCATCTTTGATCTTATTATCAAAACGCTTTGAGCGCTGTACCCGCTGAACTCTTTTAGATGTCTGTGGATATGTGTAATCCTCAGAGAATCTTGTGAAGTGAATCTCTCCTTTAATCTAAGCTGTGAGATTGGTCTTGCTCAGCTGTCCAGTCCGACGGGCTGTTTTTGTATGACACCCAATTTGAAAGTTGCAGTTTGACATGATAAATAATGACAGAAATTATTTCCTTCCAATTCCTTACCTTTTGAGGAAGCCAGTTTGAAAATTAAGCTTAGGTTCAAAATTGTAGCGTTGCAATTTCATTCCGGTGATCAGTGAAAGACTTGTAGCACAGTCTCATAAAATATCTAATTTACTGACGCTTTACAAAGATACACGACGCAAGCACATTACTACTAAATCAATGACCTTCATTTGCTTCAAAGGGAAATTATATTGAACAGATTTGCTATATTATATAATGTATTATACAGTGCAGTAAATTTAGTGCTGTTTTCAATAAACAATGAAGATTTAAAATATTTTGTCTCATAATTTGAGGCCAGCAGAATTAGGGTACTATATACACTTTTATCTATTTTTTGTTTTTATTCATTATGATCTAACAAATTATCAAACAAATCTTATTTGCTGAGTAGGCTTTTTGTAATCTGCAATTTTTTTTTACAGCTTTAACTTATTGAATAGAGTAAAAACATTGCATGTTTTGCTTGTGATGATTCATAATTAGAATTCCTGTTTGAATATAATTTTCATTCAGTGAATCTTATGCAAAAGATGTCGACTTTATTTACAATCCTGAAGTCAGTTTGTTAGCAAAAAACCTGCAGAAATTAGATATTTTCACTGTATTCACACTTGAAGCAATATTTGAACTTAATTCACTAGATATTTTCACTGTATTCACTGTGCCATGTTTCCTTGAGGACATCTGTGTATGAATTTCTGGGACTTATAAATCTAATGTCTTCAGCAACCATTTTTACCAGTGCTCATATTGCAATTTTTTGCTGTTATCATTACATGTTTTTACCAGAGCTCATATTGTAATTTTCATTGTTGTTATTGCTTTTCTCTGGCACTCCTTATTACTGGTTCCCATATTGTATTCATTGCTTCACTTGAAGCAATATTTGAACTTAAATGCTCAAAAATTGCTAAAAAGTATGTTTCTGATTTTTAGTACTTATAAAATCAAACCCCAGCTTTTTCATCGAGTGCATATTTGATTTTCTAAAACAAGTGTAAAATCAACCCTAATTTCTGTATCTAGAAACATCTCATGTTGTTCTCTTTTTATTATAATACAGTTTACTACTCGTCCAGTTTCTATCGAGATTCAGCCTGTAATACCCGGCTTAACTCTCGCGATTTCAATAGAGCCAAATTGACAAACCAACCCTCTTGGCTATTACCACGTGTTAACGATAAAAAAAAAGAAAACACGCTGCCTTAGATTAAATAAACGACTCGCTTCGAAATCCAGGGAATGTTACCTGGATTGTCACACAGGTTCGAGGGACATAATGACTGAAACTTTACAATAGTGACAACAAAGATCGAGATATTAGTAAATATATAAATAACACCACAGCAATGTTTGAATCATTGTACAAGGGTTAGGATAATAAAAGAAGCTACACTAAATATAATCTCTGAAGTAAAGCAGCAGAGCAGATGGAATACAATGCGACGCATCAACTACGACTCTAATTGGTCGAACATTACGTGTATCTATGATTCATTTCGCCAGCTTGCGATTAACTAATACCTTACTACATGCAATGATCTATTAATCTTTGCAGAAAAAAATATTTTCTTAGATTATTTACATTGTTCGGACTATCGTCCTCATCTTTGTTGCCATCCATACAACGTAAAGAAACGGATCGTCCGCTGCTTACAACATCGAGCAAAACTCATAAGTGGCGACCCAGAGATACTAGATAAAGAATTGGTCAGTACAAGCAACACCCTACAACGTAAAAACTAACCTAGGTACACGGCAGCAGCCCCAATAAACAGGGATAGGCAGGTACAAGAGGAGGACAACAACACTCAGAAAACAGTCTGCCTGCCTTATGTGAAAGAATATCGGAGAAAATACAAAGGACCTGCGGTCCATATAACATCAGGTCAACCTTCAAAAGCATAAAGACACTTCGCAGATACCTCTCCCGAGTAAGACCCCACCATAGAGGAAAACATGGCTAAAGCCTGTGTACGCCATCCCGTGCAACTGCGGAAAGGAATATAAAGGGGAGACAGGTAAAGCTTCAAGAAAACTAAAAAGCTGTAACACGAGGGGAAGTAGAAAAATCAGGCGTGGCTGACCACATACGGAGAGAAAAGGGAGATCACCGCCCTCTGTGGGATCAGGTTGAAATCATAGACAAACAACATCATTGGAAAATTCTTATACTTAAGGAATCAACGCATATGATAGGCCATAAAAATCCCCTGATCCGATCAAGCATAGCAATGAATACAATATGGGAACCAGTAATAAGGAGTGCCGGAGAATAGCAATAACAACAACGAAAATTACAATATGAGCTATGGTAAAAACATGCAATGATAACAGCAAAAAATTGCAATATGAGCACTGGTAAAAATGGTTGCTGAAGACATTAGATTTACAAGTCCCAGAAATTCATACACAGATGTCCTCAAGGAAACATGGCAGAGTGAATACAGGCGTTAGTTAGCTCCAGTGACAGGACCCAAAGAGTGTGAGTTCAATACATGGTTAAGGCGATGGGAAGAGGGGAATTAACAGGCGATAAATGATAACTGGCATCCAGTAGACATGGCACGTGTAACTAGAACAGTCTACCCCAGTGATCGAAATAAAGGGTTCAGTTCGACATTCCAACCACCTGAAGAAGGCCGGAGGGTACAACGTCCGAAACGTTGTGATAAATATGGCAACAAAGATGAAGACGATAGCCCGAACAATGTAAATAGTGTACATAATGCCTTATCTCAGAAATATAGGCATATACTCTAGATTTTCTTGTTAAAGTTCCAGTTTTGACTGGCTTTTGATACACATGAGCATATATAACCTGATAATCAACATTATTAGAATTATCAACCAAACTTAATGTTATAATGTTTTCCATAATTTCCTCATTATAATAATAATGAAAATGTACTAACTGAATCAACATTGTACGTGGTCCGCGTGTATTGAAATATTTTCGCATTGGCACAAAAACCTTTTAGATAATAAAAGCAGATACATTAAAAATTCATTCAGAACAAAAAGGAAACAATTTATAACAAAAAACATTGTAATAAAAATATATATTACTGTAAAATGGTAACAAAATACCGTAAAATGGTAACTATCTATATATTACCGTAAATGGTAACAAAATATATATTACCGTAAAATGGTAATATCGAAATATAACGACTGAAACAATTTATCAGCCCTCTCTCTTCATAGCAAATTTCAAAGTAAAAAAAAATGTGCACGGAGACTGAAAGATAATCACCCCCAACTAATGTTATATGGAAACACAAATCTAAGATTAAAGACTAGCTAATTATCTTTAAACTCGCCAATTACTTCTGTTGCTTACAGGGGTGTGGTTGGTAGGACATTGTGTACACTGAGACCAAAACCTTTAACTGATAATTGATATTAGCCTTTCTCACCACTGAGAACATGTCCAGGTTAGGAAAACGGGGACACTGCTGTTTTTTTAATCAAACGTTCAGTTATCACTGAACTAGATACATTGACGCACCTATGTAAATTGCCCACATTTCCCTTGCAAACATTGGTTGGTATGTTTTGGTTGATCCGTTATTTTCGCAGAAAAGACGGCAAAAGAATTATGAAAAATCTCAAGTCTGAAAAGACATGTACCGGATAGCGTTGCTTAGATGCGGCACAAGGCCTACTCACTACTCAGTGGTAATTGGTCTAGCGAGATAAGCTTGCTAACCATTACACCGGCTCGAGGTTCCCTAGACATGTGCTGGAATATGACGTGAACAGAAGTGTCATGCTTATGTTGGCTTTAGTGAGGATCGAAACACGACCCGTAACATTAAAAGCGCCTTTTTTTCTTTTTTTCTTTTAGAGATAACGATTTGTAATCACTGAAAAGGCCAGAAAACGCAGAAATATCAGAAAAGTAAAGCAAAATAAGAGCCATTCTTTTCGTTAAAATCTTTATAAAACGCAGTATTGAGTCTCATAAAAGAAATATTTGATGAAAGAAAGAACTGTATAATAAAACAAGTGGCAAATGGAAAATAACTGAAAAGACGACAAAAAGTATAGAAAATTAACCGATAAAAATCACCATCGAACAAAATTTACAAATAAAACGAACGAGCATTTAAAAAAAAAGAACTGGATTGAAAGTTGCCACAAAACTTACAAAATTAAATTTGTGGAAGTAATTGAAAGTACCTAAAGCCCCAACCCACAAAAAAAAATCATTTCGGGTCCCGGGAATCTAAACAATGTATTGGTCGATTATCTTGACAGCTGGGCCAGTTGGAAGGACATTTTCAATCAGGGCTGTTTTCGATTGAATTCTTTGACAATTTATTTTAATCATTCCCCCCGTTCAACTAATTAGCATAAATTCTCGTTAAAAGCCTATCAATTTCCATTCGCGATCTTTTTAAGACGACCTCTATTCTTCATCCTGTTCGCATATTGGTCAATTACGCCCCGCTCCACGTCCTGAGCACGCAGTGCTAAGGACGTGTTCCGTCGGTCAGAATGAATGACTAATGGTCAATTAAGGAAATGCAAACCGCTGACCAATTTGTCCTAATAGAGTTGCAGCAGAAGAAACAAGAAAATTAATAATTGTTACACAGTTTATCGTCCATCCTCATCAGGATAGAAAATTAGCCATTTAAAAAAAATATATACATAAAAAGAAAAGGCATTTAGAGAGATTCTTTTTTCTTTTTTACATTGAATTAAATTGTCAAATATTCTGGTTTCCTGTTATAGCAATCAATAGTAGTAAGAACAAGAGCAACAATAAAAATAATAATAATGTCTTGTCAAAATAATAATAATAATAAAGGTAGCCAACAAGTTCAAAATGGAGTTTCAAATGGGCGCAGGAAGACAAGTTCAGCAGAATACACCGGCTGAAGCGGCAAAATACTTAAAAAAGAGAGCAAAGACAAATGCAACCGACCAGATACAGAAACAATGGCAAAATAAAGCGCTTCATGGCCAATACTCTGCCCGTACCAAACAAGCTGACGTAGACAAAACCCGTACTCATCAATGGCTACGTAGTGCATGGTTGAAAGCTGAAACTGAAGGTTTTATCCTTTCTGTACAAGACTAATGCATGTTGACTAGAAATTATCAAGCACATATACCTAAATATTGTGTTAGCCCAAAATGCAGATTCTGTGATGAATATCCCGAAACAATTGATCATCTTGTATCAGGTTGCACGATATTGGCACCCATTGAGTATAAAACCCGGCATGACAGAGTGGACCAATATCTGCACTGGAAAATTTGCAACTTCTACGGGAAGGAAACTGGAAGAAACTGGTATGAACACCACGAAGCTCCGGTTACGGAGATAGGACCTGTTACAATTCTATGGGACTACACAATACATACTGACAGAACAATCAAAGCTAACCGCCCAGACATTGTTATTAAAGACTACAAACAAAAAAGTACCTTGTTATTGATATGGCAGTCCCTGCAGACTGCAATGTATCTTTGAAGATATTCCAACAGCTGTCAAAATACAAGGACCTTGAAATCGAAATCTCAAAAACCTGGCACATGGGAACATCAACAATCCCTGTTGTAGTTGGAGCCCTTGGATTGGTTGGAAAAGATTCCAGTAGACAAATTGAAGGGATTCCTGGAAGCCCATGGCTCAAAGAAATATAAAAAAAATGTTCTCACAAGTACAGCCCCCACTTTAAGAAGGGCATTATCTATGTAAAATATGTTATTTTTTTTTGTCGGTGGAAAGTGTCATGATGCCATTTCTAACCTTAGGTCCCTGGGCGGGACCCGGAACGAAATGTGTACACGCCAGAAATGAAAGGGAATAATAATAATAATAATAATAATAATAATAATAATAATAATAATAATAGGACCTGTTACAATTCTATGGGACTACACAATATACACTGACAGAACAATCAAAGCCAACCGCCCAGACATTGTTATTAAAGACCCGGAAAGAAATGTGTAAACGCCAGATATCAAAGGGAATAATAATAATAATAATGATAATAATAATAATAATAATAATAATAATAATAATAATAATAATAATAATAATAATAATAATGTATTTTCAAAGCTTAGGGAACAAGAAGAAGCTTATAAATACGTAAACGTCAGTGAAGGAGCTCGAATACAGTTCGAATAAAAGAAGAAATTAAGCAAAAAGTATTACAGCTGTATGCGTCTGGTGTTAAATACCGAGCCGAAATCACAAGACAAAATATCAGCCGTAAACACTTTAGATTTCCCTGCGTTGCAATACAGTTTCAATAACTCGCCCATAGCTAACATTAAGTGAATAGATGTCAAAACGAGAAAGCTTCTCACTTGCCCCCGCATGCATCAGCCTAAGACTGATGTTGATCGTCTGTATGCTCCCAGACCCGAAGGAAGCAGAGATTCTTTTTCAATTAGAATTATCTTAGAATATTCGGGCTTCACAGATACCGAGAAAATACAGAAGACTCGATGATGACCTGTGTCAAAGAACACGGAAGAAGAAAGAAACTTTATTCAGTAATAAATGAAGTCAACACAATAAAAAATAAATTGTTTGTGGATAAAGAAGAAAAAGTAAGCAGTATTTCACCGACTGGAGCGGCAAAGAAACTACAAATGAAGGTAAAAGCAAATGCAATGAACCAAATACAGAAAAGATTTGCAAGATAAACCGCCTCATCGTCAATACTCTGCTCGTGCCAAACAAGCTAATATCAATAAACCCCATATCAATCAGTGCTTACGTAGTGTAGGATTAAGAGCTGAAACTGAAGATTTTATTCTTGTTGGATAGGAGCAATGATCTCTAGCTAGAAATCATCAAGCAAACATACTGGAAAATCGTGTTGACCCGAAATGCAGATTCTGCGATGAATATCGAGAAACAATTGACCATCTTGTATCAGGGTTCACGGTAATTAGCATCGAACAAACATAAAACTCGAGTGGGCCGATATCTGCACTGGAAAATCTGAAACATTTATGAGAAAGAAACCGCAAGAAATTCGTATGAACCGCACCCAAATACCGGTTGCAGATTTAGGACCTGTAACAATTTTATGGGACTTTACAATGCATAGACAGAACAAATAAAGCTAATCACTCAGATATAGCGATCAAAGAGCACATATATGTGTTTTGTTATTGACATGACAGTTCCTGCCCATTGTAATATGGCTTTCAAGATCTTTATAAGACAATCAAATATAAGGATCATGGACATCTCGTAAACGTGGCACATGAAGACATCAATAATTCCAGTTGTGGTTGGATCCCCCCGTTTGATTGTAAAACATTCTTACAGGTTCACTGAAAGGATCCTTCATTGTCCATGCCTTAAACAAACACAAATAATTATTCTCATAAGTACAACTCACATCCTATGGAGGACTTTACCTATGTGATATATGCATATTTTTAGTTTTTTTTATTTCCCTATTTTGTTTTTATAAAAATGTTCTTTGAAAATGTTATGGTGCCATTTCTGACCTTAGGTCTCTGGTTGGGACCCGGAAGGAAATGAGTTTACAACAAAAATAAAAGGAAACGGTAATAATAATAATAATAATAATAATAATAATAATAATAATAATAATAATTATAATACCTGACCCGTAGGTATTTCGAACTATTTGTCAAAATATAAGGATCATGAAGTAGAAATCTCAAACATGGGACACATGAGGACATCAATAATTAGGGTTGTAGTTTGAGCCATCGCATTGATTGAAAGAAGGTTGCGATAGACCCAAATGAAGGGTTTCCTGGTAGCCCATGCCTTAAAGAAATGAAACAAAAAATGTACTCACAGGTATAGCTCATACATTACGAAGAACTTTTTCTCTAAAGAAGTGTGTTCTTAGGCTTTTTTATTTTATAAAAGTGATCAGTGGAAAATGCCATGATGTCAATTCTGACATTATGTCTCTGGTTGCGACCCAGAAGGAAATATGTATATAACAGAATTCAAAGAAATCAAAGGAGGAAGGTGAGGAGGAGGAGCAGGAGGAGGAGGAAGAAGAAGAATTTAAACGTTCGACATATTTATTGAAAAATATAAATATATATTACTATATAAAAATAACAAAACAAAAGTCATTGAAACAAAGCAAGTTCAGTCGACCAATGATGACAATTCCAGAACAACGTAACTATAAACAATTTTTTTTTTCTATCCTCTGCCAGCCGCTATGATGGAGAAAGCATTACCTCGAACCGTCGCCAGTGAGACACGCTGCAAGAGCCACTCCGAGGCTCGTTCCTTAATCGCGACGTAATCGCGCCAATCCTCCGAAGGAACACCATCGAACGAGGGCCAATAACCCCTGAAGTTTCCACTGCCACAGGAGTAAAAAAAAATCTATCAGCAAGAGAAGAATATTTAGCTAGAATTTAAATAAAATTAAGAAAGCAAGATAGAGAAATTCAGGGAATTACGTCATTATTACGTCACCATTTCATGACTTATTTGCCACAGGAAAGATACCTTTTATATTTTAGTTTTGTTTAATACCCAATGTTCGTCTGTCTCGTTTGGAGTCTTTAACTTTCCAAGTTTTTTTCATTTCACTGAAATACGTTAAACACCAAAACATTTTTACCCCATCTTAAACCACTGTCTCCATATTGGTCAAGCTTTTGGTTCTGTGAAATCGAAGCAGCAGCAGAAAAAACCGTTACATAAAGTGGGAAGAATCTCACCAAATGACAAAGGACAACGTTTTTTTCTCCCTACAACTTTGTAATGGTACATTTTTAAAAACAACCGCGAGTTCAAAAGAACCGCGAAATATACAGGTAAGAGGGAAGCAACTTTTTCTTCCTAGCATTTTTATTACTAAACACGTTCTTTTTTTCACAATAAAAATGAAATATATTTCTTATTTTTCTTCACATTAAAAATTGCGCTGAGCTCTTGTTTGTAGCTGAAATTGGTGCACTCCGATATGCTAATTATGAGATGAATACATCTGGTTGTTTTAATATTCGCTTGGCAACTTTCGCTGCTGATTCAGCTTCTCCATTATCTCGAGGGAAATGTGCACTACTTGTTATGCGGTAAAATCCATATCATTCTGCAAATTGCTTAAAACTGTCACTTTTATAATGTCCACCATTATCGCTAACCACCGTATTAGAAATACCGTATGTGCTGAATACATTATTCATTTTGTTAATTATATTACAGCCGGTTAACAGATTTATATAAATAATTTCAATGAACTTGGAAAAGCAATAATTACTAGGTAGTATTTTCCTTCATGTATATACGTTCCTGTTTTCTGCCATGGTCTGTCTGGTATTGATGTACGTTTATATTTTCTCTTGCCATTAGCTGGAAAATGTACGTTATGAAATGAGAATGTCTAAATGAATTTTTCTATATACGCTGTTATTCCTGTCCGCCATCATGACATGTTTACTCTTTACACTTATTTTGTCCTGAATGACAACTGTATATTGCTGTTAACATTTCAAATCTCAGCATTCCTGGTATAACCACTTTGTCCCATATAAAAACCACTCTTTTAGTACCGACAATTCACTTTGTGCTTAAAATAAGGTTTTATATAATTTCCTTAATACGTCGCTCTTTATGGCCCATTCTGTCCTTGTTAAGTCAATTACTTCTTTTACTAACATGTTCCGTGTTTATTTTTTATCTCTTCAATTCTTCCATATTAGGCATGTAGCTTTGCTAACATAGTGCCCACATCTGTCTATATTTCTGAGATAAGGTATTGCAACAATTTACACTATTTACATTATTCGAACTCTTGTCCTCATTTTTATTATAAAATCCTTCAGGTGATATGCGTTTGAATTTCGAAGCGAACCCAATCTAGATTGATCTCGTTCCACGTACCATGCCTTTTCTGGATATCTCAGTTTCATTATTTTCCTTTAGTAACTCAAATCTCAATATTTTTTATCTTCGCTGTGGCCAGGTATTGAACTTACAACGGTTTGGGTCAAGTCACTAGATTATTTCAACAACGCTTTCTTCGACTGAAGAAGGTCGGAGCGTACTACGACCGAAACGTCGTGAATGTCAATAAAGATGAGGACAACAGTCCGAACAATGTAAATAGGGTAAATATATGCTGTCCACATATAATTTTACATCGTTTTCATTTTGAATTGGATGTTTCAATAAGTTATCTGAAATTATTAACTTTTCCAGCAGACTGACTCCATGTCAGTGATAACAGCATTGAAACTCCGCTCGACATAAACTACTTAACAATATAAAAAGCCCAAATAGAGATATTGTCTTCTGTTGGATGAGAAGCCATGTTGGCATCACAGGGATTAATAAAGCAGCTTCCGCAACAAGAAAAGCATTTACGATAAAAACATTACATAAGACCCCCTTAAATACAAAACTTCCATGTCGGTATTCATCGCCAAACTTCGCAACCATATGTGAAGCAAGGTCAGTTTAAGGTGGGTTTCTCGGCTTTTGGGGACGCCTCGGGCTATAAAGTAATCCACCTTCCAATGGAGAGATAAAAACTGGGGAATGGTAATTTTAGAATATAGGGAAATCTCGTATACAGATCTGAAACCAATAATCAGTAAATATATTAGAGAAAAATGACAGGACATATGGAACATCTGCCCAAACAATTAACTGCACAAAATTAAACCTAACATGCGAGAATGAAGGAGACACGGTGGAGTAATGGATAGCGGCTCGGATTGCGGACTCGGAATAACAGGTGTTACTATCCCGAGTCAGGATGTAACTGGGAACAACAGGAATTAACAGGTAGTTCTACGCTTCTCAAAACATCCGCTGCCGGATGTAGTTCATCGTCATCCATAGGACGCTATATTCATACAGTAATAATGGAATGTGGTAGTGACTATGCAAAAGCAACACATGATTTGCGCTTTGGACGCAACCCTGAAACATCATCGGCTGGGAGTTGAATGTATACACGCCGTGTTTTGTGACGCCTTGTGGTTTGTGACGCTTTGTGGCAAGTACGAGTTGTTTATGATGTGAATCGGTATAACATTGTGTTATACTATTGAAAGCCTAATTTATAATGACGACAAGCACCTCAATTCAATATTGGCTTAGCAGGGGGGCGAAAACTTTGGAGAGGAGGCAACGTACCGCAAACAAAATTTTCTTTTGTTCGTGTGAGAAGATTATTGCATTCTGGACGCTGTGGTCAACTAAAAAATCCATAGGGATTGCGCTACTTTACCTTGAAACATTCCCGAAGGTGTAGAACATATTTTAAGCGACAGAAACCAACTGGTGTCATGGCTGGTCAGCTGTTGGTTCTGATATTTCGAAATTGCTCTTCGTATTCACTGAAGTGAATAGCAGAGTTTATCAGCAAATACTCGAGAAAGATGTCATCCACACTTGAAAGTCTCTATGTCCAGAGCTCCCGCATATACGACTAATTTGACGCAAAACTGTTGCAAGACAAGAGACATATACAATATTCTACAAATTTTGAGATATTGCCAGTATAAGCGTGCGATTTTTCGCATATCTCATACAGAAGTATGCCAGACTTGAAAGAAACTGTCATTGCGTCTTGTTACAGCTTGTGAAAAAGTCATGCACTTCAGTCGAGAAGACATTAAGGGCTATGGTGAAAGCAAAGTGTGGCCATTTTGATATGTATATGACACACACACACACACACACACACACACACACATATACATATATATATATATATATATATATATATATATATATATATATATATATATAAGTGAACATTGAAATCAACAATCAATAAGTGAACATTGAAATCAGGCCTGACGATTGCGTCTAGCATGAAACAGCCGGTCGCCTCTAAGTGTTGATTTTAATGTTCACTGTTATATTTACACACGCTCTATATCTGATATTGAGCATTTTATCCCATAAATATAGCACACCTTCAGAGTATATTTAAAAAATTTGACTAAATATTAGAATATTTTGGGGAATCTCTTCATCAGACCAAGAAATTTTCAGTTCCACCTCTTAGTACTTTATATATATATATATATATATATATATATATATATATATATATATATCAAGTATGTGGTGTAGTTCAATTTACATTACATGAATCATTCATACAAAAAGCAGATAGTGAAGTTAATGATATAATTCTTGCCATTTATATCATTAACTTCACTATCTGCTTTTTGTATGAATGATTCATGTAATATATATATATATATATATATATATATATATATATATATATATATATATATATATATATATGCATCCATTATCTTTTCTGTTTGAAACCGTCCATATTCCTTTCTATTTGTCTTGAGCGGTAAAATTGATATTTCTATCTGAGATATTCTAGTGTTCTATTCTAATAGTTTCTTTCTCAATCGTCTCGCTTATAGAACCCCCGTACTAATTCTGGCTTCCTTGTCCCTTACAATGTAAAAATATTAAATACAACGCCAATCATAATCTGTCTTCCACAATGTTGTTCTTTTATCGTCGTTTCTCCTCACTAGACCTCACTAATGTCTTATTTCCTATCACTCTCAGTAACCCGATGCGTTCTAGTATCATTATCTCCTGGTGATAAAGGGTTAAAAAATACGTTATTCTTCCATTTGGTGATAAAAGTCCATTTCCATCATATTTAGTGTTTTCAAAGCTATCTAACTCCCACATTAATATCTTTGATTTTGGTTTCACGGAGACAACATAGCAGTGTCCTTAGTCCGTCATTCCTATTTTTCTCTAATACTAAATTTCCTGGTACTAGATTTGTTGTTGAAGACATTTACAAAGTTTTAAATAAGATGTTGCCAAATTTCAACGGCTGACAAACAGCAGTTATTATCTTCTCCGTCAAAATGACACTGATAAAGTTGAAATAACAATCAGATGTTCAAAAGATATTCAGACGGTTTTCGCGAATCTCGTTTTGTTTCGATAACATGGATTTTATTCTCGTGAAATAATTTCGTTTCGGCAAAACAATCGGAAATACAAAATATTCCAAATTGTCTTTTATATTTCCAATTCAATTGGATCCCGTTCAAATTTATTCAGTCTTGATTAAACATATTTAAATACACTGAGATTGCTAGCTAGCTTTGAACAGAATAAGATAAATATAAAAAGTGGGAGAACAATACGCTTCACCTTTACTACACTCTAATAGCTAATGGTTAATGTATGGTGGTCTTTCAAAGGGGTTATTAATTATTCATTTTTGATTCAAGGGAAAATAATAATAGCAATCTCGAATTGTGGAGGAATTGAATGCATGCACGGATAAGTAAAAAAGACGTGTAAATAGGAATAGCCCAATTTTGCTGCACGGGCACAGGCTTCTCACCCAACGGTCCAAAAGTTGCATAGCCTAAATTATGAAAATTTATCTCGTCCTCCATATTCACCTGATATCTCTTCTACTGATTATAACTCATTTAAGCATTTTAAGCTTTTCATACGCAATAAAACATTCACCAATAAGGAAGAGGTAATCGAAGCATTTGAACTGTTTATCACGTCAAAGGATTAAGATTCATTAACATAGTGCCTATTTCAACTAAATAAATTAGTCATTTAACATTTCAAAAGAGTTTTATTCGTTTCCTATAAAGTGCGTAATTTCATTTGTGAGAACCTAATGAACAAAGAAAAAAACATTTATAGATTGTTATGAAGAGAATGCCATAGATAAATAGATCACAGACAGGCTCTTAACAGAAGCGAACATTCGAGAACGGACTTGCATGGAGGCCAAAGGTCGAGATAAATAGACCCAAACCAATAAACGATGAACTAAAGAAATTCTGTAAACACAACTTTGCTCCAAACTGGTATTTTTTGACAACTTCCAGACGTCGCTTCGATTTGAAAATGTCAAAATCGTGATTAGCGAACGGAGTACTTTGACATCCATTTATAGTTTGTCGCTCTTCAGTCGCCTACCTCCAAGGGTTTGGCCTTGGTAAATTGGCAAATAAGAAGAAATAAATGATTTCCACGCTCAAAGGCATTTGTTTTGATAGACGAGTTTCTTTTATTTTTCCCCTGTCGTTCCTTCAGAAGTTTGAAGCAGTCATTTTGCTGAGAGGTGAATCCAGCTGACAAACAGATTCCCTTTAGCCTGACTAAGGTATATATATATATATATATATATATATATATATATATATATATATATATATATATATATATATATATATATATGACAATAGTAAAGAAAAATAGATTAATTATTTATTACAAAAATTTAAAACCTCGAACCTTATAGTTAAAAATAATAATTCAACTCTTAGAACAAAATGAAATAGGGCAAATATTATTTACGAATTCAAATGCCCATTAAGGAATTGTATTCCTGATCAATCAAAATTTGTAAATAATTATATAGGCCACACTACAACATCTTTGACACGAAGACTCACTCTGCACCTTTCTGATCATAGCTCAATTAGATCTCATTTAAATATTCATGTAGACCTACCGGACCCTATTCGTAACATACTTGTTGACAACACAAATATAATAGCATCATCTACATGCAAACTGGCTAAACATAATGCAAACCTTATTAAATAAAAACAAAACAAAACAAAAAAACAACAACCAATAATATCAACTATGAACATGGACACAGTATTTTGACCATGTTTTGAAAATGAAAACATTATATAAATGCATACATACAACAAACTATTTCTTGTTAACAGTTAATATATTTCAACCTTGAAAATGGCTAAATGTATAGCCGAAAGCGCTTGGATAAAAAGAACTGTTGGACAGTTTCTATATAAATTATCATCAGAAAAGAAAAAAAATTGTATAAAAACTAAATCAAAGCACCTTACATATCGTATTCAATGAAATGTTCATGAAAGAAGGATTGGTGCCTAAATACACATACACACACACATCCCCCCTATATATATATATATATATATATATATATATATATATATATATATATATATATATATAATACAAAATTGGACACTGAGATCATCTTCAGCGAAGACTTACTAATACAAAAAAAAATAAATGTAACTATTTCTTTTCTAAAATAATTATAACAGATCGCGTTTCATGCGTATTTACAAAAAAATCACAATTATTTTTTACATTAACCTTGTTTTAGTTTTGTGGAACTCACCCCCAAACTTTTTAAAAGTATTTCTGATATTCCCTGTATATATATATATATATATATATATATATATATATATATATATATATATATATATTTGTGCAATATTGCAAATTTGTTTAACACAAATCATCTAGTAGGATAACTGAATCAAATATGATATTAAAATTCTATTATTGAAAGAAGAAGAGTTTTATAAAAACAGGGGGAAATATAAAGAGTCTGCTGGCCAAATCTATTTGAACAGACTCTGAGAGATAGCTATGATTAAATAAAAGTATATTAATAACAACTAAAGAAAATAATATTAAATAGATTCTGGTTAGAAATCCTTAATAAAAATTTAACTAAAAAAGGTCTTAAAATGTATTCTTTCCTTACTTTCACGCTCTGTAGATGACACTTTTCGACAAAGCAAAATGTGAGAGATAGCTATAATTAAATGCAAGTATATTTGAATTTTTTGGTTGTGTTGTCCTTTTCTTCCATGACAACACCAATAAACTATCATGACTGAATCTGAGAGCCAGGCTACTACAATTTCAAATATATCGACCTAATATACAACACACTATATTTTCAGGTGGTTCTATATGCAGTAAAAGCAGAAGGTTTATTTAAAGATGTTGTAGAGTTGTAAATTTTAAAATTGAACTAATACATATCATCAATAATATTTTCAGTTTAAATTTTTCAATTATAAGTAGTCACAATTTCTAGCGTTTTAATTTACACGTTCTTTTGTTCATTTTATTCCCTATCATATTTACATTTTATTTTAACATGCTTTCCCATGTGGCAATCGCATTGATTTCTGTAAGCATATTTATATCTAAATTTTATTTACTTTACCATTTTTTTAAAAATTACCCACGGTGGCAATAAATAACAGGTTTGCCATGGTAACGACTTCTTTCTTAGATCTTTAAGATTTTACACTGTTTAATTATGCTCATTGCGAGAGGAAAGTCAATATGAAAGAAAACAATTAATCTTTTTTTCTAGCACTTCTCTCTTGTGAAATTCCCTTCCGGCTCCATACGTTCCAACCAAATTTAACCTGCAAAAATTTAAATGCAATTTCAATCGCTATCTACTGTCTTCCTGATTACTCTTTCCTCATCCCACTAAATATTAATGTTTCTGTTCCCAATTTTTCCATACTGTAACCCTTTGTGTCATTATGGCTTTACTGCCTTGTATGGGGTGATACCGATTTAAAAAAAAAAAACTAAAAAACATCCAACATGTTCACGTATTCCGTCTTGCATACATAATTATTATATTTCGCATCAAACATTTGTACCACACACTTCCATAAACACGCACACACATGCAAATATATAAGTGTTTATAATCTTATATATAAAGAACACTGTATGTGTGGTGTGTGTGTGTTTGTGCGTGTGTGTGTTCAAGTAACTTCTCCGCTTCTACTGGTCCGATTTCAATGATTCATAGCTCATTCAAAAACCCTAGAACGATTTTCGTTCAGCTCAAATTCAAGGTTGCCAGATTATGCGATGTTAAAAATTTATATTAATATATTATACTAACCGTTGTCGTTGCTTTCATGGTTTGTTGTATAAGAGTAAGTGTCGTTGCCGACACTGTGGTTTGAAACTAGATCGCCAGTGAGCAATACGGGCGATTCCATTATTAAGTAGATCACGTGATCATAAAGGAAGTGAATAAATAGGAAGTAGCGTGTTGGCTATACGATGCACTGTTCACACCTTCTTATCTATCCCTTATTGCTATGCGTTCACTCTCTCTACTCTATTACTATACGGATTACGATTCTCTTCTGATCATCATAATATTTAGCGATTACTACTTGGACAAGTATTACTGAGTGCGAATATTATTGGAAGGTGTTACTACTAGTACCGGCGTCTACGAAATCTCGAATATAACGAGCATTTTTGGAAGTGATAACGAGCTTTCGCTTGACATAGCAAAAGTGATAAGCGAAGCTCTCCAACATCATAGTTCAAGGGGAGTAACTCTTATTTTCCATTTGTAACCACAATTGCAGTGCACGTTTAATTATAAACTAAATTAAAAGCCGCCCTAATGGGTGGCATTTAAGCTAGCTCCTGTGAAGGACTCTTGGTTTGGCCATCATCATAATAGCTAAGGAGGAGTAGATGCGATAGCATCAATAAACTACAGAAGAACTCAAAACTGATAGCTGCATTTAAGTATTGAATTAATGTTTAAGCTTACCTTTTAAAAGTTCAACGATAATTCTTCTGCTTTCACTTAATTTAAAGACGATTTGATGTACGTAGGTCCTTATTTTCCGCACAATCAATTATTTTTTATTTTATGGGTGACCGAACGGGACAAATTATAAGATAAAATTAATATAGTTTAAAGATGGGAAATTAGAATTTAAATATTAGTTATACATTCAATATTTGAACAGTTAGCGAAACATAATAAGTAATTAAGTAAAACCTCCATTGTGGAATCTATATGAATACATGCGAAATCTGAGCTCAATTCTCCCACGAATTCTGAGATTAAAAAGACCTACCTATACTTTATAGTAATTTACGTGATAATAGCGGAATATCTGTATTATATATAATTGACTTCTAGGCAATATTACTCTTCAGTTTTACCTAATTTGCATATTGATTTAAAAAAATATTTCATTAAATACCTGTCCTTCATTACTGTTTTTTTTTTATTCAAGGATTGTTTTGATTTTCATATCAAAAATAGTTCTGTTTAGGAATATCGTCTTATATAGTGCAGAAAAAGTGTTTGAAATTTGCATTTTACTTGGCCTTCAACAAGCTGGCATCTATTCGTAAAAATTTCCTTAACTATAACAAGCCAATTTATGAATGAAATGTTCATTTAATATTTTTGTTTCAAAGATTTCAAGTAGTGGATATATGTTACTTAATATATATATATATATATATATATATATATATATATATATATATATATATATATATATATATATATATATATATATATATATATATCTGTATTAATAACTTCACTCCAATTAAGACAATAAAGCTACTACGACTTACACGGTTACAGAGTGTTGAAGAATATGAGGAAAAACTATTTAGGAGAAAGGACAACAAAACAATTAGAATTAAGAAGACAGAAGATAATGCTTGACAATTCATTTAAATTTTTGAAAATTAAATTTGACTGGGAAGCAAGAAGCCGGAGATTTCCACAATATTCCTGTTTGTTTTAATATAAGTTTATATAGCATAGTGAGATGATGTAAAACACATAGGTATGTACATTTTAAATAAATATACATTTGATAGATTCTCCTGTTGACTTCTATAAGCATGAACGTCCAACAGTCCAGTTAATAATTATCGCTAGATATGCGATAGAGATGTTTTGACTCTGATGTAGTAGGCAGGTTTAGAACCAACCACGTCTTTTGGTAGAATTGATAACACGGAAACGCCGTACAATAGGCGAAGAGATCTTCGAAAACCTTCCTCAAGTTTTATTATTATAGATTTAAACTAGTCCGGCATAATGCTAAAAACTCGGGAAAATACCTGAACTTAAAACCTCGGGATAATAGCCGGATTAAAAAAACGGGAAAATAGCTGAAATTAAAATCTCGGGAAAATTGCTGAACTTAAAATCTCAGGATAATACTTGGACTTAAAAAAACGGGAAAATACCTGACCTTAGAAACTAGGGAAAAAACTGAACTGAAAAAAAGATGGAAAATACCTGAACTTATAAAAACGGGAAAATATGTGAATCTATAACTCGGGAAAATAACTGAATTTAAAAAACTCAGGAATATACCTAAACTTAAAAAACCTGGAAAATACTTGAAGTTTGCAAGCCACTAAAACACAAATGGTTACTGGTGTGAAAGAATTAGGAACAGAAACATTAATAATGATCGGTAAGAGAAAAGAGTAATCAGGCAGACATTAGATAGCAATTGACACTGCATACTAAAATTGGCTGGAAAATATGGAACCAGAAGGGAGTTCCCCAAGCGACAACTGTGAGAAAATAAACTGTTCGCATAGAATTTACTGCTGCACTGACGTCAGTCCAGTACTGCGCTTAATTAAAAAAAAAGTCCAGGTACCATAACGAAAAGCTCATCCGAACAATTACCATGAAAAGTGTTAGAGGGGAAAACATTACGTCGGTGGGAAAGTAACTGAAGCCTAGCCGCCAGATCAGGACTGATAATATTGCAGATTCTTCTTTGGACCTTATCAACGAGCTCAAGGTCAGTAGCTGGGCTACCGGACCAGATGTGGCAGCATGTTCTAAGCCCGGACGATTGGTAGAGTTATAGATATTTATGATAGATTCGGGAGAGAAACATTGCCTTGCACAGCACAGTGAATCAAGTTTCTTAGCAGCTGTTTCATGTTTGATGGTCCTTCGTCATTTGTGATGCGGTCTACGTCGATGATGCCTAGGTTGATTCTGTAGAATCTCGTTTCTAATGTTTGGATTCCTTCTGCTCTCCATGTCCAAAATTCGAAGGCCTACGCATAGAGAGATTGATGAGACAAATGCACTCAAGAGTCTGATCTTCAGACAGTTGTTCCTGTATTTGCAGATGGTTTTTAGATTTTCGACAGCAGTCATTGTTTGTGCTGCATTTGACAAAGAGCAGATTCAAAATACGTTGACGTAAAAAAGTTTAAAGGTCTTTTTGACGAAAATTAAATATCTTTGTCAAAAAATAAATTCAGTTTTACTATCAAGTCCACTGACAAGCAGAAACACCGTATAAGTAAGATAATATGATTATTTAATTTTATTTGATGCTATATATATATATATATATATATATATATATATATATTACATGAATCATTCGTACAAAAAGCAGATAGAGAAGTTAATCGTTAACTTCACTATCTGCTTTTTGTATGAATGATTCATGTAATGTAAATTGAACTGCACCACATACTTGATATATATATATGTATGTATATATATATATATATATATATATATATATAATTGTTTATTTAAAAATTATAACATAAATATGTTATATTTTATGACATATTTATGTTATAATTTTTAAATAAACAATTATATATATATATATATATATATATATATATATATATATATATATATATATATATATATATATATAACAAAATACAAAAATAGCCACTTTGTTTCAACACCTCCGATGTCTTATCAAGTGATGATGTTGAATGCAGAATAAAAAGTTGACTTGGATATTAGCTCCTATTACTGTCGGACTTGGATATATATATATATATATATATATATATATATATATATATATATATATATATATATATATATATATATATACATATATATATATATATATATATATATATATATATATATATATATATATATATATCAAGGTGTGTGTGTGTGCATTTCAAAATATGCTGATATAGAAAAATTGAGAAATTGTATAAAATTGAGAATATTAAAATACTTTTATTTCAGGCAAATGAACAAACTGAAATTGACAATATAGACAACAGAGATAGATAGATAGATAGATAGATAGATAGATAGATAGATAGATAGATATGAACAGGCTGTGGCAGATAGATAGATAGATAGATAGATAATAGCCAGAGGATAGATAACAAACAAAATTAGATAGATAGATCGATCGATAGATAGATAGATAGATAGATAGATAGATAGATAGATAGATAGATAGATAGATAGATAGACAGATAAAAACAACAGGTCATGATAGATAATAAACGTTGGTTAGATCCATTGACAGGACCCAAAGAGTTCAATATCCTGTTAAGGCTGTGGAGAACTTGGCGAGAGGAATTAACATGACTGACATCCATTAGACATGACACGTGGAACTATAACAGTCTACCCCCAGTGAGCGAAATAAAGGGTTCAGTTCTACATTTCAACCACCTGAAGAAGGCTGGAGTGTACAACGGCCGAAACGTTATAATAAATATGGCGACAACGATGAGGACAATAATCCGAATAATGTAAATAGTGTACATAATACCTCATCTCAGACATATATTCATCCTGGGTGAGCATATCAAGCACCTTCATGCAATAGTTAATAATGAGTATGCCAATGGTTCGATTTCAATGGTTCACAGCTCATTCAAAACCCTTATAAAAGTTAGGCGCAAGGAACGATTTTTGTTGATCCCAGATTCCGTGTTGACAGATTATCCGCGGTTAAAAATATATATTAATATATTATACTAGCCTTTATCGTCGCTTTCATGGTCGCAAGGGGGTAACTCTTATATTTCTTTTGTATCTGGAAAAGAAAATAGTAAAAATAAAAATATTCCCTTTAAATTACCTAAGATCATTCCGTGAACGTTCTTTCATGTGTGTCTCTTCTGGATTTCAATAAGTAAATCACAGTTATGAGATGCCAGTGGATGCGATTTCAGTGGAAGCATTCCAATTTTAAGCTTGTTTTTCAGCATCAAGACATTAAGCTTTCTTTTCAACTTTTTACTTTTTTCATTTTTCAAATGAGCTGTTCTACAATTTGGCTGTTTACAATGTCAGATGTTCCTAAATCCTTTTTTTTTCTCTCTTTTCATAGTTAGCTACTTACTTAGCAGCAGTATGTACGATAATGGTGAGCTTAACCGTTTCCATACAGGAAACATGTGACATTCATTGATAGGGTAATTAGCGTTACTGTTGGTTGAAATTTATTAAACTTTTTTTTTTTTAAAACAGTTTTTCAGGATTTGGTTTGGTTTATTTTGTTTTATGGCATATCAACCTCAATGGGTTACTTAATGCCGACAAATATATTACTTATTATAAACTATATTAAAGGCCGCACTATCGGGTGGCATTTAAACGTGCTCCTGTGGAGGTGTCTTTGTTTAACCATAATCACAATATCTAGTGGGAAGTAGATGCGGTCGGCATGAATAAACTACGGAAGAACTGAAGATTAATCGCTGCATTTAAGTATTGAAATAATGTTTAATCTTACCTTTTAAAAGTTCAACGATAACGCTTCTGCTTCCACTTAATTTAAAGACGATTTGATGTACGTACATCCTTATATTTCGTACAAACAATTATATTTATTTCTTGGGTGACAGAACAGGGGACAATTTATAAGATAGATTAATATACTGTAAAGAAGGAAAAATAGAAATTAGAATTAGTTATACAGTCAACATTTGAATGTCAGAGAAACAAGTAATTAAGTAAAACCTATATTATGGAATCTATATGAATAAATGCATAACTGGAGCTCAATTGTTCCACGAATTGTGAGATTATAAAGCCCCAGCTCTACTTTATAGTAATTTGATATTCACTCGACCACCTTCGAAGTTGCATTAGACACAAGGTCGGTTTAATGTGGGCAGCTCGAACGCGTACACCCGGGCTAGGAACAACAATTCCCCGACCCCCTACAGCCGTCGGTTGCGCTGTCCTCGGTGCGAACACCGATCTCTCGCTCTAGTGCAACGAGAGGGCGTGGCCTCGGGCAGCTATTCCCCAGGTCCGGCACCTCTCAGTACAATTTCATATTTCTCTCCCACACTTTTTCATATATATATATATATATATATATATATATATATATATATATATATATATATATATATATCATTCATTTACATATCAAAATGGCCACACATTGCTTTCACCATAGCCCTTAATGTCTTCTCGACTGAAGTGCATGACTTTTTCACAAGCTGTAATAAGACGCAATGACAGTTTCTTTCAGGTCTGGCATACTTCTGTATGAGATATGCGAAAAATCGCTCACTTATACTGGCCATATATATGTGTGTGTATATATATATATATATATATATATATATATATATGTGTGTGTGTGTGTGTATGTGTTATAAGAGTGAGGGAGAAAAATATGAACAGAATGAGATATCGCTGTTTAGAATTTGGAATTAGAACTTTATTCATTCTGTCTTTTTTTCTCTATTTTCTGTTCCTTTCCATTTCATTCTCTTTTTTTCTTGATAACTTCCATTTCACCGAAGCAAAAGTTAAACGCCTGATAACGCCGTCACTTCCGTCTTCTCTTTTGTTTGCTTCTTTTCTTCTTCCTTTTTGTTATGCATGTTTTCTTTGCATTACTAAAAATGGACGCCGTCACTGATATGACGATTTCTTTTGTCTTTCCTCGCGTTCCAAACGGATTGGTTTGTTATTCATCTGAGTGAATGACAGGGCGTAACGCACATGCTAAGTAATTAATACAAGAACAAGTAGAATGAAAAACGACGTGCAGGAAAATGCGCAAATTCAAATGAATTTTTAAACATCTTTTTACATAAAAATCTTATCCTGCAGTGACCTTGGAGTTAAACTTTTCACTGCTAATGTAAACGTTTAACATTTTAACAAGAATTTGTCTATATTTCTGAGACCAGGTATTAGGTACACTATTTACATTATTCGGATTATTGTCCTCATCTTTGTCGCCATAATTATCACAACGTTTTGGCCGTTGTACGCTCCGGCCTTCTTCAGGTAGTTAGAATGTCGAACTGAACCCTTTATTTCGCTCGCTGGGGTAGCCTGTTCTAGTTCCACGTGCCATGTCTAATAGATGTCAGTTATCAGTTATATCCTTTCTCCCATTTATCCACCGCTTTAACCAGGTATTGAACTCACACTCTTTGCGTCCTGTCACTGGATCTAAATAACGACTTTATCTACTGTGCCATGTGTCTTTGACATCTGTGTATGAATTTCTGGGTATTATAAACCTAATGTCTTCAGGAATCTTTTTTTTTGCACGTGGAATTAGAATAGTCTACCCGAGTCAGGGAAATCAAGGGTCCAGTTCGACATTCCAACCACCCGAAGAAGGCCGGAGCGTACAACGGCCGAAAAGTTGTAACAAATATGACGACAGAGGTGAGGACAATAGTCCGAATAATGTAAATAGTGTATTTTAACAAGCTTTTCGCATCAGGTCATTCATAGGATATATGTAACGAAATTAAAATGCAAAAACAAAAACAAATCAATAAAAACAGAATTTTGAAACGTCTGCATTTTTCAAATAGATTTGACACTTATTTCATTCAGTCTTGTATAGCGGAGTCCGTTGAAATTGCACTGATTTTTCTTATTTTTCTTATTCTTTTCTTATTTTATTATTACTGAAACTATCATTTCAGTCTGGCATTATTTCATGTTTGTATAGCATTTCATTGAAGCAGGCGTTAAACACATGAGGGTTTTTTCACCTCCTATATTTGACCTTTCTTTCTTTCTTTCTTTCTTTCTTTCTTTCTTTCTAGAAACACACACATATATATACAGCTTTAATATACACCAGATTAAGGATTGCAGGAATTAAACAAACTCTTAGTGATTTATGCTAACAGCAGATTTAGTAAAATTATTATATTTAATGTCGACTGTTTTTCCATACAAACTTATATTTCAAATCTGTCTAAATTTCTGAGATTAGGTTTTTGTAATTATTTACATTATTTATATTGTTCCAAGTGTCCTCATCTTCATTGCTATATTCACGTCGTTTCGGCCGTTTTAAGCTCTGTCCTTCTTCAGGTGACTGAATTTCAGGACATGGCCTAGTGGATAAAAGCATTAGTTGGGTTCAGTGACTTCTTCCAAAGAGTTGTGAGTTCAATACCTGGCTACTGCAGTGGAGAACAAAAAAAAATCGTGGAGAGTTGAATTAGAGAAAGATAAATGAGACAACCGGAAGAGGCATGGAATGTGAAACTAGAACAATCTACGCCGATGGGTTCAGTTCAAAATTCCAATCACCTGGCAGTTTTTTTAATGAGTTCTCCTTCGTACCTCGACCGCATGAAATTAAACGTACTATTCGATTGGCAGTTAGGTCTCGTCGTATTACTGTTAAACTAGCTAGATGGAACCGTAAGTTCTATTTTAAGGAATTCTTCTTTCGCGCTTCTCATCTTCAGAAATCTCTTTCCATTTATTGCTTCCCTGCTGCATTCAATCTTCAAAAAGTAAATCGCAACGACAATGGTCATTTCTTCCCGTAAGCTGTTCTTTTATTGTCCTTTCTTCTCACTAAAGTCTATTCTCTCTTCCACTACATGTAACCGCTTGCAACTTAGTGGCATTATCGCCTTACTTGGGGTGAAATTATTTAAAAAAACAGTAAAAAAAAAAAGAAACAACAAAACACAAAAAAAACAAAAGAAGAAAACTAAAAAGCAAACGGCCCTTAAAAATATATATATATATTTAAATTTATGAAATAGACAAAGTCCGAATATTATTTAAAGACATTTTTATGTTTAACATTCTTCTTATAGATACAAGTATTTAAGTAAATGCTCTGTTTATAATAAACAGTATCAAATAACATTTACCGGCCTGAATAGGATACAGGTTCGAATACTGTCGGAGAGCAAATATTTTCTATAAAGATTTCTCGGACATTCACGGCGGTAAATGTTTTTTAATACTGTTTATTATAAAACAGAGCATTTGCTTAAATACTTGTATCTATAAAAAGAACGTTAAACATAAAAATGTCTTTAAATAATTGTCGGATTTTGTCCATTTCATAATGTGTGACGCCATGAGAAGTTATGAATGTACGTGAGAGATTCATGGAAGATTGAAGTTTATAAGCAGTAAATTCGACCTTGCCATTCGAACGATCCTCTGTGGCCGAATCGGTTAAGGCACGTCAGGCTATATGACGGTTCCGTATAGGCCGTTAAATGTTATTTAATACTGTTTATTATAAACAGAGCATTTACTTAAATACTTGTATCTATAAAAAGAACGTTAAACATAAAAACGTCTTTATATATTCAAATTTATAACATGTACATGTTATATGATCACTACAAAGTTGTTGATAAGTTGTTTTTACATTTCACTTATTTCATTCTACTCCAGACCCCATATTTCTTTTCTTTATCCCATTCTTCCTTTCTACACCCTTCGTTAAAAAATATTTGACTCCATTTATCTCTTCCTTCCTCCCTGTCTCTATCTCACCCTGCCTTTCTTTTTTTCAACCTCCTTTGCTATCTTAGTCTCTATTAATTATGTTCTTATTCCTCTTTACTTATTCCTCACACTGCTTCACTTTTCCCGCCTAGTTCCTCTCTATATCCCCCTCCGATATCGCTCTCTACATTTTAATGTAAATGACGGTCTTCTTTCTTATCTCCCTTTCTTAAAACACCAACACGTAACTTCTAATGACTCTTTTATGCACATCCCTGACACATACAAAGAATAATACTGGTGGAGAGAGGGAGGGAGGGAGGGAGAAGGGAGAAGAGAGAGAGAGAGGGAGGGAGAGAGAGAGGGAGGGAGAGAGAGAGAGAGGGGGGGGATTAACAACTGAGTATGGTATTTTATGGCGAAGAGATTACCTAAGCGCTCACTCACGCGTATATTTCACATCGTAAAATACAAGCCAGTGATGAGGGGTTTTGTCACAATATTGATAGAAAGCCAGGCGCAGGTGCAGGTGCATGCTTAATTATGAATTTCCCAAGGCTATTGTAAAGAGAACTTGACCCAGCTGCAGTTCGAATGCTGGTCGCCGATTCTGTTTTCTACTTGGGTAATACTGACACCACAACACCTTTTTCCCTCCTCACCTTTTCCACCTCTCTCTCTCACTCTCTCTCTCACTATATATATATATATATATATATATATATATATATATATATATATATATATATATATACACGCATATATGTAAGCAAATATGTGGATGTAGATCCGACGGTATGATGAAAATGTGGAAAAGACAAAGCAAAATCTGAATATGTGAGTTTTCTGTTTTTTATTTTGTTATTTGTTTTTCTGTCAACGTCAGACGTTTCGGTCTAATAGACCATCTTCAGGACATGGTTATTGGAGACATATTTATATTAAATTGAAGTTAAAATGAAGACACGATAGATACAGGACTAGTCAGAAACATAAAAACATAAAATTCTAAAGTCTAGAATTTCAATTTTCACTTCTAAAGTCTTTAGAATTTTATGTTTTTCTGTTTCTGACTAGTCCTGTATCTATCGTGTCTTCATTTTAACTTCAATTTAATATAAATATGTCTCCAATAACCATGTCCTGAAGATGGTCTATTAGACCGAAACGTCTGACGTTGACAGAAAAACAAAAAACAAAATAAAAACAGTAAACTCACATATTCAGATTTTGCTTTGTCTTTTCCACATTTTCATCACACACACACATATATATATATATTGTATTCTTCATAAGTATTTGAACACGTTTTGCTTTTGATTCTAGCTTCTGAGAATTAAAAGGTTGGCATCTTGGTCCCGCCCTTTTACTGTTGAAACAGTTAAATGTAACTGCCACTTCAACTCCAACGGTGACTTCTCTTGCGCTTCCGGACAGTGGAACTCCCTTCCTCTTACTTGCTTCCCTGATACAATATTCAAAAATTTTAATGCAATTTCAATCGTCATCTTCTGAAGCCTTGATCCCCGTTCTTCTTTTTATCCTTTCCCCAGTTTACACTATACTCATAGTCTTTTGTCTTACTTTCACTCTCTGCAACCCCCTGAGTACTTGTGGCACTTCCGTCTTGCCTGGGGGTGAAATGATTAATACATATATATATATATATATATATATATATATATATATATATATATATATATATATATATATATATATAAGTAAGTTAAGATAAATTTGGTAATCCGTATAGGTAGTCCCAAGGAGGGTGAAATCCTGAGAGCTCAATGTAAATACAGAGTTAATAATTTAAAGAAAAACAGACCACTTTAAGTCTCCATGTAATAATTTATTTCACCCTAGCCCTCTTAACGGACGTTGGATCATCAGACTACACTTACAAAAGGTAAAACAAAAATGAAAAATGAAATGAACATTTACACTTTTGACGAGTAGTATTAAGTGTATGTAATTTAACAGAGAGGGTAATGAGGGGTGGTGTGAGAGACATGATCGAGTTTAGAGAGTGTTTATTTTAATATTTATATCCATCATACTTAATATTAGGGGAGGAGGGACCAGACATTGACATATTTAATCGGTTAACTTAACGGAAGTGATATATTGAAAGGGAAGGGGGAGAAGAGATAAAAAAATAAAAAGAAAGAATGGGGAAGTAAAGAGAAAGAACCTGTCATTAGGCTTTACTAAAAAACAGGAGTAGTAATTTTTAGCAATTTATGTAAAGAAATATTTTAATGTTTGATAATAATTTAATTTCTTTAAATCACCGAAGAAATTAATTTGATGTTTGCTAGCAATTAAAATTTTTAACACTTTTACAAATAATTTAAGGATTTAATATGAGTTAATAGTATATTTAAAAACACATTCATAGAAAGTACATTAAAAAAATTATTTAAAGGATAATAGTTTACTGATATTAATCTATCAATATTGTAAATGATTTTTAAGACTATATTTATTCATATATATATATATATATATATATATATATATATATATATATATATATATATATATGAAGAAATATAGTCTTAAGATGTGGTATATTTATAGAATAAAGTGCTCAATATCAGAGATAGAGCGTGTGTAAATATAAAAGTGAACATAGAAGTCAACAATTAGAGGCGACTGTCTGCTTCATGCTAGATGCAATCGTCAGTGGCCTGACGATGGCATTTACCATGAAACAGACTGTCGCCTCTAAGTGTTGTCTTCTTTGTTCACTTATATATATATATATATATATATGTATATATATATATATATAAAGAAGTATACTCTTAAGGTGTGAATTAT
>OZ038483.1:66390279-66420279 GCA_964036315.1 Acanthosepion esculentum
CCTTGAAAATTACTAAATGTATAGCCGAAAGAGATCGGGAAAAGAACATTCGGACAGTTTTTATATAATATAAAATCTGAAAAGAAAAAAAATCAGAGCACGTGAGAAATTGTAAGAAAAACTACATCAAAGCGCCCTGTCTGTCTTATTCTATGAAATGTGCATATATATATATATATATATATATATATATATATATATATATATATATATATATATATATATATATATAATATGGAGAAAACAACTGAAAAGTTGCAAATTAAAAAAAAAATTAATGTTTTTTTTGTGAAAGTATTTATTTATATTTATATATATATATATATTTGATATTTCAGATCTGCCCCGATCTTTCATCAGAAATAACTGTATATATAAAAAAATATAAATAAATTCTTTCACAAAAAAAACATTCCATTTCTTTTTAATTTGCAACTTTTCAGTTGTTTTCTCCATATTATATACATATCAAGAAAGTATACGTGGCTTCTCATTATGCTATATATATATATATATATATATATATATATATATATATATATATATATATATATATATATATATATAGAATATATATATATATACACACACACTCACACACACACATATATATATATATATACATACACACACACACACATATATATATATATATATATATATATATATATATATATATACATACACACACACACACACACACACACACACATATATATATATATATATATATAATTAATGTGGATAGACATCACTTAAGTGACTGGTGTTGGTTCAGTTATGCCGACTTCGAAGTTTCGTGAACGCATTGCAGCAATACTTTTAATCGTCAGGGCTGTTGCCTTCACTCCATTAACGCTCTATCTTTAACTTTTGATATCGAGCACTTTATTACAAAACACAGCGTGCCTAAAATGTTTTCCCACTAGTAAACTACGGAAAAAGAACCAACGCCCCAAATCCAGTGACAGGACCCAAAGAGTGTGAGTTCAATACCCGGTTAAGGATGTGGATAACTTGGAGAGGGGAATTAACAGGAGATAAGTGATAACTGACATCCATTAAAAAATCGGCATGTAAAACTAGAACAGTCTACCCCAGTGAGCGAAATAAAGGTTTCAGTTCGACATCTCAAGCATCTGAAAAAGGCCGGAGCGTACAACGACCGAAACTTCGTAATAAATATGGCGACAATGATGAGGACGATAGGATTTTATGCCAAAACACTGCCTGCCTAAAATGTTTTCCCACTAGTAAAGTACGGAAAAAGAACCAACGCCCCAAATCTCTTACAACTTAATAATCTCTCTCTTTCTCTCTCTCTCTCTCTCTCTCTCTCTATATATATATATATATATATATATATATATATATATATATATATATATATATATCAATGTGATGTGTGGAAAAATTTTTATCGTATTTCGGGTAGTTCCATTTGCTGACGGCCATACATTCTGTCTTCTTACAATTGTTGTTTATTCATTTCTTCTTGCATTCATTTATTATCTTCTGTTTGATTTCGTGTAGATTCATTTATGCGTCTCTCAACGCTGTCTCATCTGCATATCTTATGTTGTTAAGTTTGTGGCCGCCAATAATCCTGGTAGAACTTCTAATTCTCTCAGGATTGCTTCACTGTATAGGCCGAATAATTCTGATGATATGACAAATCCTTATCTTACACTATTTTCTATTTTTGTGCATTAAGTGAATGCATATTCAATCTATTTACAGGCGGTAATCTCCTGGATTGTTCTAATATATTTTCCAAGTAAATTAAGCTTACCTAGCAGTTCGGACAGTTCTTCGTATTGTGCTTTGTCAAACGTTTTTGCATAATCTATAAAACCTACAGTAAATGATAGCGTACTAGTCGAGTTTTCAAACCTAAAAATATATTTCCAAAAATAGAGACCGACTTAAATGGCTGATTTAAGATATAATAGAGAAAAAAAAACAAAGCAAAAAAAAAATAATAATTACAGCTTTTCGGTCCTGGAGGAGATATAGCACAGTGGATACAGGCGTTGGTTAGATCCAGTGACAGGACCCAAAGAGTGTGAGTTCAATACCCGGTTAAGGCAGTGGAGAACTTGGAGAGGGGAATTAACAGGAGATAACTGATCCATTAAAAACATGGCACGTAGAACTAGAACAGTCTACACCCAGTGAGCGAATAAAGGGTTCAGTTCGACATTCCAACCACCTGAAGAAGGCCGGAGCGTACAACGGCCGAAACGTTGTAATAAATATGGCGACAAGGATGAGGACAATAGACCGAATGTAAATAGTGTACATAATACCTCATCTCAGAAATATAGACAGATACAAAAAAAAATAAATAAATAAAAGATCTATTCGGAATCGAATAAATTGTAAATCCTGCAGATGTTAACGCTTTCAATACGAAAATAAAAATCTTTTTGCCGTAATATTTGAGAAGGATACTTTTGTAAACGAGAACTAAAAAACTGAAAGCACCGTTTCAGCCACTGTTCACACGCGGAATTACCGTGTCGGCCATATTGTTATGTGTGAATAAAAGCAAAACTATCACTTCTGCTTTTTAAGAAATAACCAGACCGGACTGTCTAGTCGGTATTATTACGGACCCACGTACCAAGTTATGACAGATATTTATTAGCTCTTCCGCAAATTCCAACACTTTACTTACAAACAGGTTTCTCGCTCATTTAAACGCCTGCCATAATGAAGCGTAACTTGTTGTCTGAATAACTTTTCCACTTTGTTTTTAATTATCTCCACTTTTGTTTGGATGTCTTTCTGCCTCCTAAATACACCCATGGGTATATACCGGGTGTAACAACAAAATTGTCAAAACCAATGTAACAGCAAAATTGACCAATTTTTAGATTAATCTCTGAACCACTGTATCTTAGAAATGATTAAAGATATCTTACTGGAATTCTCAGAGGTTTTCATAACGCTAATAAGAATGTATTATTATTCTCAAAGCTTAACAGAAGAATCGTAATGAAATCGATCATAAACGAAAATGGTCATGTTCATCATTAATTAATCATAGCTAAGGATCGCAAAGTCATAAAGGATTGAAATGAAGTTTATATATATATACATATATATATATATATATATATATATATATATATATATATATATATATATAATTCATATATGTTCATATATATATATATATATATATGTATATATATATATATATATATATATAATTCCAGGATAATTTTCCAACATATTCAAGGTGATCTTCACCCTCTCTAACCTTCTACCTTTCTGTCCTGGAGTAACAAAGTGCCTCACGCGTTTCACATACAATTTCATTTTCAAATCCTTTTTACTGCTCTTTGGACTGTCATAGGTAAAACGTCTCTCTTACGTGCCAAACCTCTTATGGATTGAGTTGGATCCTTTCATAATTGATTTTTTTAAACGATTAGAAAACGATTTTAATCTGTTCTCTTTCTAGGTGAATAACACAAAGGGTTTTTTCGTGATTCTTACGACAAATGGCATGAAGATGGCTAAACGTCTGGAAAAAAGAAACTCAGTTAGTTTAGTGATTTGTTAGCTATTAAACATTTTGTGGGGTGGGCAATTATTCAGTAATACGAATTGGCAAAATTTGTATTTACACCAGGTATTTATTAAATTTAAACCTATTATAATTTCGTTATATTTTTTGGCTTGTTTTTGTTGGATGGTACTTATGACTTCTGTGACTGTATAACATAAGCAGTGTATGGAATAAAATCGGCTGATGTGAGTTGTACTAACATTAATGACGATTGAAATTGATAAGGTGTTTGCCCTGGTCATATATCGCCCACTGCCATATCCATCAAGTAAAGACGACGCAAGTCGGGAAATATATATATATATATATATATATATATATATATATATATATATATATATATATATATATATATATTTTTAATTGTTATCAAAATTGTTATACGACCTGTTTGTTGTCACAATATAAACAACACCAAAATAGAAATAAAATAAATTATAATAAAAAAAACGCACAAAGAAAATGTTTAAAATTTAATAATTACCATACTTCACAGAAGAAATTAGGACAACTTAGAGGGAGGTCTACATATAATGAGTCAAAATTTTGTTAATGCACTTAATTATTGGTATTATACAGGAAATAATTCAAATCTAATTTCACCTACTCTGTGTCATGTATCCGCGGATATTACCTCTTCTGTTCCGTGTATACACTTTTCCTACAGAGTTTAACAGCTCATCATGCTGACATGGGGAAAGATGTTTGATGTTTTAATCTTAACGCCTTTCAGCTGAAAATCCAATCAGCTTACCTGATGACAGGCTGTTTATTGCAGTGTTAACATAATCCCGTTATTAATTTTGCAGTTTGTAACCAATTTCTGACGCAATCTCATCATGGCGGATTTGGTATCATTTCTCCTGTAAAATCTCATTAAAATGCAAACCTCAGATGGAACTAATAAGCACAATCCATTGCTAAAGATAGCGGGAAAATTCTTGATTCTCTCTATCGCTTCACAAAGTATCTTCTTTCTTCCTCCGTGCTTTATCTTTGCAAGACTCATATTAGACAAAAATGGAGTGGAACTGTTATATTTCGGCTGTAGATTAAAAAAATCGATATATTCTCATGCAAGGAAGTAAATCCACTAAGAATCAAAGGGGTGGCAGGTTGTGGACGAATTAGAAACATCAATAACTAGCATAAAAGCAGGCCCATCGGGCGGCATTTAACTTAGCTACTGTGGGAGGCTCTTAATTACGCTTTCAGCTTGTTCAGGAATTTTAGTATCCCCAAGTTTTTGCATATTCTCAGCATTGGAAGTTCTCCTGGCTGCCGTTTGATCTGTGTTTTCGTTAGCATGTGACGTTCTTTTCCTTGCTGTAGCCTTGGCTCTTTTGATTGCAATCTTGTCCTCTGTTGGCGGAGTTTTCTTTTTACGAGGCACACTGCTGCCGTATGCGATAGGCAACAATAAACTACAGAAGAACTCAAAATTTATTTCTGAATTTAAGTATATCATTAACATTTAAGATTACCTTTTAAAAGTTCAACGATAATTCTTCTGTAGTAACTTAATTTACAGACAATTTGATGTACGTAGTTCCTTACTTTCCGTACAATAAATATATTTATTTCGTGGGTGATGTTCGCTAGATTTTTCAATTAATTTCGATTATTCCCTAAGTTTATTTCCAAGTTATAAAAATTATTATCGTACGAAAAATATTCGTCCAAAAAAATTACATAAAAATCTCCGAAAATAAGCCAATAATGAAAACTTGGAAATCCAACATTTGTGTAACATAAGCTATTGAAAGTTAGAGAGTTGTGTCCCTTTAATTGAAAAAGTAAGTGTGACACGGTGACACACTGACATTTGAATTTATTATATAGATGAAGATAAGCTCTGAGAGTTGTGTCCCTTTAATTGAAAAAGTATGACACGCTAACATTGTCATTTATTATATAGATGAGAGGGAAGAGGAAAGAGTAATCAGTGAGACAGTAGATACCAAATGGTATTGCATTTAAACGTTTACAGATTAAAGTCGGCAGGAAAGCATAGAGCTGGAAACGAGTTCCAGAAGCGAGGAGTGTCAGAAAAGAAGATTAATTGTTTACTTTCTTATTGACGCTTCGCTCTATATGAGAATTATCAAAAACTGTATAAAAGAAATTGTATAAAAGACTAAATCAAAGCACCTTGTCTATCGTATTCAACGATATATATATATATATATATATATATATATATATATATATATATATATATATATATATATATATATAATGTGGAGAGACATCACTTAACTGACTGGTGTTGGTTCACTTATGCCGACCTCGAAGTTTCGTGAACGCATTACAGTAATGCTTTTAATATTCAGGGCTTCCTATATTAACGCTCTGTCTTTACCATTTGATATCGAGCACTTTATGACAAATTACTGCCTGCATAAAATGCTTTCCCACCAGTAAACTACGGAAAAAGAACCAACGCCCAAAATCTCCTACAACTTAATATTCTCTCTCTTTCTCTCTATCACACTCTCTTTCTCTCTCTCTCTCTATCTTTCTCTCTCTCTCTCGCTCTATCTATCTATCTATCTATCTATCTATCTATCTATCTCTCTATCTCTCTCTCTCTCTCTCTATCTCTCTCTCTCTCTCTCTCTCTATATATATATATATATATATATATATATATATATATATATATATATATATATATCAATCGTTCCATGATTGAGAAGTGTTAGAAAAGAAGATTAATTGTTTCCTTTCTTATTGACGTTTCGCTCTCAATGAGCATCATCAATAACTGCAAAATTTATTTATTTATTTTAGATATTTTGTCAGATAAGTTTCTAATTTAGTAATTGTTCGTATTGAAAAATCCCACTGAACAGAGCATGACTCTGGCTTACACCACCTGGTATTCTTAAGCGGTCACGTATCTGGGTACTGACCATGATTGACGTTACGTCACTTTAGTGATCGTGCGGGAACCGGTGTTTCAACGTGATGTAGACGCAAGACCCGAAAAAGATTAAAAAAAAAACTATATATTTCATCACGTGCAAGGCATAAAAGCCACAAGACACAAGTGGTTACTGGGAGTGAAAGAATTAGGAACAGAAACATTAATAATATGCGGGAACAGGTAACAGTAATCAGGAGAACAGTAGACAGCAATTGGCATTGCGTTTAAATTTTTGCAGATTAAGGTTAGCTTGGAAGCATGGAGCCGGAAGGGAGTTCCACAAAGCAGAGGTCTGAGAAAAGAAACAGCATGGAATTTACGGTCACATCTAGACATATCAACTATAAATTGATGGGATCTTGTCAGTCTAGCACTGCGCTTAAATTCCACAAATCTAGGTGCCATAGCGAAGACCTTAACCGAAAATAGGTGTTCAGATATCAGTTTTAAGATTTGATAGTTTTTTATGCGGCATTGTCCGGAGAATTATTTTCTACTCTGCGGCCTCTTTCTTCCAGACTCAACATCACTGGCCTATCGCTACTCTATCGCTATTTCCAGGACAAATATTCAGATCAGCGCTATTCTTTAGTTTATCTAGTTCTAGGTCATCCCCTGCTATATCCACAGAGTTGTAACATCCCTATTTCTCCCTTGTTCCAATCCCTGAGCTGGTTAGTACGGCCACAGTGGAAACAAAGCAATAAATTACAGAGTATTACTAAATAAGAACAAGACTACATATTCCTAGATATGGACAGCAGAAGAAGAATCTACCTTCGTAGATTAAATAAAAGATTAAGGTAGAACTTCCCTGTATGTTACCCGGATTATTGACATCCACCTGATGAAGGCGCAACGACCGAAACGTTGTGATAAAAAAACAAAGATGTCCGAGCGTAAATAGCGTAAGTGCTGATAATTCCTAACCCGAGAAATTCGACCGATATTAGCCAAACACATGTTTGTTTTAAATTTTTTACTTGCGTTACAAATTACCATTTTAACGCTGTTGTGTTATCAGATAATTCGTTCGCTTTTCTCCACTGATGTTTGAATTAAGATGTTAAATTTTTGGTTCCAGCGTTTTTCCTTTTATTCTTCCTCTAGAACTTTTGAATTGAGCTTTAAGTGAATTTTACCTCTTTTCGGATGTATGGCAATGGGCCGCTAATTAGACCAAAATAAGCAATTTCAGCATCTGCTTCATTTTACTTTCAAATTACAAAACAATGCTCGTCCCCACCCCCACGATGACCAAAAGTACTATTCAAGAGACTGGTTGGGAAGTTCTACCGTGCCCACTGTATTCAGCGCCTTATTACCGTTTTCGGCCGTTTTCAGTCTTCGAGGCGTTTCGTTCAACAACAAAATGGAGTTGAAACTTGACTCGATGAATTCTTCCAGTCAAGGATGCAGCTGCCGCCTCCGCATGAATTTGAACCTGGTTCAACTAATCCCATTTTCTGCGCCAATAACCTCTACGCTTCGCGCGCATCCCTTCTTGCAAACGCAAAGCAATCATCTTTTGCAGTTGTTCACCATGAAATTGAATTTGTTTTCAGCTTGAAATTTTTGTAGCCTGTTTGGAAGACAACAGTCTTTGTAATTGAAATTTTATTTTTCGAAAATTCTTGTATTTTCTGCTTATTCTGTCGGAGATTTATTTAATTTAATTTTACGACAACTTTTGCCAAATTATGGGAAATATTTCGATACGGTATTTTTACGTTTTTCTACATTAAATCACGCTATCTTCTTTCTTCTTCTATGTGCCGTGTCCTTTCAGGACGTTGGTGATCATGGCTCTCTACAATTTCCTCTCCTTTGAAACTTTTAATAAATTTTGTTATCTCTCCTAAAGTATGCCCCGTCTTCCATTTACACGCTAGGTAAGTTATGTTCTGTTTTCCTCTGTTTCTCTAGCCTTCAATTTGTCCTGTGGGTCACAGGGTAATCTGGGTAGTTCCCCTTACGTATCCCGCTTGGCAGTTCTTTCTTTGCTTAGCCTAATGTGGGCTATGTGGACTTGTCGTTCCACAGGTGGTGTTCTCCGACTTGGAGAAACGGCTTCGTCACTGGCATGAGGCCGCCTACCCCATCGAAGGATCACTCCGCCATGAGTCTAGGAATCCCAAACAACCGCCGCCTCTCCCGCTCGATTAATACTGACAACTATTTAGTTACATTTGATTAGTCTGCTACAGATATACATGGTAATGGTAATATTTATCTATATATTTCTCTATTTCAATATTTCTCTAGAAGGAAGCATTTTGCATTCATTGAATAAACTGCCAGTATTGTTTTCGGTTGAAATTTATAAAAACTTTCTCTTAAAGAACTATTCTGTCTTAAGGAAAACAGGTTTCTCAATCCAGCAGCTGTTATAGCTCTTTCCAGTATTGATGGGTGTTTCTTTCCTAACCTTTTATTTGAAGTGATGTGGAATGCTAACATCTTGAATATATCATTATTTTCTCTTTGAGTTACACGTGTTATCCAATTTATATGGAGATAAGGAGATTTATTTAGTAGTATTTATATTAACAAATTATTATGTATTGTCGATTATTTTCTGTTATTTAATATTTAGACAATTTTTTCAAAGGTCTCAACAACAATAAAGATAATTATTATTTTTTGAATATTTGACAGTCATTCTCTATTATTTATATATATTGTTTTATGGTTTATTACTTACTATTATTAGTCATTTAACCATTTTTAATAATAATAATAATAATAATAAATGTGTTACATGGGAACATCAATAATCTCTGTTGTAGTTAGAGACCTCGGATTGGTTGGAAAAGATTCCAGTAGACTCATTGAAGGGATTCCTGGAAGCCCAGGCCTTAAAGAAATACAAGATATTCTTCTCAAGAGTACAGCCCACACCTTATGAAGGGCTTTATCCATGTAAAATATGTGGTTTTTTTTTTGGTTTTTTTTTAATTGGTCAGCGTAAAATATCATGATACCATTTCTAACCTTAGGACTCTGGCCGGGACCCGGAAAGAAATGTATACACACCAGAAATCAAAGGAAATATTAATAATAATAATAATAATAATAATAATAATAATAATAATAATAATAATAATAGCAATTGTTTTATTTGTCAACTATCGGTAGAAATAAAAAAAAAATCCTTAGTTTATTAGTTGTCGATGCCAAGCGCTGGTACCGAAATATGTCGACAACTCCTCGTGTAGGAGTTCAATTCAATAAAACGGCGCTAACTGCATCGGGTTCTGACCGGATGCAAGCATCTGTTCATCTCGAGATCTTCGACAAGATCCAGAGACGATATATGCAACGTGATTCATCTTGATCTGGCATCCCGTCTGCAGTCACTATCTCACAGAAATGCTGTAGCCTCCCTCTGTCTTTTCTACAAGTACTTTCATGGCAACACCCTCCGACAAGCTACTTTCACTGGTTACCACATTGCATTAATTTAAGCGTGCTACTAGGTTGGCATCGGTTCCACCATTTCACTGTTGAAACGACTAAATGTAGCCATCTCTTCTACCCCAACAGCTTCTTGTCTCGCACCTCCCGTCAGTGGAACTCCCTTACTATCACTTGCTTCCCTGATAGCTATAATCTTCAAATATTCAAATGTCATGTCAATCGACATCTTTTGATGCCTTGTTCTTGATCCCTGTTCTTTTCTTTATCCTTTTTCCTCTTTACTCTTGCTCTCACTCTCAGTAACCCCTTGTGTGGTAGTGACACTCCTGCCTTGCTTGAGGCGATTTCCTTAAAAAAAAAAGTTTGCTGAGGAAATTTTCCAGAATTCACTGCCATATAAGACGCATGATATTCATTCACTGTTTTATAGTAGGATTGATATTACATAGCAGTTCAGTATGATTTTCTTTGTTTCTAATGATTTTTTTTAGTTTCTTAATGCTTTGATTAGCTTCTGGAAAGCATCTTTATCCCAACCACCTTGGAATTACTGTATCACATTTTGTATCTGTTATAACACTTCTAGTTTAATTTGGTGTACCTTTTTTAATTATTTTCTCTTCAAGGAAGGCAATAAATACAATAAATATCAAAATTGAGACCTTTCCGCCAATCTAGTACTGTCCTTAAAAACATAAAGTCTCGGAACGATAGAGTAATGGTCATCAGAACAGTTACCATGAAATTATTTATAGAAAAGGTTCAGAGAAACCGAGTAACGTTATTGAGAAAGTGAATGAAGCCGATATAGCAGATCAGGATCAATGATATTACAGATTCTTCTTTGGATT
This sequence comes from Acanthosepion esculentum, assembly GCA_964036315.1. NCBI lineage: Eukaryota > Metazoa > Mollusca > Cephalopoda > Sepiida > Sepiidae > Acanthosepion > Acanthosepion esculentum. Next base: position 66,401,060 of record OZ038483.1, read on the forward strand.
TTATCGAGAATCTCTAAATATATAGCAGGAACACTAGGCCAGATGCGGCAGCAATATTCAAATCAAGAACGAATTATAAATATGTAAACCAACTTTTCTAGCTGCTGACTTAGCAATTGTTTCAGTAAATGGGGGTTAGCATTAAAAATGTTGATGGTTGGTAAAAAGGGCTAGGCGTTAAAATTAATAAACCACTCCTTGCCTCATGTAGCAACAAATTGTAGCTCATTTGTAAGATCAACTGCCAATGTGTATTTTTTTTATGATGAAGGAGCCATAACTGACTGCCAGGTAGGAAATTAGCTGACAAATCTTCGTTATGGAGAAAATAGAAATTAATGGCGTCACCGTAAACACAGATACCCAGTAAAATAACATTTATAGTAATAATAATATAATATGATATAATATAATATAATATGATATGATATAGTATAATATGATATATGATATAATATAAGTATGATATAATATAATATGATATAATATAATATGATATAATATATGATATAATATAATATGATATAATATATAATATATAAAATGATATGATATAATATGACATAAATTAATATAATAATAATGTCGGCTTTAAAAAATTAAATTAAAATTAGATATAGGTATTGTAATAATTTGTAAGTAAAACTTTGCAGTGTGTGATTCAAACGAGGGAGTATTTGCTTTTGTTTTTATCTCATTTATTATTAAGTGTCCCATATTGTCATATTAAAAGATCTGACAAGAAAGGTGAAATGTTGTAAGCATAAAGAAATGCAATGAAATTAGCTAGACTACCTATCCAGAAACTTAAAATTTTTTAAATTTCAGCGTTATAATGTTGAATTATAACCAACGTTTGCGTTCTCTCCTTCCAAAATATACAAAATTTCATAAAAAAATCATTACTTTAGTTCCAAAGTTTGAAAGGCGTCGTTAAACACATCCTTTTTCCCATTTTGTCTTTAATTTGCCGAATATTAGATATTGTAGATCGTTTGTAAGAAGGGTGTTTCATACAGAAAGTTTATTCCTAAGAACCGTAAAATCTCTGGAATAGATTCTTGTGTGGATGCTTCTTTGAACACTTCAATCATAATCCCTTTACGCCAAGTTTTAGTTTTTACGTATATCCTATATTTAGTTCTTACTCCCTCCTCTTACATCCATATCAAGCTCATCTTCTTGAGAAATCCTTCACATTGAGTAGCTTTGGGAGCTTGGGCAACTTAGTCTTGTTTGAAATTGTAATGAATCTGTTTACGACATCATTTTCGATGTGAAATAGCCGTTATAAAAAAAAGCCAAATTAATCTCATTTTTTAAAAGAATTTTACTACGAAGAATTAAGTAAAATTAAAGATACACACACACATTATTTTTGCTGGATTATATCCTCTACAACAAGGGATGGCCAAACCGCGGTTCGCGAGCCACATGCGTCTCTTTCACCTTTATATGCGGCTCGCAGAAATTTGTTGGTTGAGTTCTTTTTTTTTTTTTCATCACAGTTAATATAAAAGGTAAATAAGAAAAAAATTCAAGCTTTACAATTATTTACTGGGGGATGAATTTAAACCCCATTTGATTAAAACATGTGTTTTATGTTAATGTGTACATAAAAAAAAACGTATGTGTTCATATTTTTCGACTATTAAACATTTGATCTTTATCGTATGTAGCTCTTAAATTAAGCAAGTTTGGCCACCTCTGGTCTATAATAATAGACCAGTTACCTCGCGATGCAGTCTTTTACTGACTTCTTCATTTTTCACACAACGGTTGTGTGCGATCTTTGACAAAACAAGATGGCGAGTCAACGCCCAGGACTATGCTAAGATCAAAACGCATAGAAGGCGGGACGCCCATTGAAGAAAATGTGAATATATCTATTTTTAACTGATGTGTTGGCGTGTTTGCCAAAATGTTCGTCAAATGTTCGATATGTGACCTCTTATCAGGCGAATCCACAGCGGCTGGCTTTGTCAATAGGTTGGTAATTTTGCTATAAATAAGTATTTAAGTGTTTATGTTTGGGAGTTCATAGCTGGGGTGCTAACAGGTGCTACCAATCCAGGTCATGGTGGACCTGAAAACAACAGCAATTAAGATATGGTTCCAACGATTCTCAAAACGTCCAATCTCATGATCAGAGGCCTTGCTGCTTTATGTAGTTTATTGTCATACCCACGACTGCAAATATTGTCTTGATCTGTGCATGAAGCATATGCGGCTAAGCATGCATTGAAATCTGACTGCACTGTGGTAAATCTTTGCTGGTACAGCCTATGTATCAAATTGACATTGGAAATAGGCCCTGATACATATGTGGATAATGTGTAGATATGTGCAGCAAGCTTTTAGCAGAAACTTTTTAGATAATTTTTCTACTTCCTTATTATATGACTTTGATATGTGTCTATATTTCAGAGATGAAGTATTATGTACAATATTTACATTATTCAGACTATTGTCCTCATCTCTGTTGCCATATTTATTACAAGGTTTCGGCCATTGTACGCTCCGGCATTCTTCAGATGGTTAGAATGTCGAACTGAACCCTTTATTTCGCTCACTGGGGTAGACTGTTCTAGTTCCACGTGCCATGTCTAATGGATGTCAGTTATAAGTTGTTAATTCACCTCTCCAACTTCTCCACCGCATTAACGAGGTATTGAACCTACACACTTTGGGTGCTGTCACTGGATCTAACTAACGCCTTTATCGACTTAATTAGATCCAGTGACAGGACCCAAAGAGTGTGAGTTCAATACTCGGGTAAGGCAGTGGAGAACTTTCAGAGGGAAATTAACAGGAGATAACTGATAACAGACATCCATTAGATATGACACGTGAAACTAGAAGTGAGCGACGAGTTCAGTTCGACATTCTAGCCACCTGAAGAAGGCCGGAGCGTACAACAGCCGAAACGGTGTAATAAATAATGCACCAAAGATGTGGACAATAGTCCGAATAATGTAAATAGTCGACTTTGATGTTTGTTTCGGAACAAATGTAAAAATGAGTTGATTACTATATGATTAGATGTTTCTGCCTTTAATAATAGGAGAAAGAGTTTTTGCCGAATATGAACAAGAGATTCTGCTTATAATAATAAGAGCGCATTTACGTTAACTTCCTGTACAGAAATATAAAAGATTAAGGTAAAATAAAAATCCATAATTAACTTACCTGATGTAGTGTAACGGCATGCACGATTGATGTAATGTTTGTTTTTACGGGTGATCAAACTGATGGGGGTTATTAAAAACTGAAACATATCTTGGACTAGCAGTAAAACCTATCTTCGCCCGGGTCTTTCATTATTTGGAATGTTTGCCGTTCAGTTGAAGCAGTCTAAGTTTAAAGTCAGCCCACCTGAAAATCTGTATTAGTAACAACATATCGGTGCAACTGAGGCACCTCCCCAAATATGGTTAACAATTTGAATGGTGGGGCGACCCTGAAAAGGGCCGTTTTTGCGTTCCCCATCTTGTTTCAGCCTCACGCCCAGCAGCAGTTGAAGAGGTATTTCTCCTCAGCCGTTGAGTCCTTTGATCATCATTATCAGCCTCGCGCAAAGAAGCGTTCGGATGAAAACTGTGGAAACACAGAAACAACATCCGATAACACACACACACACACACACACACACACATATATATATATATATATAGATATAGATATAGATATATATATATACATACATACACACACACATTTTGAGAATTATAGATATAGATAATATTATTGTAATAATTTAAACTATTCTTTTTTATAAAAGTTTTTATGAAATATATATATGCAAGAATAGATAGTAAATAGTAAAACGTTGCTGAGAGTTATAATGAACAGGAAGTAGTAGAGAGCCATTGACGCCAACACTTTGAACCCAAAACCGGCACTGAAGAATTATCTATCAAACAAAAAAAAAATCATCGCAATCGGATGAAAACTGTGGAAACGCATAAACAACAACCGATCACACACACATTTTGAAAATTATAGATATAGATTGCAAGAAAATTCCTTTTTTGTGAGTGAATATTGCATTATCCATGTTTGTGAGAATAACAATGATGTTCCCAGATAAACATTCTACTATTTAACCCATACACAGGAAGAGGATATGTATTCATATTTTTCCCAAGTAAGTGAATGTAACGAATCCGACGGGAATTCGAACTCGGTTCTTTGGCTTTTTACACAGATGCGCTGTCCATACACCACTCGCACATCGCTTTGTTTGCAGAAATTCTAAACAAACCGACTAGAACAACAACTATCCTTGTCGACTCTTAAAGGGAGTTCAAGCAGTCCGAATGTTGTTCACCGATTGCTTGCCTCATCCGAAATCTGTTAGAAAATATAATACTTTTTGAACACTGAAAAATAACTTTTTTGACCCTCAAGAATTTATTTGAATAAAAAGAAGAGATCATATCACCAACAATGTTCAGTGCCCTTACACCGTCTCGTTGCATACCCGGACACAGGAGCGTATCTCTTTCTTCCCCGGTCAGATGATTCTGGGTTGAGTTTCACAGGACACATGAAAAAAACTTGTCTGTTAGACATGTTTAACGTAGTCTGAATGTAGAAATCAAACGTAGTAAGTAATTTGTTCAATGAAACATCACCAATATCTAGTAGCAGCTATTCAGTAATTTTTAAGGTCTTCCATATCAGAGGTTGGCAGTGGATATTCGGTGAGAGTAGGATAGCGTAGTTCTGCAGGTTTTTCATCTGACAGGTTAGCAGTGGATATTCCGACAAGAAAAACAAAACAAAATGGCCGCCTTTTTAGACATCGGATTGAAAATTCTAAGTCTTCTGATTGGTTAACTTTCTATTAATGGACTATAAAATGAGTCAGCTCATTTTGGTTGGCTCACTAGTAAATCGTTACAAAAAAAATCTAAAAATGATCTATCCTCATCTAAAAATAAATAAATAAATAGATAAATAAATAAATGAATAAATAAAAAACGAATATGAGACATTTATCTGATCTAGTTCCCTAAAAAGCGAACATGAAAAAGAAAGCAAATAAACTATCGGCAATTTTTCCGCAACTGGGTATTTTACAAAGGACGAAAAGAAAATGATTTACTTTGAACGTTTAAGGATTTTAAATTTACTAATACAGGGGTATACAAAAGTAGGTATACTGTAATGAAACTTTCGGTACAAAACGTGTTGTATTTATTATACGAAGATATCAATAATAACATATGAACTTACTGTATACATACTCTTGCAGCTTCTTGTAAACCCGAAACTAATTTGGCCAATATGATTTTTGTTATGTACCTCCAGTTTTTCGCGGAAAACAGATAGCGTAATAAAAAAGGCCAAAACTTAACGAAAATAAAGTTTTATCGTCAAAATGTTTATGTTATTATTAAGATGAAAGACCAAATTATTTTTTAATTATTTTTTGAAATTTTTTAATCCTTTCTAACACGTTCGAAAATTTAAAGTTAAAGTCTTCTTTTGTTTACGTCATCGCGGTCACATGAAAATAACATTGATTTTTTTGCGCTTTTTTTCTGTTGAAAACACATTGATTTGGAAATTCTTGTAAAAATCAAGTAATTGTCCGATTTTAATGAAATTTTCAGGACTTATTCACAAGTGAATGAAATTAATTTTGATTTTTTAAAAATTTTGGTAAAAACATATTTTTTCAAAAACATGTTAACCGCCCCCCCCCCCCCCCACTTACTTAATTTCATGAAATTTCGCACAAAACCTTTCTATTTCCTGAAATTTATTTTTGTTAAAAGTAAGAGGCTTTGGAGATTGTAAATCACCTACTTTTTTTTCAAATTTGCGCTAACTGAAAATCTGCTCTGAATTGAAAAATAATGAATTCAATAAAACTGTAACATTACTTAAGTAGAAAAGCTTTTAATTACTTTTGTAAATAAATAATATTAAGGACATTATTGTCGGAAGAAATAAAATTTTTCTGATGAATAATGAAGTTTTACAAAAAATCTTTCATTTTTTTAAAATTTTTAATTATAATAATTTATAATATTTTAAAAGTGTGTAAAATCTTTATTGGGCTATTTCCTGGATGTGATATAGCAATTAAGTGGATTCAAAATTTACAAATACAAAATTGAAAAGATTAATCAACTTAGTTGTGCGATTCTATTTTTAAAATAATATTTTATTTTGTATTTTTTTACTTAATACGTTCATTATTTTCATGTACGGTAGACTGAAATTGCCATTATTATGATCTAAAAGTTTTGTCCCTTTATTATGTCGCTTCAGTTACGTTTCAACAGGTTTTCAAATTTTCTATCCAGCTTTAAAAGTTTAAAGCTTAAACTAAGTTTACTCATTTACTATTTCGCTAAATATTTTTTATTTTATGTATATTTACATTAGTGTGGGACAAACTTCAATTGAATAATCATGGTATTTCATTTGTTATTAAATTATAAAATTAATTGAAGAAAATTTTATAGTATTTTAAATATTTTTTTATTTTTGCATCTTTGAAAGGTAAATAAAAGTCAATAAAATATTAAGTAATTGCGGAAAATATGCTCATTTGTAAAAATTACTAGGTAGTTAAAAACCAAAAATATGCGTTCACTTAGAATTTTGACAATTGGATCATCCATAGTAGTTTTCATCGCTTCGTCTATCAGCAGTCCATCAAACGTTGGGTCAAATGAACAAGACCAATCGTTAATAATTGGTTGTATATTATTTTTTTTATGTTATAAGTAATATTTATTTCAAATCAGATTAATTTAACTTTAAATTTTCTAGTTTTACTAAAATAACGTTTCAGAAATATATATTTATTTTTTGAATTAATTTTAAAATAGAAAAACTTGTTTTGTTTACAAATTTCTTAAAATTAAGAAAATGGCTGCTTTTAAGAAAATTTTAAGAAATCAAAATTAAATTTGACATTCCAATCTATATAATTTCTATCTGAAATACTCCAGAATATTTTACTTAATGGAAATAATAAATTTAATTATGAAACTTTCAATTAAAGCTAAAATGAAATATTTAAGAAAGATTTTTCATTTTTAAAATTTAATTTTAAATCTCAGGTATCGAAAATTTATGCCAAAAAAGTGGAGGTCCCTAATTTTTATTGACACTACGTTTTCTACATTTGTGCTATTAAGTGTTCGCACCAGAGTATACTTAGGCGTTTTTGTAACTTACATGCCTTAATTAAATGTTCTAATTCACTTCATTGGTTGATTTGATTTTTTACGGATTATCAACCTTTTATTTAAAGACAGAATTTAAATGTCAGAAAATGTTTTTAGAATGTCAGAATTTTTGGAGTTAATAACGATTTACCGATACAAAACCTACTTATTAAGCCATAGCTGGCGGGGGTGAGGGTTCATGCCTTTCCCAAGAGTATTTGCGCGTAAATAAATATAACAAGCCTGACTAGAATTGGAACTCGAGCCCCCGATTTCTACTTCTGAGCCGTTGTCACATCCAAGCTGACACACCGGGTATTCCCATGGAGTCACCCAACTAGATACTGACCAAGCTCGGCGTTGCTTAATTTCGGTGATCGTACGTAAACTGGTGTTTCCACGTAAGCATTTTCTAATTCTTCTCACTAAAAAATCATATTGTGCTGTATTACAAATGTTCATAACTCAATTAAGCATTTAAAGAAAACAATGATAAAAAAAACGTCTGCGTGCGTATAGAGAACGAATTCTGTGGACAACACCGCTTGGAAATATCAGGTGCCTGGATGTGCATGTGGTCTAATGAATAACAACTCGGGGGAAAATACCCTCTCTCAACCCGGCTATAGGTTACAGAGCAGAGCATCTGAGTTAATCAGCCTTGGTTGGCTAGCAGTCTAGCAGAAGAACAGCTCTGAATTCAAAAACGGTATGTACCCTGGTGAAGCACATGCTGTATGCAGCTAGTAAAATGATCGTTATAATAAATAATAGTTATCATCACGTGTTTACTTATATATTTCCTGTCACATCTGTAGTGAAAGTGAGGTAAACCAATTTATGTTAGTGAATTTATGAGCGATTACTTACATTAATTATTTTAATAATCTATACAAATAACATATTTATCTGCATTCAGACAAAATTATTACTCAAGCAAAATGATCCGTTTAATTAGTCTGTTTCTTTAATCCTAAGTTTCTTAGATTGCAGTCTTATTTGTTAAAGCCTTTCACGTGAAGCACTTATATACATTTGTCTATTAACTGATTCTCGTGTTTCAACTTTGTCTTGAAAAAGTCTTTGTCGTTGAGTGGCTAATCTTCTTTTGGCATGAGATATTTCAATTTCTATCTTATATTAAACGCATACAAGTTTTAACATGAAAATATGTTGATTAAACAGCTATTTATATAATAGCAGGAGTAGTCAATGAACCATGCATAACATTGAACGCTAGAAAATAAAATAAAGAAAGGGACGGATTAATAAAACGGCTCATTGGTCTCTATTTTAGTTGTGAATTCTTTATCTCCATTTTATTGAATCAGTAATTTATGACGGCACTAGTACTCAACTACTACTACTACTACTACTACTACTACTACTACTACTACTACTACTACTACTACTAATAATAATAATAATAATAATAATAAGAAGAAGAAGAAGAAGAAGAAGAAGAAGAAATCTCAAAAATGTGGCACATGGGAGGATCAACAATCCCTGTTGTAGTTGGAGCCCTAGGATTGGTTGGAAAAGATTCCAGTAGACTAACTGAAGGGATTCCTGGAAGCTCATTCCTCAAAGAAATACAAAAAAAAATGTTCTCACAAGTACAGCCCACACTTTACGAAGGGATTTATCTATGTAAAATATTTTTATTTTTATTGTTTTATATTATTTTGTGAGTAGAAAGTGTCATGATGCCATTTCTAACCTTAGGTCTATGGGCGGGATCCGAAAAGAAATGTGTATACGCCAGAAATCAAAGGAAATGAAAAAAAAGAAAATAATAATAATTAAAATGCATACACCTGGTACATTTTCAATAAATAGATATAAATCTTATTTTCTTAATTGCTGTTATTCACATGTTCACTCTGACCCGGGATAGTAGCCCCTCTTAGGGTCCCAGCTATAGGTAAATAGTGAACCACCAAACATCTAAAATTGTTAACAATGCGTTTTTATAGCAAAATGAGTTGGAATACGTTTTGTAGCAAATAGACTAGTAATACATTTATAGTAAAATTACGAACGATACATTTTATTATGAAATGACCAACAATACTTTTTTTTATAACATACAGGGGTTGGACAAAATAATTGGAACAGGTGCAAATTTTACTCCTATATTTCAAAGACCTATTATATAAAGAACTTTAACTAAAACTTCGTAATGACAGGTTATATCAATTTTAAATACGTTTATTTATCTAATTTACTTTGGCTTATTTATTTTTAGAATTTAGTAAAGTTTAAGCTAAATGCGTGACCTCTCCGAGTTCGAAAAAGGTCAAATTATTGGAGCTCGCATGGCAGGAGCCTCGATCACTAACGTTACCATAACTGTTTGGTTTTTCAAGAGCTACCATATCAAGAACTATAACGCAATTCAAGAAACAGGGTAAAACCTCTAGCAAGCATAGCAATTCGGGCCGGACTTGCAAACTTACCTGACAGGGACCGATGTGCATTGAAACGCAATGTGGCAAAAAATCATCGGACTACTGCGACAAAAGTGACTGCTGAGTTGAATAATCATCTGAATAGTCCAGTTTCTACTAAAACTGTTCGTCATGAGCTCCGTGAGGCTGGATATCATGGAAGAGCCGCCGTAAGGAAAGATCTTCTCTCCACTTGCAACATTCAGAAGTGGTTGAAGTGGTGCAGAGATCACAATGCCTGGTCTGCAGACCAATGGAAGCAAGTCATATTCTCAGACGAGTCCAGTTTTTCTCTTTTCTCAACTTTAGGGCGAGTTTATGTGTGGAGGCAGCCCAAAGAAGCTGACAACACTGACTGCCTTCTTCCAGCAGTGAAGCATGGAGATGGATCAGTGATAGTTTGGGCCGCTATATGACGGAAATGTTTCGATCCAATAGTTGCACTGCGTGGTAGAAACAGCAAAGATTACCTGAACATTTTGGGAGATCATGATCATTCAATGGCCCAGACTTTATCTCCTGATGGTGACTGCATCTTCCAAGACGATAAGGCTCCAATACATACCACTTGAGTGGTTAAGAATTGGTATGCAGGGCATGAAAGTGAGCTAGAACATATGGAGTGGCCTCCCCAATCTCCAGTTATCAATTTTATCAAACATTTGTGGTGCATTTTGGAGCGACAAGTTAGGAGCCACTAACCTCCACCGTCGTGTCTTAAAGAGGTAGAGCAGGTGTTAATGGAAGATTGGCTGGAAATTACTCTGGATGAAGTCAGGAAGCTGTATGATTCCATTCCTAGACGTATTAAAGCTGTAGTGATTTTCCAAGCGTAGCTCAGATGTGGCACAAGGCCGAAAGTATGGGGCACCCATTGAGGATCGAACTCACTACTCAGTCATAATTGTGCTAGCAAGACGAGCTTGCTAACCATTACACCGCCTCGAAGTGCCGACGTATTAAAGCTGTATGTGAGTCTAAAGGAGGAAAAACTCCATATTAAATAAATATTCTTTGAATTTAACAAGTGTTTCGATTATTTTGTCCAACCCCTGTAATTACAAAAAATACAACACTCAAAAGTATAAAAATATATTTTTATGATACCAGCATAATAATTTATAAAAAAATACTAACAATACCATTTTGTACTGAAATTACCAACAATACATTTTGTCAACAAAAATATCAATGATATATTTTATCATCTAAAAACAATATATCTAAACAACACTCTGAACGTATGAAATTGTGTACAAAATATCTGTAGTTGAAGGCTTAAAATTGCGTACAAAATATTTAGATTTCGGTATAAATAACTCATTCTGGTTTTTATGCTGCTAAACAAAATTGTTATGGTTTCGTTTGGTTTGGTTAAACCAGACCAAACCAGACCAAACCAAACCAGACCAAACCATAAATGTTATTCGTTGCACGGGCACTTTATGGAAAATTCAGTCATTAACACACGTCAGATTCAAAGACTTAGTGTTATTCCTTTGACAAAAATCACACTACTGTGAGTATGTACAAGAAAGTTCTTATATTTTCATCATGTGTCCATGCAGTGACAGCCCTAGGGTTGCTGGCACCCCGGGCAAGCTGAACTTCGGCGCCCTTACAAGTACAATCTTTTTAAATTTTCACAAGGAGAAATACTGAAAATGTAGAATGATGTGTTTATGACAATATACAACTTAATACAAGCGAACTAAAACGTTTATTATGCTACTGAAAACAATCTTGTCTCAACTTTACACCCGCAAATCTTTTCATGGCAGTTTCTACACCTACCTTCTTTACAAGATCATTTTCTACTGACAAAAATAGCCAAAGAATTTATTCTGTTTTGAATCATGGACGACAGCAAGTGTGTTTTTATAAGCTTTCGTTTTGGAAGATCCCAAAAACATGACATTGAGCTACGATGGCAGCTTCGGTCTTGATGGCTCTCCAGATGACTACTCGAGTTGCCAGTAACTTGAGCCGGCCCCGTGTATATCTAGAAGGTTTTTTTTATTAGAGCTAATTTAGGGATAACCGACCTCTGTGAGAAATATAGATACAGAAAAAAAAACAGTAAAGAATTGGAAACGATTTACACCTGACGACGGTCTTCTAGCGACAACTTCTTGCAACGTATTGAAGGTTTTCTTTATTACATGAATGATAACGTGAGGAATTAAACAACACAGACATTCAATAGGATTTCCAACAATAAATTTATTTGTAAAACGGGATAATTTATCTTCATCTTATCATTGTTACTGGAACTTAACTGACCGCCTAGTTGAATGGAGCGCAACACTATATACAAGGAAGTATTGCTGATAATAATAATTCAAGAAAAATGACATTTTCTGGAGACTGGCATACTACAGATGGCCAGACTCGCTCACGATGGCGCGATGGTAGATACGTATATATTTACTTAGTTCCACCTAAAAGATTTTATTTAAGCACCCTGTGAAAATCGAGTTTATTCCCATTCGCCAGCTAAGAATAACTTAGAGAGATATCTAGTTATGGCCCACGAGTGAAGATTTTCATTTAAACCTTATCTATTGAAATCGCAGGAAAAAATAGATTTAATATGCCGTCACATTGATATCTAAACGCATATAAAAATTATATATATATATATATATATATATATATATATATATATATATATATATATATATATATATATATATAGACAGACGTATATAGGTATGAATAGAGTGGGATAGATACGAAGCTGCGTCAGCATGGCCGTAATCTAACAGCTAGTTAGCTGAATTTGATTTGGAATGTTCTTTGCATAATATTTTATCTATGTTATGAATATGTATCACTGAATTGGCAACGAAGTAGATTATGTTAAAATATAAATATTTGCCCAGTAAAATAAATGCCTTTTCGTTGTTAGTCAGCGGACTTAGAGATGGAGCAATGTACAAACAAATTAGTAGCGAAAGCTAGACAATAATATTATATATACATATTCTCAGATAGATAGATAGCTGGCCACTCGTATTCGAGGATACCCGTCTATTAGGACGGCTAGCCAATCCCAATTGCAGACGCTCGCTCAGGCACATTTCTGTTTGTTCAACACCCACAGAGCCAACCTGTGGTTTATACTGCAACTCTGCTGAGTTACAGTTTCTGGGAGAGAGCGTGTTGTCTAGCGTGATTAACAATCGGAACAAGGCCAGCACACTCAAACCCTCGGTCACGATGACTTGTGACTTCGTGCTAGCACAGCTATCGTCGGTCCCCAAGTGTTCGTGTACCCAATTTCACTCAAGTCTACGTGGTATGGTTTTCAGGCACTTTCCAAAGGTAGACACGAAAAGATTGAACTAGGTATGAACAAACTGCGATGGATATATACATATATTTGAAATGAATGAGATATGAACAGATTGAGGTAGCTAGACAGATAGATATGGACAATATGACATAACTAAAGAATGCATTAGATATGAACAGTCTGATATAGGTAGACAAACGGAAATTGATATACATGGTGCGATGGATGAATTTTCGTCCAAATTACGCAAAAATGAAAATAACACTGACATTTAATTTTTACAGATATATTTTCCAAAATAACACAGACATATCTTGAAATAGGTTAGAGTAAGTTCATTCAATACAACCGTCATTGGTTTTAACCACGGTCACCAGATGACTTCGAAATCTCCTGCATCTCTTCTGGGCGGTCTCCTTGTTTAAGTTGGTGAATGTTGCCCTAATACTTGCCTTCAGTTCATCTTTGTTATTACAACGAGTTTTGTCTGTCTTTTGTTCAACTACGCTCCATATATAATAATCAAGGGGGTTGCAGTCTGGGGAATTAGGTGGTAAGATATAAGGGGTGATGTGGTCGCAAAAATGGTCTTACAGCATTGACTAGGTCTCCTGCTTTTGTAGCATGGGGTAGATTCCTGTTGCCAAACAGAGTCTTCCAACAGACACCCTCTTGATCCAGGGCAGCGTTTGCTCCTCAAGTCACTTGATGTAGGGCTCCGTGTTGAAATAATAGTTAGAATAAACTACAGTAATCAATCCCAAAATCGAATAAATAGCTTTAATTATCTTCCCAAACCTAAACAAAACTATTAAATAAGCGACACAAACAAATAAACAAATAAATATATAAGATAAGAAATAATAATAAAAAAATAAATAAAAACAATCAAAATATTCTAACCCAAATACATAAATAAATCAATAAAGAAACTATTAAGCGACTTCCGGCAAAATAATCGCCAAAATAGACTAACCACAATGCACCATTGACCCATATATATAAATAGCCTATAACAAAAACAGCTTTCATGGCCTGACGATTGCGTCTAGTATGAAACAGCCTGTCGCCTCTAAGTGTTGACATCAATGTTCACTTTTATATATACACACGCTCTATCTCTAATAATGAGCACGTTATCCTATAAATATAGCACACCTTAAGAGTATATTTCTTCATATATATATATATATATATATATATATAAATATATATAAATGTGAGGAAAATATATTTCTGCTCATCTCTCTCTCTCTCCTTATATATATATATATATATATATATATATATATAGGGAGATAGTGAGGGATAGATAGATAGATAGATAGATAGATAGATAGATAGGTAGGTAGGTAGGTAGGTACGTATTAGTAGATAAAATAGAGTCAGCGATAGACCGAGACATAAGCATGCATTGAAGTGAGAAAGATTCTGCACTTAATATGTATGCATTGTTCATTGGTTGAGCCTGTCTTATTTTTGCGGTATTATTAACCGACTCTTCGTTCGGATTCAGTTTACAAATATCTAACAGTTTTGAATAAGATATAAATCAAAAAAGATATTTTCCTCGATTTGGACGTATGCCCAGAAATAGACGTTTTGTTCTGCGAACACATACAAGCGCATGAATACCTACAGATTGATATCGAATGCACTGACATGCTTCCCTCCACCCAGAAACATATCCACATTTGCGCACGCGCACGCACACTCTCACATACCGTTAGTAAGAGAGCGAGAGAGAGAGAGAGAGAGAGAGAGAGAGGGAGGGGGGGACAGGAATTATATATACAAGTTTAAATGATAAATTACATGTATTATGTCACGTTTCCAAGTTCTCTTTTTGAGATATTTATTTAATATACGCCTGCACATTTTATAGATCAAAATCTTCGGCAAGAGTCACACGTAAGCAAACAGTGATATGATTAATTATTTCTTCAATTCTTCTCTTTCCATCAAATTCTTTTTTTTTTTTTGATTTATTCGGCTTGTATCTTTCGACCGCATGTTTGTTGAAGATAAATCAAGTCGCTGCAAACAAAACAGAAATTTACAATTCATCATCTGCTTTTTTTTCCTTGGTGTGTGTCGGCAGAAAAGACGACAATATATTCAAGCAGGTCATTTCATTTGCTTCCTACAGAAGTCTAACTCCAAAAGAGACAATCACGATTGTTTTATAATACGAAACTGCTTTCCTTTAATCATCATTGAGAGCCATTTTTTTGCTTGCCACAAGCATGATATATATATATATATATATATATATATATATATGAGTGTACATTGAAATCAACACGCAAAGGTTATAGTCTATTTCATACAAAACGAAATCGTCATGGACTGACGATTGCGTCTAACATGAAAGAGACTGTCGCCTGTGGGTGTTGATTCAATGTACACTTTTATATAGACATACACCCTATCCCTAATACTGAGCACATTAACCCCTAAATATAGCATACCCTAGAACTATATTATATCACACACACACACACACACACACATACATATATATATATATATATATATATATATATATATATATATATATATATATATATATATAGGGTGAGAGTCCGATTGGTAAACTGTCGCCATTTTATATTTTTAATTTCGTGCATGCGCGTTGTTTGTTTTCGATTTTGCCGACTGCACAGTATAGTAGGGTCTGTTGGGTATCGTCTGTGGGGAAAAAGTACACAAGTGCAATTCACTCTGCCAGAAATTTGGAAGTGCCATGCTATACTCTTTGACATTCGCGCCGGAAGCTCCAATACTAACATTTCAGAGTGTTTGCGTGTCAATCTGAGAAGAATGCAGAGAATTCGGAAAGAGTTGGATGAGTCTAATGTGGATTACGAAGGTGTTTGGAGTGATCCCCAATGATGGCGACGTTAGGCCTTCATTCATCTCCCCACAGATCCTCAGACTCAACACGTGCCTTGACCAGGTATTGTTGCTCTGGGTAAAGAGGGCAACGACTAGAAAACCCTATGTCTAGCAACAGGACTCTGCACCTTGCCACACAAGCATGAAGATCCAGTCATGGCTCTCAGACATCACCCCGTAACTTTCTAGACAGAAACACCCTTGATGTGGGGTGCATTTGAGAGAGAGAGAGACCAACAAAACTCTTTGTAACAACAAAGATGAAATGAAGGCAAGGATAATGGTAGCCTTCATCAACTTCAACAAGGAGACCGCCCAGAGGAGTTGCAGGAGATTCCGAAGTCGAGTGGTAGCCGTGGTAGCAATAGCGATTTTATAGATATTTTTTTCATAAATGTGATAAATATATCTGTTCAGTGTTATCTTCTTTTTTGAGTAAATTAGACAGCACTTTGTCCGTCGCACCCTCTCTGTATATAAACACAGTTTATGTCATCAATTTACGGTTGATTTGGCTAGATGCTAACCTCCAGGCGAGTAACTTATTGCGCTTTGTTGGTTTCATGTCTTCTGCTGATATTGAATGAATTGCTGGGTCTGCTCGGTTGAACGTTGGTTCACTGCGTCGTGCCGGACAGTTTTGCCTGTCGGAATCCATCTTGCACATTTATAACTCTACCACCCGTCCGAGCATTTAATATTGCTGACATATTTAGTCTGAACGCTATATATTCTAGAGACTGACATCAAAATCCAAATAGGATCTGTAATATTTTCGGTCCTGGTCTGGCATTACGTTTAAATTAACTTTCCCACCACCGTGACGTGGCTTTCCTCTGTCTTTTCTGAAAATATTTTTTATGACAGTTGTTCTAATGAGCTCACCTCCTTGGTAACTCAAACGCATGGATGCCGCAAGATGCCGTAAATTTAAATCCGGTAGATGGAGTTCGTCAGCTTGGGAGTGCCGACCATCTAAGAGAAGGAATACCATCTGACCTCCAATAAGCCTTTGTCTTGCGGCTCTAACCAGTTCTGACAATGGTTTCGGGAGTAAACATCGGCAGTAAATCTGAAGCCGGAATCTCAAAGATAACCCGACGTTTCATCCAACCTCACCTGGAAACATTCTTATGGTTTATTGCTTCCCTGCCACCAAAAATCTTCACACATTTAAATGCAACGTCAATGGCGACCTTTTGTCTTTCTGAAACCAGTTCTTTTGTTTTATATTCTTCTCAGTAAAGTCCTCTCATTCTCTTGAACTCCCAATAATCCCTTCTATCCTAATGGCATTATCGCCTTGCTTGGAATGAAATGATTGAAAAATGTTTTAAAAAAGAAGAAAACTCAAATATCGACCCTTAAAAGTTTTAATGTATAACCTCTTGTCCAGTCCAACAAGAGAAGAATAAACAGGCCTTTACATTTCATTCATTTCTTTCTACAGCAGACGCCATATTTCTTTTCTTTCTTCCTTTGAGCCTCCTTCAGGGACATTATTAATCTGCTGTTATTCCTTCAACCTCCCTGTTTGTTTTCATCTCTCACCACGCCTCTCTTTTTCGTTCAGATTCTTCCTTTCTTATTCGTCATATTCTTATTATCTTTCTCTCCTTTTATTTATTCCTCACACCACTTCTCTTTTGTCTCTCCGCTTCTCTTTCACGCGCTATCTATCTATCTATCTATCTATCTATCTATCTATCTATCTATCTATCTATCTATCTAGCTAGCTAGCTAGCTAGCTATTTTCTCCCGCTTCTCGCCTGTGGAATTCTTTCTTGCCACATACAATATTAAAACATTTAAATTCAACGTTCCTTCTTCCAGAAACGTGTTCTGTTATTCTAATTAGCTCTCTTGCTTGGCACCTGGACTACATGAAATGAACGTATTACTAGATTGGCAAGTAGGTCTCGTCGTGTTGCTGAAGAAATAGCGAAAAATAACCACACGTTTTCATGTGTTATTTCCTCGCACTTCTCACCTTTGGAACTCTCTTTCTATTTCAGTGTTTCCCTACCACGTAGAATCGTCAAAGATTAGAATGCAACGTCAATCGCTGTCTTCCGTCTTCATGAAGCCTGTTCTGTTATTGCCCCACTAAAGCCTTTTCATTCCCTTCCAGGGCCAATAATTTGTTGCGTCTCAGCGGCATTATTGACTTCCTTGGGGTGAGATTATTAAAAAATAATCTCCAGTGAGATCAGTAATCGTCAACGACACGTGCGACTCGCTTAAACCATTTTCTTATCGCTCAACTTGCTAATAATGATAACGACAGTAATAAAAAAAAATGTCCTTATATAATCTCCTTTTCCGAGAATATTTTTGCATGTTTTATTTTTGTTTACTCTTTCTTTTATTATAAACGTTCTTGGCTGACATGAAGTAGAAAGACTTTATTAAATCCATTGCTGGCTCAGCTGCTCAGAAATGTGGTTCACTCCAGAATCTATCCTATACATCTAACATCTGTGCATATTTAGAATATTGCTGCCACATATCGGCTGGTACTCCTGCTTTTTATCTAGTACTCTTTGATATAATCCAGAAAAGAATAAAAAATATTATTGGTCGTAAGCTGGCGTCTCGGCTGCAGTCCCCCCCGCCCCCGCCATCGTCATAAATTTGCATCACTCTGTCTTTTCTATACATAATACTTTCATGGTAATTTTTCGGATGAGCTCTTTGCTATGGTACATAGACTTTAGAAATTTAAGAGCAGTACTATACCTTTTCAACTTCAAAATGATAATAAGTTCATTTAGAAGTTGATCTTCAAAATGGACTTATTTTCAAGTAAAAAAATTAATCAACTCCAAAATAGATTAATCAACTTCAAAATGGATTAATCAACTTCAAATTGAGAAAATGTCAAAAACTAAAAACAATCAACTTCAAAATAAGAATAAACAACTTCAAATTGGAATAAACAACTTGAGATATTTTTTTGGTAAATTGAAATTTACCCCATGAGTAAGGATCGTCTTCATGGTTGTCTTCATTATATAGATGAAGAAAAAAAAAAAAAATACAAACAACTTAGAGGCCAAGAAAGCATTGGGTGAGCCTAGAGTAAAAGTAGGAGGAGAAAGTCCCGTATAGGCAAAAATGATGATTGATGATGATGCTGGAGAAACCTCTACAAAAGTAGCTGAAGAAGAATTAGCAACAGCTCCAAACATGACTTACCTCAAGAAAACTGTGGCTGGCGAAAAAAAGGCGCAGATTTTAGCTGCACATGCCGCAGCAGGAAATTGGAAAGACCTGGCAAGAACAATTGGTGTGCCTCTGCCAACAGCGTACCGTTGGTTAGACCAGGGTGCTGATAAGAGTGACTCTAGGGGCGGAGCAAGAAAATATAAAAGTACGCAA
>OZ038483.1:66422972-66492972 GCA_964036315.1 Acanthosepion esculentum
TATCCAAGTATAGGATTAGTATATACGGAATAAATTCCAATAACCAACAATTATTATTCTTAAAAGAGTGCTCAATACAGAGTAGAGCAGATATCTGCTCTTCTCTGTATTGAGCACTCTTTTAAGAATAATAATTGTTGGTTATTGGAATTTATTACGTATATACCAATCCTATACTTGGGTATATATATATATATATATATATATATATATATATATATATATATATATATATATATATATATATATAGTTAGATAGATAGATAGATAGATAAATTGTAGATGTATAAAACAGAAGAATTAGAAACGAGAAAATATGTAAATATTTACTGTGGGATGAATTGTTTTGATCAAAGTTCCCATCGGATTAATTTGATAAAAGCAATCTATCTATTGACAAACATTAACCTCCTGTTTCAAATACCAATTTCCATTTTCTTGTTATTAAGATCTCGGGAAATATGTAATTTTTATCGCTTGAACAAAGCAAATTAATCGTGGCCCAATAGACAGCGTAATTTCCAGGCGAAATGATGAATTCGGGACAGGGAAATGGGATATTAGCAGAGAATATTTCCAGGCTAATTTAGAAACAGGTTTCGTAACCGAAATTGCCTCACTGATGATTAAATTATTCATTTTCTACGACTTACCAACCCTTTGCAGGTTATTTAAACCCAGAAAATATTTTTAGATTGTAAGATTTATGCTTTTTTAGTGATAATGATTTCTAATAATACAATTCTTACAAATTAATATGGTAGTAAATGCTGAACAATCTCCTCACTGATGAAAAAGAGACTTGAAGCAGCAGAAATATGCTTCTACAGAAGGATGCTGAGGATACCATCGGCCGAAAATGCGGGCAGCATCGAAATTTCAGACAAAATGGACAGAAAAAGGAAACTTATACTTAACATCAGGAAGAGAGAGCTAAAATTTCTAATACACATAATGAGGAAAGGGGGATTGGAAAATCTGATACACGCAGGGCGGACTGAAGTCAAGAGGGTCAGAGGAAATCTACGCATAACTTACTTAGTATGCTTGAGTAAATGAATGGCGGAACAAGGTTTATGAGTAATAACAAAAAAAAAATATTAAGACCGACAAAGAACAGGAAATTCCGGAGAGTCATGTTCCGCTACGCCCAGAAGGGACACGGCACATAGAATACACTTACTTTATATTTTAATAGCAGCTTTGACAATTATTAAACATGGGGTTAAGATGTGAGTGACTTATTTGATTTATGGCTTTCACCTTTGATAATTAAAGACATCATTATAGACAATTGTTTCGACTAAAAGATATATGGTGATCTTCAGGTGTCCGTTACTTGATGATAGGGGATATATGTGCAGCTTCCTATTTTATTATTCTTGCTTCGGACTTTTAAGTGTATATTATTATAATACTTGATTCACACCCAGTACACATTATTTTCACTACTATATCCAAAGGTTTCCCTGATAAGCATTCTATGAAAGCAACACTTGATAAACCAATATCAACTACACCAAAATGCATTTCGAGAGCCACATGCGGCTTTTTCACCTTTAATATGCGGCTCGAGGAAATATGTTGATTTAACTTCTTCTTTCATCACAGTTAATTTAAAAGGTAAAGAACAAATTCAAGCTTTACGATCATTTGCTGGGTATGAATTGAGACCCCATTGAATTAAAACATAAAATTACTGTGTATGTAAGAAAAACGTATGTGTAAATTTTGTTTATGTCTTGCGGCTCTTAAACGTCTGAACTTTCTCGTAGGTGGCTCTTACATTAAGCAGGTTTGTGCCCCAACTGCCATAGAGGTTGATATGACGCTAACCAAAATCAGCCAAACAACCAGTATGAGAGAAGAGTTTCAGGAAATTAAGCACTATGATATCCGGAAATTTCTTAAATCTAAAAGCGTTATATAGGAATAAAACGTCGCTGCCGTAACTGGAGTTTGAACACAGATCACCAGAGAGCAAACACGGGCGATCCCGTTTTGAATAAGTAGATCACGTGATACTAAAGGAAATATGTATATTACTATTCGAGCGACTATTATCGTGCAAGTACTATTAGTGCGAGTGATATTCGAAGGCCGCTGACACTATTATTGTTCGACGGCGTTACTGTAGTTGTATCGGCGATTACAAAGTCTCTACTACAGCGACCATTACGAAAGTGACAACGAGTACTCGTTGACAACACAAAAGTGTATTTCAAAATGTTGTATACTGCTGCTGGACTGAAATAAGGCGACAAGCGCTTATATATATATATATATATATATATATATATATATATAAAATTATATATATATATAAGAAGAAATATAGTTTTACGGTGTGATATATTTATTGGATTAAGTGCTCAATATCAGAAATAGAGCGTATGTAAATATAAGTATAAAAGTGAACACTGAAGACAACACTCAGAGGCGACAGTCTGTTTCATGCTGGACGCAATCGTCAGGCCGCCTGACGATTGCGTCCAGCATGAAACAGCCTGTCGCATCTGAGTGTTGACTTCAATGTTCACTTTTACATATTTATATATATATATATATATAAATATATATATGTATGTGTGTGTGTGTGTGTGTGTTCGCGTGCGTGTAACTATATTAATATATTTATTGTTTGAGTTGCGGTGAATGAGTAGAGTGAGTGAAAATCACAGAGGTTAGGATCGAGAACGCAGGAACTAGGGGGGCCAAATCTTCGGTGAAACTCTAGACAGACTCTCTCGCAGGCCAAGAGTTAGCCCGTTTTTATAACATTTGGACACACACGCAACTTCATGTGATTACGCCTACTTCCAATATGTCGACAACGTAACTTCTCGTGGCCACGCCTCTTCCGGCATACGCCCACGCAACTTCGTGTGGCCACGCCTCTTCCGGCATACGCCCACGCAACTTCGTGTGGCCACGCCTCTTCCGGCATACGCCCACGCAAGAACGCATTTTCTTCCGCTCAGGACACCCGTGTACCTTGTTTATTTTAGCCACCGGACGCATTTCTTGTTTGTGCTATCACCCATTCCGAATTTTGTTCACTCTCTGATGCAGCGAACGTAAGGTCAAAGGTCTTTCTTAACCGATATCCAACAATATAGCTTCAACAAAACTACAGCATAAGACACATCATCGTTGCGAAAGTATTATTCTTCCTTTAGGTGATCATTCAGAGTGATCATGACTCTTCCTTGTAATTTTCCATTCCGTTTGTCTCCGTATAATCCGCCCCCAGTCACAGTTTTTTTTCATCCATTTACAAAAGCTCGTTAGTTAAATTACTCTCTTCTGTTCTTCTTGCATTCAGAATCTCAAATTGTCAAATTCTTCACACCCCCCTACGCCCCTTTCATCACGTGTTACAGATATTTCAAATCTCACTTTCAAATTCTGAGTTTTGTTTCCATCTACTTTAAAATTTCGCCGTTGCTCGCATGTTCCCTCCAAAGTATCGCCAGCATTCTTCTGTAGATGCACATCTATCTTGCTTCAAGCTTTTTATTCATCTAAGGAAACTGCCCAGAATCCATTTTGTAGAAGACTTGATATTGGCAAGCAGATTAGCAAACGATCGTTAATTGCATTATTCAGGTTTGGACTCATATCCTCATCATTTTGTGAATAACGACGAGGTTTTAGTGAAAATGGAAACAAAAAGGAAACTTATATTTAGCATCAGGAAGAGACAGTTGAATTTTCTGGGTCGAATGAGGAAGGAGGGTTTGGAAAACATGATGCTCATAGGACAGTTTAAGGTCAAGAGGGAGAGAGGAAGACAGAGCATAACATATTTGATGAGCTTACGTAAATGAAACGGGGTTCAGGAGAAATAACGAAAAGAAAAAATGATTTTAAGAGCTACAAAAACAGGAAATTGTGGAGAGCCATGATCGCCTACGTCTTGATGGAACACGGCACATAAAGAGGAGAAATGAGTATTCGCCTTCTTTCGCAGTTTCTAGAATCGTGCCCCCACCTCTTTTGGAGTTATATCTTTTATTACAACACTTAGAAAGCTTTATATTTTTGAATAGCAGTGGCGAAAGAGAAAAATGAAAAGGACTCTTTAAGAATAAAAGAAAATATTGAAAAGGAGAAATAACCACGAAGTAGCTTATTTATTTTAACGTCCCCAAAACGAAACGGCGCCATTTTAATCATATGAGTGAACGCTTTTTACCTTCCGTCAGCATGGTTGATGCTAACATCCAAGAGAGGGACTTCTTACGTAGATAAAGGCGTTAGTTAGATCCAGTGACAGGACCCAAAGAGTGTGAGTTCAATACCCGGTTAAGGCAGTGGAGAACTTGGAGACGGGAATTAACAGGAGATAACTGATAACTGACATCCATTAAACATGTCACGTGGAACTAGAACAGTATACCCCAGTGAGCGAAATAAAGGGTTCAGTTCGACATTCCAACCACCTGAAGAAGGCCGAAGTGTACAACGGTCGAAACGTTGTAATATATATGGTGACAAAGATGAGGACAATAGTCCGAATAATGTAAATAGTGAATTCTACCTTTCGTACAAGATTTGTATATTTCCGCCACATCGAGTCTGGTGCTTTTGCTATATAATTAGAGATTCTTGATAAAATCCAAAGATGAATCTGCAATGCTATTGCTGCTGATCTGACTTCAGTTATTCCTCTCCATCTTAAAGTAGATTTCCTGTGCCTTTTCTGAAAATATCTTCATAGTAATTCTTGTGATGAACTTTCCGATATGATACCTAGACTTTATGAATTTAAACGCAGTACTAGATTGGCGATAAGGCTCCATCATATTACAGTTGATATTGCTAGATGTAACCGTAGGTTATATGCTGACAGTTTGTTCTATCGCACTTCTCGTTTGTGGAACTCTTTTCTGGTTTCTTGCTTCCGGTCAACCTTGATCTTCAAAAATTTAAATGCAATGTCAATCGCTATCTTTTGACTTCCTAATACTTGTTCTTTTATTGTCCTCTCTCCTAAATAGTACTTTATTTATCTTTATTCTCTAACATTCAGTAAACCTCTTGCGTCATAGTGGCTTCATTGCCTTGCTTGGGGTGAAATGATTAAAAATAAATTTAAGAATGCCGAGCGTCAGAACATTTAACCTGGAAACAGTGACAGGTTAGCGAAAGGCTTGAAACGTTCCATCCCTGGGAAAGGTGCTGTGAGATGGAAAGTAATTTATCATTCACAAAGCCGCCTAAACGCTTTGAACTGATGATGGAAAGTGAGGGCTAAGCAGCTGAAACGCTTGTTTTCTTATGCGTTCGTCTCGAATCTATTCTTAGTCAACAATACGTATACATAGAATTAATATCGTTGGAAACCGGAGTAATAAAGCGATATGATTGCAGTTTCTTTTAATAGCCTTAATGAGCGGAAAGTTTAATTGAGGGAAGACATGTTTTATGAAACGACCGTGTAAAAAATTGAATCGAAATCATCAGTCCTAATTCTGAATGTTTAAATTTTCCCCTAGGCATGAGTTGAAAGAAAAAAGTATTGACAGATAAAATTATTTTTCAATAATTAATTAACGATATCAACTAGTTGTGGAGAAAAAGAATGAAAATTATGAAGATTTTTTTTTTGAAAATTTCTTTAAAGTATTTAAGATTTTAATTAAAAGAAACAAACAAATAATTTTCAATCAAAATAAATAGTTTCAAACAAGATATGAAAAATAATTTTCAGTTAATTTAAGAAGAGTTGACAGTTGACGAATATCGACATACATTCCATCTTGTAGTCATACAACAATGGACGCGTGGATGCATATGAGATGAGTACTGAAATGTTCCCGGCCCAACCAGCACGAGTCGCAATAATTTTAAGAATCTGCCCTTGTAGATGATATTTGTGATAGTTTCCATCTTTAGATTTCGTAAATAATATCAGCATAAAAAAAACGTCCTTATGCCTGTCAACTTGTTACCTGTGCTGATGACAAAACAACTTACTACTGTTCCGATAGCGAATCTGTTCTGCGCGATATGGTCAAGTTGACAGCCGATCTAAAAATGAGCCATTGTCTGCTTAAAAATGAGCCATTGTCTGCGTTAAAATTAACAAGCAATTCTTTGTTTAGTTAACACTAAACAAAGAATTGCTTGTTAATTTTAACGCCTAGAAAAAGTAAACTTCTCTGTTAATCATTTGAGAGATCCCTTTCCGCCTCCGGGAGAGAGGAATCTATCTTACATATTTATGCTTTGAATATTGCTGGTCCGATGCACCTGCTATATTTAAAGATTCTTGAAAAAATCTAAAGAAAAAGCAACAATATTATTGGTCCTGACAGTCACTTTCCCACCACCTTAACGTCGCACCCCTGCGCTTTTACTATAAATACTTTCAGGTTAATTGTTCACATGAATCTTCGCTGTGGTACCTAGAATTTATGAATTTAATCGCAGTACTTGATTGGAGGTAAGGTCTCATCAATTCCGAATTGAGCTGGGTAGATTGAACCTAAGTTTCATTCTTATTTTTACTTTCAAATGGAACTACATTGGTTTCAAGGATTTTGTTTGTGTGTGTTTCCTCAACCAGCTTCAAGTCATCAAGGTGTCGATATTTAAACGGTTCAACGGAATTTCTACGTGTTTTTTTTTAATTTAAAAAATATATTCATGTTTCAATATTCGACACCATATAGCATTTTTTAATGACGCAGCAAACATTCCATTCACGCATGAAACACAATATCATCGCTCAGTGTTTGACCTCAGTGTCCATTTTTATATTTACATACGCTCTGACCCTAATATTGATCACTTTTTTCCATAAATTTAGTGTACTTATTTATATATATATATTTTTTAATCATATATATATATATATATATATATATATATAAAAGTGAACATAGAAGTCAACACTTAGAGGCGACAGTCTGTTTCATGCTAGATGCAATCGTTGCCTGACGATTGCATCTAGGATGAAACAGACTGTCGCTTCTAAGTGTTGACTTCTATGTTCACTTTTATATTTACACACGCTCTATCTCTGATATTGAGCACTTTATCCCATAAATATATCACACTTTAAAACTATACATATTCATATATATATATATATATATATATACATATATATATATATATGTGGAGGAAGTAGAAGTTTGCAAACAGTGACTATTACTGCTAATAATGAAAGACTCTTCTCTAAAGCGAATCGAATTCTCTCAGTCACTGTGTGGTTAAATTCACCTTCATCCTTGCCGTGCACCAACGGCTTAGGAGGAGAATCTCCGACTGACGCCAATTCAGCCGAGTTTCGATCCTGGCTAGAGGCAATCGGACGTCTAGCCACACTGATGAGCTGTGATGCAGCGAAACAGTCTGCCTGTGGATGACAATATATATATATATATATATATATATATATATATATATATATATATATATATATATATGTGTGTGTGTGTGTGTGTGTGTGTCGTCAAGCTGTGTGGATTGCGTATCCCTGATATTGAGCACTTTACCCCATAAATATAGCATATCTTAAAACTATATATATATATATATACATATATATAATGCGATATAGAGCGATGTTATTAAAAATGAATTTAAAACTCATAACAACATTGTCTCTACAAACATTTAGGCAAAATGTCAGTTTTACATTTGATCATCAGATGCCGGGGCTATATATATAAATGCAAACTATCGAAGTTCGCATTGTGTAGTTGTTATCAATGCGGCCAACTGGCGATTATATATATATATATATATATATATATATATATATATATATATATATATATATATATATATATATATATATATGTATGTATTATATTTAGGCAGCAATCCCTCTTTTTTGCATGTTGTTTTTAACAAAATAAGTCTGACAAGGTGTGGTCGTTTGTTTTTAATATAATTTTTCATCTGATCTTATAATTCTTTCTTTTCAGAACATAAATTATATAAATAATGTGATGGCCGTGGTTGAAATATAAAGCATTCATATAACTCTAGATACATACATAATTCAATCCATATATTCAGTTAAATGTAAAATAAAATCCATCCTTGATAATGGTTCAAAGTATAGCTGAAAGCCCTCTGATATATAAATCATTCGGGCAGTTTTTATATATGTTCTGAAAAGAAAACAATTTCGCGGACGATTGGTAGGCTTATAGATTCTGAAGAATTATGTCTTAATCTAAGACTGAATAAGCTAACAGCAAGCTCTCCGACTTGCTCTGTCAAGGTCCGCTTTGGTTGCGCCAGCCCGACTAACGCTGCCCTCTTCCGCTGGTTTGGTGTTGACATCGTATTCCGCCGTTGGAGTCTTCAGATGTTGATCACGTTCACTCTGATCCCGCATCCACCAGTCGAAGTGCAACTAAATGCACCGAAACGAAGTCGCATCTTTGTATTGAGTAAATTGTTTTTGTGTATATGAAAAAATATAATAAATAATTATTGCTCTACTATTGGTATTGAGCCTTCTTTTGAATTAATGCTGTGAACGTTAGAATTCATATTTTATATATTATTTTTGTTCTCATTACAATTATATATATATATATATATATATATATATATATATATATATATATATATATATATATATATATATATATATATATATATATATATATATAAAAAAAAAAAATAAAAAAATAAAAAGACATTTTTATGTTTATACGTTCTTTTTATAGATACAAATATTTAAGTAAATGCTCTGTTTATAATAAACAGCATTAACAACATTTACCGGCCTGGATGTCCGAGAAATCTTCATAGAAAATATGCGTCCTCCGACAGGATTCGAACCTGTATCCTATACGGAACCGTCATATAACCTGACGTGCCTTTACCGATTGGGCCACAGAGGAGCGTTCGGTTGGCAAGGTCGATTTTACTGTATTTAAACACAATTCTCCATGATTTTCTCTCATACATTCATATCTGCTTAATGTGTATCCAAATGTAAACAAATGACGTCACACATTATGAAATGGACAAAGTCCGACAATTATTTTTAAGACATATTTTATATATATATTTATATATATATATATTTTTCAGACGTATTTTACATATATATATATATATATATATATATATATATATATATATATATCATAAGTAAAGGAAGTTCATTGACAACCGAAATGCCAAATTTAATTCATATTACAGTTGGTTGCGTGGAAAAAAAACACATTGCTTAATGGAGGAGTTGCCTCCCATTCTATCAGGACGCATAATGTAATTTTGTTGATTAAAGGAAATATGAAACCACATATAAACTGCATTGCACATCACATCCTGCTCTATTGTAATCCCGTTGAACGCGCCGAAGTTAAGCAATGTTGAGCCTGGTCACTACCGAGATATGTGACCTCTTGGGAATACTAGTTGCTATAAAATTGGATGTGCGTGTGCTGCAATCGATAACGGCTCGGAATTGGAAGAGTTAATTTCCAATTCCTATCGTGTTACTTATATTCACTTACGCGCAAATAGCCTTGGGAAATGTATGGAACCGATTCTTCTCTCCTTAAGGTATGGGTTAATTACTAGGACTTGTATCAGTAAAACATTATTATCTCCAAAGATCCTTTCAATGTACAAATATTTCCTGTCTTTAATAGATCGGTTCAACTATCGCCCGTTTCATACTCTTCCTCAGTCTTTTGAACAGGCGTAGATGTTTACCCCTTATTTCTTGTTTAGAATTTGGTTTCGATTCCTTCTAAAGACTACTTCAGCTCTATACTCCTAATGCTTGTCCTTTCTTACGCTGATACAAATCAACAAAGTTAAGCTCTACCTTGGGTGTCTCTTGGGATTTATATGGGTTGAAATAAGTAAAAAAAAAAGGAAAAGAAAAGAAAAAGGTTAAGCCCTAACAACAACAACAAAAAATAGTTTTACATACATATTGTATATTCTCTGTCCCAAATATTGAGAACTCTTCCCTCATAAACATAGCAATTTTTTAACAATATATGTGTGCGTTTGTGTGTGTGGGTGTATGTGTTTATATCTGTGTGTGGGTGTTTGGACGCTCACGTGCTCGGGCGGTCGCTCAAAGATGCATCGATCATTTTTACCCCGTCTTTCTTTTTGTTTTCTTCTTGCTATTGTAAACGCATTTACGCCAACGAAGCTTATTTGCTATTCGTAGCGTCGACTTCCTCCACAAACACGCCGCACTTCTCTGATTCATATTCTTGCTAGCGAAAGCGGCAATATGGAATTACCGCTCGTTCCCATGCGAAGCGCACTCTGCCGTATAACCTGGACGAACAAGTGCGCATGTGTTCCTTGTATGGGAAATGACGTATGTGCCTACCGTGGCTTACGTTCGCATTAATGGTGACCGCTGGGTACGCTTAATTAATTCAAAAGGCGTCTTTTATGGGCCGTAAAGCGAGGAAAGACCCGCGCTTCGTTTAGCCTACGGAACAAGAAGCAGAGCACACCTTACTGAATCGATGCATTATGCGGGACTAAGATCTGGAAGGGATCATAACCAGAAATTATTCCTATTCACTAAGCAAAAGGAAAATGGCCGAGCGAATCCAGTGAGAAATACTAAAACTAACAAGATGTCCGTCCAATTATCAGACGAAGAATTTGTTAGTTTTATAACATTTTAATAATTCTGTTCTTTATATCCTGCTTGTTTTCTTTGGACCTCAAGTTTGTTTATCTATTCTAGTGTTTATCGGTGCGTTCATTACCGTATGAAATGATTAAAAAAAAATAGACATCTCCAATAAATCTTCTAACATGAACAACACACAATTCATAATTCTACCCTCTAACACTGTTGCTAAAAAAAATCTTTACTCCCACATCTAGGACAATCAGAGATATGATTAGAAAGAAAAATAAATCCAACACCAAATTAGATGCCGGTACTTATGAAAAAAATATCTTACAATGTAAAATCATTTATGTTGGAGAGACATCACGAGATCTAAAAGCACGTATCTACGAACATAAAAGAAATTTACGTTTAGACAACCATTCAAGCTCTATCGAATACATACGAACAACGCTGGTCGTACCTTTAATTTTACAAATACCACCCTAATTAAAATAAAAAACATAATTCTTTACACTATTTACAGTATTCGGACTATTGTCTCTCATATTTATTACAACGTTTCGGCCGTTGTACGCTCCGGCCTTCTTCAGGTGGTTGGAATGTCGAACTGAACCCTTTATTTCGCTCACTGGGGTAGACTGTTCTAGTTCTACGTGCCTCAAGGACACATGGCACAGTAGATAAAGGCGTTAGCTAGATCCAGTGACAGGACCCAAAGAGTGTGAGTTCAATACCTGATTAAGGCGGTGGAGAACTTGGTGAAGGAAATTAACAGGAGATAACTGATAACTGACATCCATTACACATGGCACCTGGAACTAGAACAGTCTACCTCAGCGAGCGAAATAAAGAGTTCAGTTCAACATTCCAATCACCTGAGGAAGGCCGGAGCGTAAAACGGCCGAAACGTTGTAATAAATATGGCGACAAAGATGAGAACAATAGTCCGAATAATGTAAATAGTGTATATAATACCTCATCTCAGAAATATAGACACATAATTCTTTATATCGAAATTACTTTGAGGGCCTACTAATAACAATAGTATAAATTATAAACACACGTCAAAAACATATTACATCCCCAAACTTTATTGAATCCATTCTGAAAGAATCTAACGTATGTTTATAAAAAATAAACAGCATGTTGGTAAAAACGTTCCCAAATCAATATGTGAAAAACCATGTCCAACAGACACACACTCGCGCGCGCACAAACACATACACATACACACACACACATACATACACATTTACGAATATACGTTAAAATCTGATTCCTATATAGACAAACTAAAATTATTATTGTTGTGTCGTGGCACAATAGTAAAAAGAAGAAAATCAAGTCGAGGTTGGTTTAAGGAACAAGTGTATTTAACTTCACAGATACAAAGGTAGGAAACGGGTACTACTCAGCTAGGCAGTTGTAGTACTGTCGCTGCTTACGATGTTTAACAACACGCCCACGTGTGTCGAATGTGGCACAAGGCCGGTTTAATGTGAGCTTTCCGAGCCCGTAGGCTCGGGCAAAAATTGCCCGTAGAACCCGTATAAACGGGATCGGGGCGGTCAACCACCCCGAACGATGTTCTGCCCTTCGGCGGGACCTCGTCCGGGTTCCTCTCCGCCCAAAGGCAGAGAGTTCCCCTCTGCCTCAGAGGCAGAGAGTTCGACCAGCTAGCTGAGACGTCCAAAAAGGACTGTCGCTGCTTACGATGTTTAACAACACGCCCACGTGTGTCGAATGTGGCACAAGGCCGGTTTAATGTGGGCTTTCCGAGCCCGTAGGCTCGGGCAAAAATTGCCCGTAGAACCCGTATAAACGGGATCGGGGCGGTCAACCACCCCGAACGAGGCTCTGCCCTTCGGCGGAACCTCGTCCGGGTTCCTCTCCGCCCAAAGGCAGAGAGTTCCCCTCTGCCTCAGGGGCAGAGAGTTCGACCGAACAGCTGAGACGTCCAAAAAGGACTGTCGCTGCTTACAATGTTTAACAACACGCCCACGTGTGTCGAATGTGGCACAAGGCCGGTTTAATGTGGGCTTTCCGAGCCCGTAGGCTCGGGCAAAAATTGCCCGTAGAACCCGTATAAACGGGATCGGGGTGGTCAACCACCTCGAACGAGGCTCTACCCTTCGGTGGAGCCTCGTCCGAGTTCCTCTCTGCCCAAAGGCTGAGAGTTCCCCTCTGCCTCAGAGGCAGAGAGTTCGACCGAACAGCTGAGACGTCCAAAAAGGACTGTCGCTGCTTACGATGTTTAACAACACGCCCACGTGTGTCGAATGTGGCACAAGGCCGGTTTAATGTGGGCTTTCCGAGCCCGTAGGCTCGGGCAAAAATTGCCCGTAGAACCCGTATAAACGGGATCGGGGCGGTCAACCACCCCGAACGAGGCTCTGCCCTTCGGCGGAACCTCGTCCGGGTTCCTCTCCGCCCAAAGGCAGAGAGTTCCCCTCTGCCTCAGGGGCAGAGAGTTCGACCGAACAGCTGAGACGTCCAAAAAGGACTGTCGCTGCTTACACCCCGGGTAGGTATTACTGGCACTATATATAGTGAGAACCGGTGTAATTCCCTTGTGTTAGAAAGGCCGGTGTAACAATTATACACTTACATCAAGCAAGATACCGGTTTTTTGAGTCAGTCAAGTATTCCTTTAATTTCTTGAAACTTCGTAGGTACGCATTCAATTCGAAATTTCAAGAAATTAAAAGTAAAATCAGCAATGTTATTGGTCCTGGCCTGGCGTCTCGGCTTCAGTCACTTTCCCACCGACGTAAGATTGCCTCTCGGTGACTTTTTTTAAATAAATACTTTCATGGTAATTGTTCGGATGGGCTCTTTGGAACCTAAACTTTTTTAGACAGTACTATATAGATCTCAGCAATTTATAACTCAATTGTCAATTGATGAGATCTCGATGCTTATGTCGACCAAAATTCCTTCACAGGATATTAATTCCACATACTGAATTTTATGGGGGATTCAGGGTGAGCGCCATCACTGCTTTCATTCAAATTTCAGATCATAGTTTCTGTTTTGGAAAGGTTTATATTGAGTCCTAATTCTTGAAGAACTTGGTAGACAACGTTGAGGTTTTCGAGAAGCACAGCAAACCCATTTTGATATGTTTGAATGTTCACATTACCTTCTACATAAACTGCGCAAATACGTTATTTTCCCACATTTGAGATACATTTTCAGTTTTAAAAATAGTTTGAAAATATTTGCGTATTTCCATCCATCTTCGCTGTCTGTTGTTTTTAATTTGATGTTTGCTTTCTGCTTGCGGGCTTTGTTTTTTTTTCCCCTTTCTGATTTTTCTAGGTCAGATCAAACGGTGCTTCAGATACGTTCAGCCACTTACATCGCACTTGATTATAGATGGGACACAGGATCATCCATCTACAAATAACAGCGAGCTTTGCTCAACCTCTCTCCAGACGACTTACGACCACGTATGAAATCGATGCCACGTTAAGTTGCTGAACTTGGCCGGACTCGAGTGGGTCCAATACGATTTTTGGAACCAATCCATGACCTTTGAGACTTCAGTGTAATAAGGAGGTTTCCTCCAACAAGTTCAAACAACATAACTTTATTCCCTCTATTAGTACTTTATGCAAACACGTAAAATGTATATGAATTAGCGGAAACTATAGAAATATTATGAATAATACAGTATAATCTCGGACAACTTATAAGACTATGATTTCTCTTACAACTAGATGTGCACAAGAGATATCTATCAAACTATGATGTCTCTAAAGTCTAGATGTAAACAAGTGGCAGCTATAAGACTATCATTTCTCTTACAAGTAAATGCAAAGAAGAGATATCTATAAAACTATGATGTTGCTAGCATCTAGATACAGACAAGGACAGCTATAAGACTTTGATTTCTCTTCCAACTAGATTTTCACAAGAGATATCTATAATACTATGTTGTCTGTAACATCTAGATGTAGACACGAGAGAGCTATAAGACTATAATATCTCCGACAACTAGATGTAGAGAGATGTCTATAAGACTATAATATCTGAGACAACTAGATGTAGAGAGATGTCTATAAGACTACGATATCTCCGACAACTAGATGTAGAGAGATGTCTATAAGACTACAATATCTCCGAAAACTAGATGTAGAGAAAAGTCTATAGCACTACGATAACTCCGACAATTCAATGTAGATAGGTCTATAAGACTATGATGTGGATAAAAGCGTTGGTTGGATTCAGTAATTTGGCCCAAAGAGTTGTGAGTTCAATACATGGCTACTGAAGTGGTGAACAAAAACTCGAAGTGTTGATTTAAAAGGAGATCCGGAAGAGCCATGGCACGTGGAACTAAAAAATCTACACCGGTGAACAAAATAAAGGCTTCAGTTCGAAATTTCAATCACCTGAAGAAGGACGGCGCGTACAACGATCGAAACGTCGTGAATATGACAATAAATATGAGAACAAGAATCAGAAAAATGTAAATAGTTTAAATAATTACAATATCTCATCTCAGAAATATAGGCAGATATTGAGACTATGATGATTGTAACATCTAGATGTATACAAGGGACAGCTATAAGACTCTGATTTCTCTTACAACTAGATGTAAAGCGACATCTATAAGACTATGATGTCTCTAAGGTTTAGATATAGATAAGAGACAGCTATAAGACTATGATTTCTCTTACAACAAGACGTGCACAAGAGATATCTTTAAGACAATGTTGTTTCTAACATCTAGATGTAACAAGGGACAGCTATAAGAGGATGAAATCTCTTGCTATTAAATATAGACATGAAACAGATATGACTATGATTAATATTAAAACTTGTAGACAAAAAGAGTTACAAGATTATGACTAGCAAAGATGGCGTCGGTAATGTCTCTTAAAAGTAGATGTAGGGACAGCTATATGATATTAGAAAAAAGTAATACACATTTGTACGAGTGATCTACTTGCGACTATCGAAAGAAAAACAGAATTTTTAGAGCAGAAAGTTCATCCTTCCGCGTTAATCGTAAAACAGAGTTTAATTGAAGAAAAATGACAACGAAATACAAGTCAAGCTCTTTGAACTCTCATCCGACTTCATGCTTTGCTGTCAAGTTTGATCTTCAAAAATGTAAACGCAATATCAATCGTTATATTCTGTTCTTTAAAATCCTGTTCTTTTATTGTTTTCGATCTTTAATAATGTTTTATTTATATTCTTTCTCCCTCAGTAAACCCCCGCGCCTCAGTGGCTTTGTTGCCTTGCTTGGGTTGAAATCATTAAAAAACAAATAAACATATTTTCCTATATAGTTGAGATTATAGATAACTTAATAATTGATTAAATATTTGTATTAAACGTTATGCCTTGAGTTTGTTTAGCGACACGTTAACATCTTATGTGCTATTTAATATCAAAATTAATTTTCTTTGTTGCATTAGTAATTTTGTTTATAAATATATATTACTGCTACTTTTAAAAAAATGTATTGCTGGTAATTTTTTTTTACTATGAAAATGCATTGCTGGTACTTTCACTATAAAAAAGTATTTTTATACTTTCATAGTGTTTAACCTCAGTTTGGGGGTTAACTAATTGTCCATAGCTAGTGCCATAACAGGTACTACATCCCCGGATCAGAACGGACATGGGAACAAGAGCAATTAAGAAGTGATTCCACGCTCCACAAAACCTCCAATCTCTCGATACGAGGCTTTGCTGCCGGATGTAGTTTATCGTCATACCCAGGACGAGTTATGAAATGAGACTAATCGTACACTGGACGGCTACTAAATTAGATATTGACTATGTTAGATTCAATCTCGTACACTGACATGTCTGGCGGTAGACATACTGAAGACATAATTCAGTGCATGACTATGTGTCTGGTGACCAGTTTTTCTTTCCATCAAATGTTTTAATGCGGAGATCATTCTGTCTTATTTACTAAGTTCATTTTAATCTGAAAACTGGTACAAAATGGACTGCACAGACTGAACATTTTTTTAAGCAGTTTGATCCAAGCAAGACAGGAGTGCCACTAGCACGCAAGGGGTTACAGAGAGTGAGAGTAAGAGTAAAGAGGAGTGTTTGGGAAAAGGATAAAGAGAAGGGCAGGGATCAAAGTCAAGACACCAGAAGATGTCGATTGGCATTATATTTGAAGATTATTGCTATCAGGGAAGCAAGTAATAGGAAGGGAGTTCCACTGACGGGAGGTGCGAGACAAGAAGCTGTTGGAGTAGAAGAGTTGGCTACATTTAGTTGTTTCAATAGTGAAAGGGTGGGACCGAGATGTCACTATAGCAGCACGCTTAAATTCATGCAGTTTGGGAACCAGTGGAAGTAGCTCGTTGGAGTAGTTGCCATAAAAGTACTTGTAGAAAAGGCAGAGGGAAGCCACAGCACCTCTCTGATATAGCGACTGCAGGCGGGATGCCAGATCAGGACCAACCACGTTGCATATCCGTCTCTGGATTTTGTAGAGGGCCTCGAGAGGAACAGCGGGAGCACCAGACCATATATTGCAGCGGTGTTACATGCAAGGACGAATCGCCGATTTTTAGATTTGAAGGATGGACTCCAGTGAGAAGAACCTTCTGTTGCGACACAGAAAACCAACATTCCATGCGGCAGGTGAAGCTTTAGATACAATGTAGTTGTTCCACTTCATGTTAGTGGTTAAGTTGAGACCAAACAGGCGCAGAGAGGCGCTCTCGTGGAGTTGGACATCAGCCATCCTGATGGGAGACAGGGAGGGTTCTCTTTGGTTGGGTAGCTGAGAGTAGTTTCGTTTTAGAGGCATTAAAGTTTACAAGCCTTTTCCGGCCCCAGTCAACCACAGACTGGAGAGGTCCTTCTCCACTGATTATTTTAACAAGTATTTACCAGAGTATTTTGCTGACATTAAAGAATGGAATTGAACTGTCTGTTTGTCTTTGTACTAAGGCGTTAGAAATTATTTGCGTCCGTGTTAGAACATTTCAGACAGCTCTATCATTGTTGTTGTTTTTTATTAAAAAAACAAAAACATGATCCAATCTACACGCAGGCTACCCCAATGAGGATTAATGAAAAATCCGAAACAAACAAATCCTCTTATCAGCCACGTGTTGCATTAGTTGTGTCAGAATATCTTCCACTCTATTTTAGTAGAAGTGAACGTAAACACCTGCTTGCAGTCGCCACATTTAAATATTTTTCTTGTATGTATACATCTCTATCTTTCTCTCTTCCTCCTTTTCTCTCTCTTTCTCCCCCCCTCTCTCTCTCTGTATATATATATATATATATATATATATATATATAATTAGTAGTAATGGAATATAATAGTTCATTTAACTTACATGAATCTGTAGTCGGCGTTTGAACGATTGCTTTCAAATAATTAATCCTTTGCAGCTTTTTTCGGTTAACATGTTAATTGTTCTGATGGACTTTTCTCTATGGTACGCAGACTTCACCAATTTAAACGTAGTACTATATTGGCGGAATGATCTCATCATTTTACAGTTGCATGGCTAGAAATAAACGTAAGTTCTATGCTAATAATTTCTACTTTCGCATTTCTTGCTTGTGGGACTATTTTCCAGATTCTTGCTTCCCAGTCAAGTTTAATCTTAAAAATTGAAATTAAATGCCAATCGCCATCTTGTGTATTCTTAATTGCTGTTCATTTATTGTTTTTTCTCCCTGACAGAGTTTTCTTTTTCTCATATTCTCTAACACTCGGCAACCATTTTCGTCTTAGAGTTTTTATTGCCTTGCTTGGGGTGGAATAATGAAAGAAAAAATAGAAAAGAATAAGTCTGTTTAGAAATAGTATTTATTCAGTTAACGACATCATCAAAAGAGGTTTGGATGCAGCTGGGTTCCCTTCCCAAATCGAACCCGTAGGCCTCGATCGTGGTGATGGAAAGCGGCCGGATGGCATTACCATCTTCCCTTTTAAAATGATTTGGAATGCGACCTGTGCAGATACATTTTCGGCCGGTAATTTGATCAGGATCGCGGTTGAGCCGGGGTTCGTCGCCCGAGACGCAGAGATAAAAAAAATAGCTAAATATTCTTCTCTTGCTGATAGATTTTTTTTTACTCCTGTGGCAGTGGAGACTTCAGGGGTTATTGGCCCTCGTTCGATGGTGTTCCTTGGGAGGAATGGCGCGATTGCGTCTCGATTAAGGAACGAGCCTCGCGAAAAGGAGTGGCTCTTGCAGCGTGTCTCACTGGCGACGGTTCGAGGTAATGCTTTCTCCATCATAGCGGCTGGCAGAGGATAGAAAAAATTGTTTATAGTTACGTTGTTCTGGAATTGTCATCATTGGTCGACTGAACTTGCTTTGTTTCAATGACTTTTGTTTTGTTATTATTAATTACTTTATACCCATTATTATTAAAAAAGAAATCGGCTTCTAAAAAAAAAATTTAAACGTTTAGTTTTATTGAATACAAATAAACTGATCAATCATAATATTAAAAACAAAACAAAAAAAATATTTATTCTCTACATGAAAAAAGATTTTTTTATGATGACGTCAGGCGAATAAAATAATTCTGCTGGTGACGTAAAATTTATTTAAGACAAAAATTAGAATCTATCCAGTATGACTAAATATATATTATATAGAAGTTAAATGTTAATAGAATAGTGATACTTTTTGTTATTAAATTAAATTTCAACATTAAATTCACAATATCCAATCCGATATATATATATATATATATATATATATATATATATATATATATATATATATATATATATATATATATATATATATATTCGTATTTCATGCTCATACACTAAATATAAGTACGAGTCATTCGAAGCGCTGGACTTTTGGCTTCGAGTTGGAGTTAAATTCTACATTGTTTTTATGGTCGATGCGAGATCAGATGAACAGAACAGGCCCTCTAAATCTGCAAGGACAGATAAAATTCCCTGTATAAGAAAACATAAAAACGCCGTCCAGAAGATACCATCGCTGAGCGCATGCGCCACTGAACGCATTAGAATGGAAGACGGCGGAAATGCTGTCAGGTGGAAGTGATTGCGCGCGCATGCATTATGAGACGCCAATGTAGCACAATAGGCATGTTCGATCTAACGAGGCTGAGACGCTTTGTGGGGGAGACGAGTAAATCCGCTCAACGAAGAACGAGTTATTCGGTCAACATACACATAAGGGCATCGGTAGAAATATGTGCCTATTGAGGCATTCGTCTATGGAGTTACTTATCTAGGTGTGGGATATTTGCTTTTGTAAAGCCACATAGAAATATTCACGCACACCCGTCGTCTAGGCCTACTTGCCGATCCCTGTGACAGACGCCTGCACAGTCATATCTGTGTTTGTTCAACATCTACAGAACCCACGTGTAATTTATACTGCAACTATGGTGAGATGACCCCAGTTAAAGTTTCTGAGTACGAACGTATCATCTGTCTCATGTTCAGCAGTTTGAATACATACACACAGACACACACACACACACACACACACACACACACACACACACACACACACACACACACACATATATATATATATATATATATATATATATATGTATATGTAATTATATATTCGAAAATTATTGCATAAATATGTTATAAAATCACTACAAAAATAGCCATTTTGTTTCAACACCTCTGGTGTCTTATCAAGTGATGATGTTGAATGTAGAATAAAGGGTTTTAAAAGGTTCAAATTAATTTACCACCCCTCACAAGGGGAAACGCTGTTACATAAGCTGGAATGACCAATCAAAATACAAGTATACGAGAATTCAAAAAACTTGACAACGAACTAAGTTTATAATAACTATTTAATGCCTTATTGTTGGGGTTAGACTAAAATAGAATTTATTCTAATTAATAAGTATTAAATTACGCAATAAAATTTGAAATTAAAAATTAAAAATTGCCCATTTTAAAATTTAAATTTAATCTCATTAAGTTTAAAATTATATTCAAGATTGAAAGTGTTATTAAACGAATTCTAACCACTTATTAAAATATAACTTATACGGGCAAATATACATAGATAAAAATGGTCTAATAGAACAGAGAAACAAACAATAGGGAAATAAAGGACATTAAAACAGATATATACGTATAAAAATAACACCATCTAATATATAAAAACGAAAATTCCAAACACAGAAATCCGAATATGAGTGCATTTCAAAAGCAGAACAATTAATGCAAATAAAAAATTTTGTTAGAAACAAAGAAAATCATGTAAAAACTGCTACTTTATATTGATTCTCCGATATCGGATTGGATGCTGGGCAGATTTCTTACAGATGAAGAGAAGAGAAGAATTGAAGT
This sequence comes from Acanthosepion esculentum, assembly GCA_964036315.1. Taxonomy (NCBI): domain Eukaryota; kingdom Metazoa; phylum Mollusca; class Cephalopoda; order Sepiida; family Sepiidae; genus Acanthosepion; species Acanthosepion esculentum. Next base: position 66,443,897 of record OZ038483.1, read on the forward strand.
AACCACGACGTTGTTCTACAGAAGGATACTGGGAATACTATGATCGGAGCATGTGAACAACGAGAAAGTTTTAAGGAAAATGGAGATAAAAAGGCTATTGTACGTAGAATCAGAACGAGACAGTTTAGATTTCTGGGATGCATAATGAGGATAGAAGGCATGAAGAGTTCAACCCGTGCCATATTGAAGCCGAGAGTAGATGTATACAGTCAGTAACATATTTATCGGACTTGTGTAAATGGATGACAGGACAAAGATTGGAAGCAAGAATAAGGCGACGAACCTTACTTAGAACAAAAACATGGCATCGGATGTTGTGGAGAACGCCCATTTTATGAAGGTGTAAACATTGCTTTGAGCTAAAACCGATGGGAAGTTGTGGGAAATTAAGGTCTAGAATCTTCCCGGGAAACAGAAAAATTTGTCCCAATCGTAGAGAAATTCTCTAAAAATGTTAATAAAGAAATTGTATTTTAAAAGTAAGTCACACTGTAGGCTAATCAACAAGACGAAAAAAAAAAGAAGACAATTACCAAATTTATTTTCGAAACAAATTATATCGACTTAAGAATAATCTTCGAGGTTAATCAGGGGAAAACACTAAATCAGCAATCAATTTGTTTAATGTCTTAGAGCAGAAGAAAACAATTATCCCCAGTTTCAGATTTTCCAAACAATGCTGTATGCTTAGCTCAAAAATTGATTGAAATCAAGAAATGAATCATAGAACACATTGTTTGATGTAAATATTGGAAGTTACGACGGCGTTAGAAGTGTGAATTGATAAGAATTTTCTGCGATGGAAGCTGTCGTATAAATCTGATAAGAAGAGCTTGGACTTTTATAGGAATTATGGGCTCATGATTATGAAACGTGTTAGAGTTGTAGATAAACATCATAAAAATCTGGAATCTTTTTTTGAAGAATACGGATTATCAACAGATGTTAATATAAATTTGATGCATCAATCACCTGAAAAAGACCTTCCTAACTCCCATCAATATGGCTGATACTAACCTCCAATAGAAGACTCGTTGCACCTTCTCAGGTTTACATTCTCGACTGACATGAAAGATTATATTGAATCCATTGCTAGGTCTGCTGTTAAGAATGATGGTCCACTGTGTCAATGTAGACAATTTTTCTCTTCTGAATCTATCTTACATATTTATAAGTCTACCATTCGTCCATGCCTTGTATATTGATGGCACATATAGTCCGCTGCACTTACTCGCTGTATGTTTTCTGTTTTCTTTGTATATTTAGTTGTTATGCATCTGTGTACAGTTGATTATCTGTATTCGCCTTTCTCTCTGCCGGGCGCCGGTAATATTTTTTTTTTCGAAAACCTATTTCTCGTAATATTTTTCCTTCAAATATGTATCGCTGGTAATATTTTTCCAAAAAATGTATCGCTAGTAAAAATGTTTTTCTTAAAAATGTATTGCTGGTAATATTTTTTGCAAAATATTTCTGGTATTAAAAGCTATTTTTAACATTTCCATAGTGTTTTGACCCCAGTTTAGGGTTAACTATTTGCCCATAATTGGGACCCTAAGAGGTGCTACCACCCACGTCATGGTAGATCTGGGAACACCAGCAATTACGAGGTGATTCCACGCTCCTCAAAATCACCTGATCAGATGCCTTGCTGTTGGACGTAGTTTATCGTCTTACCCAGGACGCGGATGTAGTTTATCGTCATACCCAGGACGAGACCCAACAGATGATGAACGACGGAGTTTTAGAGAAAAATTGAAACAAAAAGAACGCCTATACTCAACACCAGGAATAAACAGTTGAGGTTTCTGTTGCATATAATGATGAAAGGGGGCTTGGAAAATTTAACGCTCACAGGACAGAGTGAAGGTAAGAAAGACAGAGGAATGCAAGGCATAACCTACCAAGCGTACTTGAGCAAATGAATGGCAGAACAGGATTTAGGAGAGATAACAAAAAAGACAAAATTTATTAATAGCTACAGAAGGCAGGAGATTGTGGAGAGCCATGATCGCCTACATCCTGAAAGAACATGGTACATAGAAGAAGAAGAATAACGAGCTTGAGGAAATGAATGGCAGAACAAGGTTTAAGACAGATGACAAATAAGACAAAATTTATTAATAGCTACAAATGTATTGATTACCAACAACCTGAAGGGACATAGCACAAACAAGAAGAAGAGGATGAGTTATTGCTGTGGGAAAAACACAAAAAAATTAATCGAGAGCCATAATAGAAAGCTGGTCAGTAATATTAATGCCGAAGAAGGTAAACTGTAAAGTAAAATGAACCTGTCCCATGAGATGAAATTGTATCGTTAAGAATATAGTATATATGGCTAAATCTGAAATAACAAATAGGAACTTTTACATAGAGAAAACTGAAATTAAGTGGTAAAAGAAAAATGATAATAATAGTTTGAGTTTTTATCATAGAAAATGTGTAATACTACCGCATTGTCAGCCTAGTGTAGGCATGGAATTAAACATCTACTACGTGATCTGTTATCAAATTATTTGTTATTCTCACCAAAATTCGAATAAATAGGTGACTACTGTTCCCGGATGTTTTTCTCTTTTATTCCCTAGTTTTTCTTTTAGTATAAAGTTTTATTTCTCGTACAATCATTAGTTTTCTGTTCGCCTGATGATCACGATAGCGTGAAACTCGAATAGCTGCTGGAACCTTGTCTCTCTTTTGAGTGATATCTCTGGTTAGCAATTGCCCTGTCATTTAGACATTAAGCACTGTCTATTATTGCTTATGTAGAGATCTATCTTTTTTTCTTAGTTTCTTTTTCCATTTTTTAACGGTTTTCCTTCTTTTTCTTTTTTGATTCACTGCTTTTTGTTTTCCTTTTCATTTTTATTTCCTTGTTTCTTTTAGACTCTTGGGAAGCTTTGTGTCAAAGATTTTACCAGTAGTTTAGTTTTCAATGGTTTGGTTTGTCATATACAAACAAAACAATAATCTATATTTTCTAATAATTATTTTTTTCTTTCACGCAACGCAACATGTATTTTATAAAAACATTGCAAATAACGACAAGCATTTAGAAATATCAAATGAACTTTGATTATTTTCTTAATCCTGTAAATTAATTTTGTTCTTAACAAATTAATACTGTTATTCATTAAGCCTTCGCCAGTTAGCAATTGCTTGTCTTCATCTATCGGCTGCGATTTAAGCAGAAAAAAAATCATCACAATTACATAATGTAAAAAAAGTTCCTTTTTCACAAAGAAGTGCCTTCTTTGTTTAGCTTAATTAGTCTAGCGACATATTAACACTAGTTGCCTTATTTAATGCTGACTTTTTACACCATTTCACCCCATGTAAGGGAGTAAAGTCACCAAAACACGAGTGCTAAAGTATAAGATAAAAGAGAAACATTGGTAAGGAACGAGAACAATGGTAGAAGAGTAATCAAGAAATGCATTCTTAACATATCGGTAGCTTTTTATTAATCTTTTGATATGTTGACGGCTAGATGACAGATTGATATTTATTTTATGTTGTTCTATGGTGGATTTATTCATGAAAAAGTAATTGAATATAGTGTGAGCACTTTTTATATATACTTTTTAAGTACTCAGTAATCATAAAAATTTAGGAAGATATTCTCCGTAATCTAATGTTTTATTGAATTTTAGATATTTTGGCTTTAAATTTACTATTGTTATTGCTCTTATTTTCTGATAATATCGTGTAGAAACAGCCGTATCTATAGAAATCGGCAAGTTTATATGCATCTAAAAAAAAAACAAAAAAAAAACGCCAGAATTCTTTTAAAAATATTTAATGACTTACACTAAGGTTTTCAATTTATGATGAGCTAATATAGTTTTGCTTAATAATAATCTAATCTAAAAGGGTGAAATTAATACGGAATTTTAAATCATTTAAAACCTAATAAATTATTCCAATTAAAATTAAAAAAAAATTAAAACAATTCTTGTAAAAATTCATCATTCATTGAAAGAGTTTATTTATTTAATACAGTAGTGCCCTTAATAAATCTTATGTATAAAAGCAATAAAAAGATTTTTCGAATTAAATAATATCTTAGTTTTATTGCATTTTGTATTTCACGATTCGGAGTATATTTTCGGTAAATTTTGTTTCGGTTTTATGAAAGAAAAAGAAAAAATTAATCTAAATCTAAATCCTCCACTTTAACTAATATAAATAAAAGGGTGAAATTTTAATTTCTCGAAATTTCATAAAGTTATGTAAGTGGAGTTAACCGATGTAAAAATAAATGCTTTTACCAAACTTTTCCAATAATTAATATTTAAAAAGAATTTTATTTATTTTTGAATGAGTACTAAAGTTTCATTAAAATCCAATAATTATTTGATTTTTGCAAGAATTTCCAGATGAAGGTATTTTTACGACAAAAAAGACACTAAAATTTCTTAAACTAATCTTTGGCCACCCCCGTTAACGCAAGAAAAAATAAGATTTTTAACCAAAATTTCAAACATGCTGTAAAAAATTAGTAAAATAAAAAATTATCTTTCCCCTTAATAATAACAGAAAATAAAATTGAGGATGAAACTTTGTTTTTTTATCAAGTTTACGACCTTTTGACATCACGGTATGTTTTTTTTTTCAGCGAATTAGTCGAGTTACCTAATATATATATATATATATATATATATATATATATATATATTAGGTATATATAATGTAATTTATAGCAAGCTTGTCTTGCTGAAATAGTTACGACTGAATAGTGAGTTCTATCCTCACTGGGTGCCCCAAACTTTCGGCTTTTTCGAATTAGTCGACTATTCAGTCGTAACTATTTCAGCAAGACAAGCTTGCTATAAATTACACGGCCTCGAGGTGGCCAAATCATTTTCGAAGCGTAGCTTAGATGTGGCACAAGGCCGAAAGTATGGAGCACCCAGTGGCAATCGAACTCACTATTCAATCGTAGTTGACCTCGCGAGACAACCTTGCAACCACTACACCATATGCCTATAAATATGTAAAGGAGAAACAAAAAGGAAGCATCTTACATATAATATGGAGTTACTTCTGTATTTCTGGAGAAGCCATGTTTAGGACTTCAGATTCAAACGGGCCGTATTCATCTACTATATTCCCGACGTAGACACATTCCATGAAAGAGAAACGGCGTATCTTGGATTTTCCGAATTGAGGACTGCGAGTTTCTGTCTATATCTGGGGAAGATACATTCCCAAAGGTAAACGGCGACACGTGCTTGAAAACTGTTGAGGCAAGCAGATTTAGCTTCGGCCCGAGCTAAAAAAAATATGCAACCGCTCGATTTGGCTGCTGTAAACAAACTGAAGGACTGGCCACTCTCGTCACTGTATCAAGTGAGGTCATTAAGCGGCTATTTAGTGACACATGTACCTTATCTCCACCAATGGGAGATAATCGCCTTTTGCATATCTACAACCGTAACGAAATGTTCATTTACACGATAGATATATGAACGCGCTTTGAGATTGACCATGCAGTCATCGTATGTGCCATGTCTCGCTTGTGGAACTGTTATCAGCGAGAACTGTGGGCCGGTAAAACGAGTTCAAATTACAGACTAATCAGCTGCACTTGTGAAAGGCATAAATTCATCTCTTCAATCTCCAGCTCTGCGTTAAATATCTGAGGAGATAGAGAAGGAGAACTCTGAATTTCATACCGTGTAAATTGAAACAGGAAACCACTCCATTATCGAAGAAATCAAAGCAATTCACAGAAAATAAGGAAAAGGAATCTATTGTCAGTGATGGTCGCTAATGTCATGAACGGAGATGTTATTAAAAATTATCTTATATTCAGGTTGGATTATTGTATTAGAGTCGACGGCAGCTTTCATAATTGAACCGGGACACTTTGTCAACAGAATTAACAGAGGAAATATAAACAATGCCGCTGTGTCAATGTTCTCAAATCTTATAATGTAAGATATGCAGATGACACAGTGTTGATAGTAGACACAGATAGGGAACTGCAAGAACTCCTACAGAAAAGAAAGAGAGAAAACGGGGAGAAAGAATTAAACATTTAATTGCAAGAAAACCGAATGCATGGCTGTTAGTAAAAGAACCATTCAACATGTAAAGTACAAATTGGAGAACCCCAAATCAAACAGGTGGAACGATTTAGATATCTGGGCCGGAAAGTGCGACACGGTATTCGGATGCGCATTCGTATAGCATTCCGTAAACCGAGCAGTTTTATGAAACCGAAAGCTTTCGTTAGAAACAAAGAAAGAACTATTGAAATGTTACATAATCCCCCTGTATGGCAGTGAATGATGGACAATCTCATCAGAGATATAAAAAGAAGCAACAGGAATGTGGTACTACAGAAGGATGCTGAGAATAACATAGACCCAATATGTGTTCAACGACGAAGTTTTAGAGACAATGGCAACAATAAGGAGACTTATACTTAACACGAAGAAGAGACAGGTGAAATTTCCGGGGCACCTAACGAGGAAAGAGGGCTTAGAAAAATCGATACTTACGGGACAGACTGAAAGAATGACAGAGGAAAGCGATGCTAGCCTACCTGGCGAACTTGAGTAAATAGATATCAGAACAAGATTTTAGGAGAGATAACAAAAAGACTAAATTTATTAAGAGCTACAAAAGACTGGAAATTGGGGAGAGCCTTGATTGTCAACGCTCTGAAGAAGAAGCAGAGCGAGTCTCTAAACTGGCTTTTCGTAAACAAAAGGTGTGAGGACAATCAGGGTTTACGATGTGTGCCATTTGTAGCTTGGAAAACAATTAAATAATTTTCTTGAAATTGAAAATGCCAGCCTCCCTTAGAATTACAGAAATGACATAAGAGAAAAGAGAAATTTTCAAAAATACTATAAAAGTCAAACAAAGGAGAAAGTATCAAAATGAATCATACAAGTTTAAACGGTAATTTTGTGTCCACACCGGACCTGTAAGACTTGTCGCTGTTCAAGTGTAGGTGATAACCACACTTACTAAGGCTGATTTAAAAAGTGTGAATTTGAAGATTGAAACATAAAACTTTCATTCTAACTCACTTTCTTCATCCTGGTATTACGACAAACTACATCCGGCAAAAAGGCTTCTGATCGGGAGATTGGAGATTTTGGTGAGTGTGAAACCACCCCTTAAATGCTGTTGTTCCCAGATTCGCTCTAACTCGGGCGGGGAACACCTGTTAGGGTCCCAGCTATGGGCAAATAGTGAAGCGCCATGCTAAAATCAACAGTATACTTTTTATAATAAAGCGAGCAACATTTATGTAGCAAAATGGCAATTAGTGCATCGCTAAAAGAATATGAAAATAGATTATTTTTTATAGTAAAAGTACCAACAATACCTTTTGTTATTTACACACGATATATCTAAAATAAATACCTTTACACTGAAAATATAAAAATATGTAAAAAATATCTGTATTTGAAAGCATAAACTTGCGTACAAAATATTTAGATTTAGGCATTAAATAACGTATAGATGTTAATATGCCGCTAAACAAAATCAACAAAGAAATTACTGTCCTTGATAATATCGCTTTGCATCAAACTAAGGTATCATCTGAAAACATGTAAACTCGACTTACGATTTGGATTAAATGTTACAGAAGATCACTTCTGAAAGGGAACCGCAGTGAAACCAGAATTATAAGGAAGTTAGAGAAGCCAGACCGATTTCATAGTAGAGCAACTAGAAATTGTTGTCTGTATTTCATAAATTTGGGGATGAGGAAGACAACAAAAAAATGAGAGAAATATTTTAAAATCAGACTGTCAATCGATGAAAATATTACAAATTCTCACAATCAGGAACGTCAAAGAAAGAATTTAGGAGAAAAATCATAGGGAACAAATGAAAGAAGAGATATAACTTGGGAATAGTGCGATAACGCGAATAACGAAAAAACAAAACCCAAAATTTAAATGACTGATAGAAATAAACAACCGAATATTATAGAGTATGGTGTTTGTTGTTACTAGTTATGGTTGTGGTAGGGGGGAAATTTAAAGATAAAAGGTTCAAGAAATAACAAAATTTATTGGAAAATAAAATTTACGTAATTATGATCTGTATATTTAAAATACTATTCAATATTTATCTATCCAAATGTGTTCTATCAGTCGAAAACTGTTCATATCTATCTATCTAGCTAGCTCGCTGGACATCCTATTTCTATCTATTTATCTATCACATTATTTTCATATCTATCCATTTATATGTTTACCTAACAATCTACCTAGCTGGATATCCTATTTCTGTCTCTCGCAATATTTTCATATCTCTAGCTATCTGAAGAAACTATTTTAAACTCTGATTTAATTAAAGACCAATCGTGTACGTCCATTCTTTCTGCTTTCTTTCTACGTATCTGTTTATCTATTTATCTATCTATCTAATTCCTAACTGAACAATCCTTTAGGCTTATTAATTTGCATTTACATAAGTCATATCTTTTGATATACAGCCTGCCTGATTTTTAATAAGAATTACTGTGCCCGCCAAACAACGTTCCCATTAATAAACACGCACCCAGACATTTTAGTTGATATATGTTCTAAAAAAAATCATAATTTTTGTCAGAATTCATAAAGGGTGAAATTCTTGTGGACAGCGTAAGAATTAGAAATCTTTCGTCCATGAAATATGAGCCAAACTTGAAAGTCTTTCAAAAATCGACGTATTGAAAAGAAAAGCTAAAAAAAGACGTCTTTGTACGGGCGGGAATTGGTTTTTCAGTCTGTCCAGCTTTGCGCCCAAATCAATAAATGCAATCAGGAATGGGGGACAAATTGACAGGCTTCAAAAAGAACGAAATTCGAAAATTACTAGATTAAATGATTTGAGGTTGTAGGCTTTTACATCCTTTTGATGTCTGCTTTTGAGGACGTCGTTTTTTTTTCGTATCGTCCTTTTCTTTTTCTTCTTATTTAAACGACTTTTCTTTTATTATTTACATTTTAATGTTGTTGTTTTTATATATTTACATTCTTTTTTTGTTATTTTCTTTTATCTTTTTCTCCATCGCTGGCACGTCATCGTCTTTTTTCTTTCGTTCCTTTAAGCTTCCAAGCACTTGAGGTGTGACCTTAGTTTCACGATCACGATCACGTGACCCGTAACCGATGACGGTTTTAGGTACACCATTTGTAAATTTATTCTGCTCTTGTTCATCCCATAAAAGGCCAGAGAGCCACTCAATGTAGAGAGTTACTGAATTTAATTTATTGTTCTATGTAAATGTATCATTTCAACAAGTTTCCGATCATTTCTCTCCATAATTTCCTGTGTTTTGTAGTCTTTAGTAAAGTTTGCCTTATTGCTGTATCTCCTAAACGCAGCTCTGTCAACCACTTACACAAAGTAGATGGTTACTGAATAATCTTTATCTTCTTCTATGTAAAAGGTATCCCTTCAAGACGGAGACGATTATGACTCTCCTCAACATCTAATCCCTGTTCTACCAACCATTTACACAAGCTAGTTAGGTATGTATACGCGATGCTTTCCTCTTACCGTCAATATGTCCTGTGAGCATGAATTTTCAAAGCCCTCTTTTCTGATTATGTGCCCTAGAAATTTCATTTATCTCTTTCTGATGCTTTTTCAATGGAGGAAGTAAGAAGTGTATACTACGAGTATATGTAAGTTAGATAACGGTTAACCAAAACTTGAAGATGTTAAGATCATACTAATCCCCTAGGCTGTCTGTTACACAGTGACAGTTATAACGAAGAATCTCTTTGAGTGGAACTTCCTCGTTACGAATGGAATATAAAGATGACGATGAGTAACTTAGTTGTTGTGTATACGCAAACATGTTGTCGTGTCCTGTAAGTATCAAGGCTTGTATGTTTTAAGGTAGACAAAAAGCATTTTCAGCTGTTTCGGTTTTTATCATGAAAATGCACGAATGCCGTTTTCTTCACGTCTTTACTAAAGCTTTAGCAATTCAGAAAGTGTTATAGTGAAAGACACCTTGTCTAGGTAATAGACTCTCCCACCTATTATAAGTAGGATTCAGGAGTAGTCAAGAGAAGGGGTAGTGTTCAGCGACCACAAGTCGATTACTCTGCGTAACACTTTATTACAAGTTCCTAACGTTTCTGTACGTTTATCCCATTTAGGACGCATTTAGTCCGACTACAAGTTCTATTGTGGAAATAACTCCACAACAGAAAGTTATGTAAGCAAAGATATACAGGATGCTCCTAAAAAAACAATGTAGACGTACTTTGAATGATTATAAAAACAATGTTTATTAAAATATATTTCGTTTTCAAAATGTAATATAATGTAAGGACAGGATTTGTTTTTCTCTTAACACCAGTTTTCAAACTGGTAACCGTTCCAACCCAAGTACTGGAAGGGAAGGAATCTTAAACATTAAGAATTATTTCGTTCGGTATCTGTGCTCATTCCCGCCCAATGGCTATAACAATAAGCTTTCTCTTTTATTTGTCCTCATAAAAAAATTATACTAGTATAAGGTCTGGTGAACGCGGGAAGAGGAATTTACTAATGTTCACAGAATACAATGCCCAAGTGCCACCCAAGGTAGATGGTTACTGTTTGGTGTTGTATTAGCGTAAGAAAGAGCAAGTTTATGGGGATATGCAGTAAAGGTAACGACTAACTATACCCTTGAAGAGATCAAGATTGTTGCGATTGCGAAAACATAAGCGAATAAACAAACGTTACAAGGAACCGGAAAGCCAATCCTAAACAGGAAACAAAGGCTGTGGACGTAAAATGACGGATCGTAGCTGTGAAGTTCTGAACTGTGGAATGATGAAATGTAATTAGTCTGCTTAGCAACATTTCGTCTATTTAAAAGGGTTGCAGATAATTCAACAGCCACAAGGCCTCGTAATCGCTTTTGAACTCTGTCAATTTTAGTCATTGACAACTGGGCAGCACTAGCGCAGATATCATAGTAATGCCCCGTTTTTGTCCCAAGTGACGCTTGTAAATATACATCATAACAGTAGGAGTCGGATACTTTCTGGTGGCGATACAAGCAACCGTCCATTCTTCCAGCAGCTTTAGTAATGGCACAGATAAACTAGTTCCAGGTGAGGGGTCTGGAATAGGCTTTTATCCCAATAGACGTAAGAGAAAAGAAACCTCCTTCAGTGTACTCATCAGGACTGCATTGCATTTAGTGCCTGTTTGGTAATGAACCATAGCAGCATTGGTTGTGTCAAGGGCAGGTAGCTTAACGTAGAATATCCCTCTTCAGATTGGTTGCTATCCAGGGCAGGAGAACCCAGACTATCCTGCTATTTAATCCCTACCTGGGGAAGTATAGACGGATTTTCTTCCTAAGAGCATTTGGACGAAAGTGAACTGAACAGAACAGAACAGAATAGACAGGAATTTGAACACGGATAGCCGATTCAGCCTAAATCCATTATATTACTTGCGCATCACCTTAGCATGATTTGATTGATTTGTTTTTTATGGCCTATAATGGAAGGTTATTTAAAGCCAGAAAATATTTGTAGATCGTAAGAATGTTTTGGAGATTTACTGATACAAGTCCTACTACTTAGCCCATAGCTGGTGTGGTGGGGAATGAAAAGTTGCATTTATATCTTTCCTAATAGTCGGTTATGTGCCAGGCGATCATGTATCTTTAGATACATGACTGACGAGGCAGATTGTTTCCCGCAGTTTCTTTCTGCGGTAGACGACTTGCCATCCAAGGCTATAGAACCCGGCCTGTCCTGCTCTTTACCCATATTTGGTGGATAAGAGGAGGAGGATTCATACCTTTCCCAATGGTAACACCACGTAAGTGAATATAATAAATTCGACTCGATTTCGAAATCGCTTCTCCGATTCCTCAATCCGAGCCGCATCCATTACTCCACCTCCGATAATAATATTTGCGCGTAATATAACGAGCCTGATTGAGATTTTAACTCGGCTCTATGTTTTCCAGTTTTTCTTTTACAATCAATTCAACTCACGCAAGGCGATAATGCCACTAAGATGAAAAAGACTACTGGGGGTAAGGGAGAAAGGGAAAATTTTGGAAGGAACAGGAAACCTAATCCTGGACAGGGTACAAGTGATAAACCTCTACTCCCGTTTAAAAGACCGGGAGGAATGTGAACATGTTCTAGACGCAGCACAGCTGTTATGGCTGCACTACTCTACGGCCCTCATAGTTTACGCGATTCGTGAAGTATCGATAGCCTATTGTTACAGGAATCTATTATTTTATGCTAACAGCGTAACGAATATTGACGAGGAAAGTGGAACAGAGTTCAATTTCCCGGCTAGTCTTTTGTGCTCATTTTCAATTAAATGCCCTTGGAAAAGTCTTGAATCTGATCCTTCACCTCGTCTGGGATCAGAATCTTGAGGGCACCAAGTCTAACAGAAGGAATTCAAAAAACCGTGAAGAAGATGGAGAAACCACTGCATTAACTTTCTCAATAATATTTTTTAATTAAAAAAAAATCATTTCAGCCAAGTAAGGCAATAATGTCACTAACACTAAATAGGCTATTGGGAATGAAACAAAGGATAAACCTCTATTCCGAGCCGTTAACCATTACACCAACTGCACATCAAAACTTGCAACATCTGTCACCCATCTAGTTACTGGTCAGGCTCCCTGTTGCTTAGCTTCGGTAATCTCACGAGAACCGGTGTTTCAATGTGATATGTCCGTAAGCCTAAGCCCTAGCTTGGACTGGTACAAAATTACAAGTGTAAAGTAGTCATTAAGGATCGAATTCATTTCATGAAAACCTCCTTGTTATTCCTTGCTATGCAATACGCGCCATGATAGTTGATAAGCTTAGCTTAATACAGCACAAAGTCAAATGGCGGTAAATTGCGTTGCACTACTCATCCAATTCGGGAAGAGCCTATTTGGATAGAAAATAAGCATTTGATTATTTTTCAAACTTTAATGTCGCTAGAAAATAATTGTTTACCTAATATTTTCACAACTGCATTATTTTAGCATTGTTGCTTGACTGTTCTGACACGTGTTGGGAAAAATTGTTACTTAGCATTTATAAGAAATAAATGAAGATAGATCTGCAGACTGCAATTTCTCATGAGCGCTACCATTTTGAATTCAATGAGATACTTTGCGGTACAGACAAAGCAAAATGTCACACCTGAAAAATGTAATAAAAATACGACAGAAAAGAGGTACGCTAGGAAATGCCTACGCCAATTCATCCCATAATAATCCAATGGGAGAGGGATCAGAAGATTGAGGCGGCCATGTCATAATTTTCCAAATTTTTTTCCTTTTCTTTTACTCAAGGTAATTTTGATATAATTAAAAAAGTTTTTTGGATCGTTTTCTTGTTGAAAGGTGATTTTTTCCAGTTATGCGTAAACCGGATCGTGTAGTTTTATTTTCATGATTCCTTTGAATTGTTTTTATTTTCATGATTCCTTTGACCTGAATCCACTCTCCAGTATTTTTGGTAATCTCAAAAAGTCTAATGAGATATTAATGTTGTTATTAAATTGCATAACCCAACAACCAACAAGGAAACTAAAACTACAATATTCAGAAAAAAAATTAATAGGTTTAAATTTAATAAATTAAATCAAAACACCACGGAGACTAAAAGAATATGTCACCAAACTTATAACATCAAACCAAGTTGATGTAGGATCCTTGAAAATCAACAAAATCATTGGAGTTTATCAACTAAAAAAGTCTATACGGAAAAGAAAAAAAAGCAGTCAGTTTTTAACGAAATATATATATATATATATATATATATATATATATATATATATATATATATATATATATATATATATATATAAAATACATCTCAAAAAAATATATATAAATATATATATAAATATGTCTTAAAAATAATCGTCGGACTTTGTCCATTTCATAATGTGTGATGTCATTTGTTTACATTTGGATACACATTGAGCAGATATCAATGTATGAGAGAAAATCATGGAGAATTGTGTTTAAAAGCAGTATCATCGACAGTTGCTAACCGAATGTTCCTTTGTGGCCTAATCGGTAAAGGCACGTCAGGTTATGTGACGGTTCCGTATAGGATACAGGCTCGATTCCTGTCGGGGGGTACATATTTTCTATGAAAATTTCTCGGACATTCAGGCCGGTAAATGCTGTTTATTATAAACAGAGCATTTACTTAAATATTTGTATCTATAAAAAGAATGTATAAACATAAAAATGTCTTTATATACATATATATATATGTAAAGTTTTTCCAGCATCCGTTTTGTATGAGTAAGGGGATATAAAAATTTTCCATAATTTTTATTGTCCCAATCGCTTTCGGCCATTTCTGTAGCCATTTTAAAGGTTGTTTTGTGTCTCGCGTGTTGTTATTATTTCCTCAAGTTAAGTTTTGACAGTTACGTTATAATTTATTTTTGTGTTGTTTTGAATAGGAGCGTTCATACCGAGCCTTCACGTATTACCTGCGGCTGGAACGCGCGTGAACATTTTTTTATTTTTATTTTTATGGCTATAGAAGTGTCCGAAAGCGTTTGGAACAATATAAATTATGGAAAAGTTTTGTACTCACTTACTCCTATAAAACAGAAAATGGTAAGGTTACTGTAAAAAAAACTTAATTAAAAATTAGTTAAATCCTTCTTGTTGGCCGTATTTAATGAAAGATTTTTGAATTAAAGGTTGCTCCCAAATATACATTAATCATGTATATATATATATATATATATATATAAATGAGAGAAAGAACAAATGGAGTAAATATCCACAGTTCGTATTATATTCTTTTAAAAAAGTACTCAATACACCATAATATTATAATTATATTTTTATTATAAGAAATTAAAATAAAAACTTTTTGAAATCGTTGCGCATAATCTTTCATGCGTATATAGTATGATTGTATTTCCTGAAGCGACGGTAGGAAACTGGTTATAAAATGAATTTTGAATGTTTCAAATGCATAAACACTATTTAAACGGTATTTTGTAAATGCTTAGAAATAAAAGTATTTTCATTTTTTTTTTCAATTTCTCCAAAAGATTATCTTTTCGGAAATTTGAACTTCCAGGATTAAAAATTTCGGGATTCTGATCTTTCGGGATTTTGATACTTTCAGGATTTCATATTTCGGGATTTTAAGATTCGAGATTATGATCGGTACACACACACACACACACACACACACACACACACACACACACACACACACACACACACACACACACACACACACACGTATATATATATATATATATATATATATGAAGAAATATAGTCATAAAATGTGGTATATTTATGGGATAAAGTGCTCTGTATCAGAGCTAGAGCGTGTGTAAATATAAAAGTGAACATAGAAGTCAACACTTAGAGGCGACAGTCTGTTTCATGCTAGATGCAATCGTCAGGCCTGACGATTGCATCTAGCATGAAACAGACTGTTGCCTCTAAGTGTTGACTTCTATGGTCACTTTTATATATATATATATATATATATATATATATATATATATATATATATATATGTGTATATATATATATATATATATATATATATATATATATATATATATATATATACACATATATATATATATATATATATAAAATTATTTAAAAATAATATGATTCCACCGCTACACAGGAATTACCATGTTTCAAAAACAGAAGCTAAAAACTTCCAATTCAGTTACAGAATTAAATTTAAGTACCTAGTTCTGTTTCATTTTCAAGCGAATTCTGGAATTAAAATCTAGCCACTACTTGTGTATCGAGAAGTGTTTTTAAAAATAAAAACAAAAATACTAAAGAACTTCGTATCATCAATCTAACGGTTTTTTTCCTATTTTATCAATATATTTGCATATAAATATATATATATATATATGTATGCAAAGAATTATATATATATATATATATATATATATATATATATATATATATATATATATATATATATATATATATATATATATATATATATATATATATAATATTATTTATTTAAACATATGATTCCTCCGCTACGTAAGAGTAATTATATTTAGGTTCTACTTATGTATCGAGCACTGTTTTATTAAAATAAAAATAAAAATACTAAAGAACTTAGGATTATTTACCTAACGAGTTCTTTCCTATTTTCTATATATTTTCACACACACACACACACACACACACACACACAGATATATATATATATGTATATATATAATTCTTATCATACTTTTATTATAAGAGATTATTTTCCTTTAGCCCAATTCTCTAACGACGCTGTTTGATGAGCTTAATTATGCCATTGACCATTATTCTGTTAATTTATTTATGTAACTTCCATCAAAGTTCAGCATATAAGCATGATCTCAAACACTGAATTACCAACGAAACTTCAGGAACCAGACTTTTTTGGCTGTCCATGAATTTTCTTACGAAGGGGAATCTTTCGGACACAGCTTTTTGGATTATGAAAACTAGTAGATTATTTAACCTTTGATATTCCAAACTTTCAATGAACACACTCAAAGACAAAAGTGTTCTATAATGGCTTTGTAGGGAGACCACAGTTGTTCTCCCTTGGATTGAGCTCATGGGAGTTCAGTCCCTTTAGAGACGAGAACTATTCTGTCCCTTTTTTTCTGTTTTGCTTCCGTTTTTTTTTTTTTTTTTGAGGAACTGTCTCTTTACCTTCCTAACCACCAGGGCGTCCATACACGTGGAAACCGGTCAACATGTGCACAGCCTAGCCTGAAAAAAAAAGTTATTTCTAGTCATTTATCTACGGACGGTCAAAGGACCTAAATTTCATATATTATTTCTTTGTTCCCGTTCTGTAAACATCCTCGTTCCTTTGGACAGTATGAAAAATCATTTGTCTTGGGACATATGTAAATCCTTTTAATATATGTATGTAAGTTGTTTGCCTTATTAAATGTTTTGTTTATTACTGGTCGCTTATCTCGTCTTTCTATATTCGCATTCAGTGTTAGTGTATCAATGGCTACGCTAATGCTAATATTAGTACTCGGTATACTACTGGAAGGCTAAAAAGCATTACTCTTCTTAACACTAAATAGCCGGTAAGCTATGTCTGGCTGATAAAATATACTAATAGCTTTTTTTCGGATTAATTAATCTTTATCTTTTATGTTTAAATTGTCTGAATTTCTTGGACAAGAAATTACCATTATTTACACTATTTGCATACGGTGTATTGTCCTGATCTTTGTTATTGTTATCACAACGTTTCGGCCGTTATACCCTCCGGCCTTCATCAGGTGTATATCGATATCGGTAACCTACAGGGAATTCTGAACTGAACCTTTAAAATAAAGTTTTAAAAAGTGATAGTGGAACGGAAACTGTCTACCGAGTAGATTAAACAAAGGATTCAATTCGGAGATCCCTGTACGTTACACAGATCGATATAAACCTGAATGAAGACCGGCGGGAACAACGGCCGAAACGTGACAACAACAACATAAATGAGGACAATAGTCCGAATGTAAATAAGATTTAGCTGATTGCTGATTTTTTTTTTCCGTGACAGAGTTGCTTTCGAAGATAGAATTTGTAAAGATTTTCGATGTTCTTAAGAGATAGGATGCATGGATAGCGGCTCGGATTGATGAATCGGAGAGCCGAGTTCGAACTCCAGACGAATCCATTACATTCACTTACGAGGCATGAAAGGTATAAATCCTCTTCTTCTGCCCCCAGCTATGGGTAAATAGCAGGACAGACCGGGTTCAATAGTCTTGAATGACAACTGCTCTACCGCAGAAAGAAATGGCAACCTACTGCGAGAAAAATCTGCCTCGTCAGTCATGTATCGAAATATATATGATCAACTAAGCGTGTATCACGCATGGGGCATAACTGATTGAGTTTAGTGGAAAAAATACCGACGTATAATACGCATAGTTTACAATGTTATCGGTAGGGCTACTTAATACTGCAATTTGTCTCTGTCTTTTAGTTTTACATTTCGAGATTCGGAAAAATGGCATTTTTAATGCAAACGCATTAGCTGACATGTCATATTTGCATTTTTTTAAGTAATTAAACATGCTTGTGATATACTGGAAAAAATGTGGTAAATATAGTTGTTCATTATCAGTTGTTTAATATTTTCTCTTTCAGTTTTTGTTCTCTTGCTTTTTATCGTAATCCTTTTTTTGTTCTGTTACTTCAACATTATTCCACGACATTGAGATAAGAGGCCGTCGATGGGTTTTGAATTCATGTTTTTATCGCCGGCATCCTGTCTATTTCGTGGGAGCAAATTTACTAATTTGCCTAACGAAAACGCAAATTACGCGTGAGTCTCAGAGTTACAATGAAAAGTGTTGAGGGACTCTCCCCTTTTACACAAGATGGACTCGTCTAAAGTATACTTATACTGACAGAGTTGGAGATACAAAAAGATACGTTGAGACAAGGTTGAGATACGTAGAGCCCAGAGAGAGAGAGAGAGGGAGAGAGAGAGAGAGAGAGAGAGAGAGAGAGAGAGAGAGGTAATTACGGCTTCACTTACAGAGACTTCTACATATACTTTCTACTAACCCGCATTCCTGGACTACTAATCTTCATTTCAAGTTTGTATTTTTACGTTCAATACACTTATTTTCCTATTTCAGTTACTGGCGTTGTTTATTTATTTGTGAAGGATTCCATCCCCGGGATCAACAACAAAAAGTGACAACAAAAACAAAAAGAAAGACAAAAGAAATACAAGTTAAATATAAACAAGTAAAAGTAAGCATTTATTTATTTTATGTTAAGTATGTGCATTATGGTGTAATGAAAACTGGAGGGCCGAGTTCGAATTCCAACAGGGTTCGTTACATCTACCTACTCACAAATAACCTTGGGGAAAGCTATGAATCCATCTCTTCTCCGCTAAATTGAATAGATGCACAGACTCTGGTCTTATAGCCTTGGTTGTCAACCAATCTATCGCAGAAAGAAACGATAACTTACTGCGGAAAAATCTTCTTCCTAGTCAATCACGAATCGAAAGAGACTTTATCGCCCAAGCGTGCATCGCGGATGGCACTTAACTAACTTGACTGAATGAATCATTTTTTTATATTTAATCCGAAAGAAACGGAACACATCTATGTTTGAGGGTTTTCTTGGTAAATTTGAAATATCAGAGGTGAAATAATCTGCCTCACAAGAAGCTTTGTCCGAAAGATTCTCCTTTGTCAACAAAAGGAAAAAAATCACCAACAGCGAAATCATTCATCTTGGAAAATCGGACACTGATATAAATACCGGATTACATCATTTTAATTTCGAGTTAAAATGACGTCATATTGAACGCCATGATACGGGGAGAAAATGAATTCAATAACTGTACAAGAATAGAAAGTGGGGTAAGACGAAGATGTACCTTTTCACCTGATTAATTCAAGTAATAAAGTGAGGCAAACCTGAGCGTGTTCATTACTGACAGCCACTATGTTAACAACATAAGATATGCAGGTGGCACAGTGTTGAATGATTGAATGGTTTGTTTCTTTAACGACACATCAATTCCTTATGGGTCATTTAATGCCAAAATTTAATTTTCTTAGGAGATTTGTAGCAATAAAATATGATATAATGATCTTCTAGGCGTAGCTTAGATGTGGAACTCGGCCTAAAGTATGAGACACCTAGTGAGGAACAAACTCACTCTCCAGTTGTAACTGTTTTAGCGAGACAAGCTTGTTAACCATTACACCACGCCGAGGTGACCAATTAATAAAATATGATATATGTTATTCTGCTTTCACAATTGTGTACATGGTAGACGATACTCAGCTTTTGTGTGCATGTACATGTTTGTGTGGATGTAATTACTAGAGGCGGTGGTATGTGTACTTTATGTTGTAGTTTTTTTTTTAAGTTATATTTTGGAATTCAGTTCGATTTCCTTAATTGTAAGATATTATACGGATTAATGTCATGAAAAACTACTTTCCTGTTGGTTTGTTGGTTGATTTTTTTTTGCCGGCGTATCAACATTTCTATGGGTTATTTAATGCCGAAATCTTAATATTATGTACGTTATTTTTTGCTTTCGACAACAGATATTTTATTTTTAAATTTACATAATTTTATAATTCTCAGAGTAAAAGTTCTGTTTTTTTTTTAGATATATATCATGTAGATGATTAATTAATGTATTTTTATATTTTCGTGTTGAATTGAATGTAATTTTGCCATAAAAATGTCTTGTTGGTCATTTTATTATTAAAAAAAATGTACTGTTGATTTTTGTTTGGGGCTTCACTATTTGTCGATAGTTGGCACCTTAACAAGGGGCTACCACCTCGAACCACATCCGACCTGGGAACAGCAGCAATTAAAAGGTGGTTACAGGCTCCTCAAAACCTCTAATCTCCCAATCAGAGACACTGTGTTGATGGCAGAACGGTAAAAGTTCCTATAGAAGGTAGCCAAGGATAGTGAGGAGATAAAAATAATATCAATTGTAAGACGAATATTTTATTGTTGATATTTTATTGTTGATTGATTGACCTGATTGTTAAGTGACACATCAACTCCTTATGGGTCTTTTAAGGCCGACATTTAATTTTCATTGGAGCGTTGGAGAAATAAAAATATGACGTCAGTCTTCTTTCTCAGCTCATGGCAGATGATACTTAGCTTTTGTGTGAATATGACCACGGGAGGCGCTCCTCTGTGTGTCTTATGTTATAGTTTTACTGAAGTTGTATTTTTATTACTGATTTGATTTCTTCAAGAAATTGTAGGATATTATGTGCATTAATGTCATAGAAGTGTCCTTTCGTGTTGGTTAGTTGGTTGATTTGGTTTAGAGCCATAACAACAACCTCTATGGGTTATTTAATCACCAAATCTAAACCTTTTGAACACAGATTTATAGCTTCAAGTAAATATATTTTGAACACAATTCTATGCATTCAACCACCGATAAATTGCATTGTTAGTCATTTTAATATGAATATGTATTGTTGGTAATTTTACTATAAAAATGATTCTTATACTTTCATAGTTTTTTACGGTTCACTATTCGCCCATAGCTGTGACTCTAATAAGTGCTACCACTCCAGGCTAGAGTGAACCTGGGAACAACATCAATTAAGAGGTGGTTCAACGTTCCTTAAAACCTCCAATTTTCCGATCAGAGGTCTTGCTGCCGGATGTAGTTTATCATCATACCCAGTTGTTACCTCAAGATGTGAACAATGAATTGGAGACACAGGAATTTAGCAAGTACTAAAACTTAAATAACCAAGAAAGGGGGATGAAAAATGGGATCCCCTAATCAAAAGGGGCGTTGGAACAGTAAAAGTTACCTTCCAGAAGCTAAGCAAAGTATTAAGAAACCGAAACAGGCGAGTGCTGCATTATTATTGTTCTCCTATATGGTAGTGAATACTAGACAATTTCCTCACAGATGAAATAGTGACTTGAGGTAACAGAAATCAAGGTCCACATAAGGATACTGAACATACATTGGACTGAACTTTTTTGAGTAACGAGAAGGTTTCAAGTATAATGGAAACAAAAGTTATATTTTGGCTTAGAATTATGAAATAGGGAAATGAAATTACTAGAGCACATAATAAGAAAAGAAGACTTGTATAATATCAGTTCAGTTATGTGCCATGCGGGATACACGCTTAGGCGATCATGTATCTTTCGATACATCACTGACAAGACAGATTTTTCTGCGGTAGGTTGCCATTTCTTTCTGCGGTAGACCAGTTGCCACCCAAGTCTGTCCTGCTATTTACCCATAGCTGTGGTCCAGAAGAAGCGGATTCATGCCTTTCCCGCGTAATTCTAATTCGGTTCTCCGATTCCTCAATCCAAGTTGCTATCCATTACTCCACCGTGCCTCCTCTAACAGGAGATAGTGAATTTAAAACGGATAGAGGGAAGCTATCTAATGATCTTGGTTAAATGGTTGGTAGAAAAGGGATAAGGACTGAGAGTGGAGAGACAAATCTTACTGTGAACTTGGGGAGAGGCTGGCGGGCGGGAGAGGGAGAGATACGACCTTCCTTATCCTTAAAGGGCACGGTGAATAGAAAAGTTTGGACACTCATCTTGCAAATTGATTTGAATGTATATGTCTGTTTGAAATTCATGAATGTAAAGGTTGATTTAGTTCGAAAATCCACAACTTTCTAGATATTTTATCGTTGTAAATTCATTTCTTTTTATTTCTTTTTTTTTGTTTTTTTTTTGTTTGCAACTAGAAAGAAAAAAAAATGAAAATTACTTACATGAGCAGACGTCTTTTTTTTAGGAGTGTTGCTTGTCTTCGCTACTGGCGGAATAATATCAAAACAAAAGTTTACAATGAAAAATGAACTGAAATATAGATAAAAGTTGGAGAACAGAAATTTTTCAAAAATTGATCTTTCTTTTTTTTTTTTAATAAAGGAATAACAGCAAAGTCCAAATTCTTCTAAGTCTGAGGAATATTCTCTGAAACAAAAGTAATAAAGATTTGCTGCAAAAGAGAAAACAGAACCGAATCGAACTTATAAGATTTGGTATTTTTTTTCCTTTTTTTTTTTTTTTTTTTTTTTTTTTTAGTTTCGTTGACCTTCATACTGTATTTTATCTCCGAGAATCGAAAAACTACCACTCCCAAAATTGCAGACAAGCAAAGCCAGAAAGAAAAATATAAAACAAAGAAATGGTAGACACGGAAACACAATTTTGTTCTGGTCGTCGAATGATAAAAATAAAATACATTTGTATAAGATCAAAGCTGAAAAATAAAATAAAATAAAAATAAAATAAAATAAAATAAAATTAAAATGAAATAAAATAAAATAAATAAAGATAAAACAAATAAAAATAAAAGAACGCGTCTTCCAATTCACTGGTATTAATGCACGACCCCTAACAGCACGAACAGTGCGATTAAACAAAAAAAAAACGACAACTTTGTTGGGCTAACAGTCCTTCCTCTTCCCCAATTATTACTAACCGCATTTATACGGTCACGTGATTCTTAACTGCCAGTCAATGTGAAGCCCAGTCTGTGCAAAACATACTTCTGGTGCAGATGGGTGCACACATGGTAATATTCTTCTTCTCTGTCTGTATGTCCTTCAGAACATAGTCGATCATGGCTCTCCACAACTTCCTCTCCTTTGTAGTCTTTATTAAAATCTATCTTTTATGTTTGATATATCATCTTGTTGGGTCGCAAATAGGAAAGGTTGACACAC
Organism: Acanthosepion esculentum; assembly: GCA_964036315.1. Classification (NCBI taxonomy): domain Eukaryota; kingdom Metazoa; phylum Mollusca; class Cephalopoda; order Sepiida; family Sepiidae; genus Acanthosepion; species Acanthosepion esculentum. The sequence goes on from OZ038483.1 coordinate 66,467,114, forward strand.
GTATAGAAAATAAGAAATAGTTTATTCCGGAGAATAATATCGTACCTGGTTGAGAACACAAATAAATGTAATAAACAGTTACTTGGTAATTCCTCTCCCTTAATGAGAAAGAGGGAGTGTATTGTTTAAATAGTCTTAGACCAATCCATCTCGTGGGGGTGTTCAGCTACTCCACAACACAACTAATCTGCCAAATATTTACAAACAACCTCGTTATGTAACATATGTATTGCTTTTCTCTGTCCCTCTTGCCTTCAATATCCTGTGAATGTTACATTTTCCAAGCCCTCTTTCCTCGTTATGTGCCCTATATATTTCAACTCGTTCTTACCTATGCTACGTATCATTGTCCGTTTTGTTTCCATTTTCTCGAAAACTTCGTTCTGGCTAGCGTATTCAGTCTATCTAATTCTCAGCATCCATCTGTAGAACCATACTTCTGTTGCCTCAAGTATCTTCCTAATATGTGATGAGATTGTTCAGGATAAACTACTATATAGGATCATTGATATTACATAGCAGTTTTGTATTATTTTCTTTGTTTCCAATGAAAATTTCCTGTTTTCTAATATCTTGTTCAATTTTTCATTTCGTAATAACTTTTCTAAGGCATCTTTCGCTGTCTAATTAGTCCTCGGATTTCGGTGTCGTCTTTTCCATCCTCTGTATTTCTAGATATTTAATTTTTATACGTGTTTAATGTTGGCATCCCCTTTTTGTAATTCGAATGTTGGGCTGTTTCTTTTGCTGACAACCATACGCATTGTGTAGTATATCGTATGGAAACCAATGAACGAAACTCAAGGGAAACAATCAGCTAGCGGTCAGTATTTTTCTTTATGTGCCCTGTCTCCACAGGTCCTAGGCGATCATGGCACTCCACAACTACCTGTCCATTGTAGCTCTTAATAAACTTTGTCTTTGTGTTATTTCACCTACACCCTGTTCCGCCATTCATTTAGTGAAACTTATTCTTCTTCTACGATGTGCCGTGTACCTCTCAAGAAGTAGTCGATTATGGCTCTCCACAACTTCCTGTCCATGCTTGCTCTTAATAAACTTTGTTCCGCTATTCATTTACTCAAAATCACCAATTATGTTATGCGATGCTTTCCTCTGTCTCATTTTTTCTTAGTATCTAACATGAATATCAGATTTTCCAAGCCCTCCTTCATCATTATATGTTCCAGAAACCTCAACTGTCTCTTCCTGGTGTTAAGTATTAGTTTCCTGTTGGATTCCATTTTCCGTAAAACTTCGTCGTTACACACATGTTCGGTCCACGATTACATTAGATTATTTTCTACAGAAAGTCAAGTCAATAAGTTCGTCCTTCAGAATTACTAGGGGACCACGTAGGAAAATCTTATATTTGACTGAGAGATTGAGCAAAGTGTGGATACAAGCGAGATCAGTGGTGTTACTATGAGGAGGCCACTTGATATGATAAGCATTCAAGTCGAGAAACACAAACTGCTTTAAGGGAACATCCTTCTGTAGAACATAATCTTCATCTTTGAGGAGATCCTCCAGCACCCACTGTTGTACGGAAGGACAGATATAACAAAGTAGTTTAGTACTCTTTTCCTTGTCTCTTGCGAAATTTTCCTATTTCTTATTATTCTGCTTACCTTTTGAAATGCTTTCCTGGTTCTCTCAATTCACCTTCGGGTAACAATGTTGCTCTTTCTCTCCTGTCCTAAAACACTTCTTATATATTTAATTTTCCACGTCTGCTTTTGGTACATCGCAATACCTACTTTGCATTCTGTCTTCTTGCAGTTGATGTCTAAACTTTTCTTCTTGCTTTCCTTCATTGCCTTCTGTAGGACTTTTGTAACTTTATTTATGTGTCTGCTATCAGCACCGTGTCATCTGCATTACTCTCATCTAATACAAATCTTGATAATATTTCAATTTTTTTCCATACATTGAATTGAAATGTCGTTTTCTTAGAAAATCAACAATATGATGGTGAGAACTTGTTTCTTGAAGTTTGTCTTAAAAAAACATTTTATCAGTCGTGTGTATCAAAATATTAATATCACGACCAACATATGTCTTAAAAATATAGCTACAGTTAAATAGATTCGTGTCAGTTAATATATCAATTGTTTTATAAGGGATAGATGTTTAAAAACTGATTATATTAAAACAAAATTCTTCAGCAGATCGAAATAATTGTGAGAATTTATTTTCTGGATTCAATTTAAGGGAAAATATATTTTTGTGAACTGAATCTATAAAAATATTAATTTCCCAGGCTATCGACACAATGACAGGGAAAACAGATTTTTATTATTTGATTCTATAAAAATATTAATTTCCCAGGCTATCGACACAATAAAAGTACGAATTTATTTTCTGACTTTTGTCTCATCGGAAATAGATATTTTGTCAGTTGAATCTATCAATATATGAAGATGACTGAGAATTTATTTTCTGAATTTAACCCATGATATATTCATCATCCCGTTTTCCTTTATCACCGACTTTCACTATTACATTCCGTTAGTTATCTCTTCTTCCTCTAACATCCCCCTTCTTCTCAGGACTGTTGCAGGTCAGAATGACTGACAGTATAGAGATGACTCGCTTTTTCGCCAACAAAGAAAAATATTTGCTTAAAAATATATTTGTAAGCAGTTTGTGTTTGTCGACTTGAATGCTTATCATATCAAGTGGATCAAGTAAAGTAGCGCTATTTACAGACGCTAACGCGTTCAGAACTGCAAAGCGCACAAACAGCCCGGTGTGGAGGTATGTAGTAGTTAAATGGACGAGTCCACAGCATGATAGGTTTGTCTGGGATGCAATTATATTTGCGTAGCCGTTCACGACAATGTGTTTACAACACAAATATATAGAGCTCCTTGATAAAATAAAAAATAAAAAATATCAGCAGTATTATTGGTCTTGCTCTGGCGTCTCGACTTTGGTCACTTTCCCACCGATGTAAAGTTGCCTCCCTTTTCCTTTTCTATAAAAACCCTCATAGTAATTTTTCGGGTGAGCTCTTCGCTATGGTACCTAGACTTGTTGAATTTAGGCGCAGTACTGTCCTGGCAACGGGGTCTCACCAATTTACAGTTGAGTTGGATAGATGTAACCGTGAATTCTATGCTACCAGTTTCTCATTCTCGTGCTTCTCGCTTGTGGAACTCATTTCCGGCTCCATGATTTCGAGCCAACTTTAATCTTCTAAATTTTAAATGCAATGTCAATCGCTATCTACTGATTATTCTTCTTTTGTTTGCTCCTTAGTAATATTTCTGTTTCAAACCTTTCCACAACCAGTAACCCCTTGGGTCTTAGTGGCTTTACTGCATTCCTTGAGGGGAATTCCGTTAAAAAAGATGTAAATTGTAATCATAGAAAATAACATTGCCTGAATGTCCGAGAAATGTTCATAGAAAATATGCGTCCTCCGATAGAAATCGAACCTGTATCCTATTTTATATTTTATATGTTACTTAAATATTTTTATTATAAACATAAAAAATGTCTTAAAAACTAATTGTCGGACTTTGTCCATTTCATAATGTGTGACGTCATTTGTTTACATTTAGATACGCATTGAGCAGATATCAATGTATGAGAGAAAATCATGGAGAATTGAGTTTAAATACAGTAAAATCGACCTTCCTAACCGATCGCTCCTCTGTGGCCCAATCGGTTAAGGCACGTCAGACTATATGACGGTTCCGTATAGGATACAGGTTCGATTCCTGTCGGAAATCTATGAAAATTTCTCGGATATTCAGGCCGGTAAATGTTGTTGATACTGTTTATTATAAAGAGAGCATTTACTTAAGTATTCGTATCTATAAAAATAACGTATAAACATAAAAAATGTATTAATATATATATATATATATATATATATATATATATATATATATATATATATATATATATATATATGTGTGTGCGCGTACGCGCGTGTGTGTGCCTGTGTATTGTATTAAGAAATAGGAAACTGTCCTTAGAAACGCAAATGTGAAGGGATCAAAAAATGACAGATTCACAAACCGTCAAAAAACCTTTCAACAGCAAACCCACTGTGTGAACTAGGTCAAACCATGATGGTAAATGACCGTATCCAAAAATATGTTGAAGCGTTAGCTAAATGATGACCCCATTGCCACTTGTCTAAGTTCTCTAGCCCTACACAGGTGACAGTTTAAAAAATGGGAGGTATTTCTGCCACACACTTTATTACCAACATCGGATCGTTAATATATTGACTTACATAATAAAATCGGACGCAGCGTAATCGACCGAAACGAAGCGGTAAAAACACAGTAAACAGAATTGATGTTACAGTTATGATAAATAATGATTTCTTTATATCATACATTGTCCGGCAGTGAGCATATTTTTTGGCTTCACCGATAATAAAACCAGAAGGAGCTTCCTCTATTCAGAGACATTAATCTCTAAATCTGAAAAACTATCTCAGCCATAAAAACAGAGCGTTACTATTTTCAGAAATCTTTCATTGTGCCGCTTTGAGAGACACACAAAAAACTTGATTGTTGAAGGAGCGCGAATGTAAATACCGACCTGAAAATAGTTAAGGCTGTGCAAATAAAACATTGAAAAACGAAAATGGTGGCGTCGGGAGGAGGGGTGAAAAGCAAATGAAAGGAAGTGGCAATAATTTCCTCGCGGGCAGATAGCGTGTAGATGAAACCGTTGAAAATCGACGAGAAAAGAAACAACTCGAAATAAAGTTTCCTGGTAAGTTTTTCAACCTCCTGACATCTTGGAGGTGTGTGGACACGAATCAAGAAACAAGAAGGGTTTCAGACAACGGAATGGATAGGAAAAAAACTAACAAAACAAAAAAAAACCAAAAAAAAAACCAGCCACAACAGGGGGGGGAGAGAGAGAGAGAGAGAGAGAGAGAGAGAGAGAGAGAGAGAGAGAGAGAGAGAGAGAGAGCGAGACAGACAGACAGACAGACAGAGAGAGACGTGCTATCAATCTTTGATAACGAACGAGCGATTTTATTTCTTTGTAATAATTCTGTAAGTGTAGCGTTGAGAATTAGGGCGACACCCTTTATTGAGTCACCCAATTGCAACTACAATTATACACACCCAAAAGCGAAGCATGGCAAAAATAAGAGAGACGCATGTAGGCGCCTGTTATAGAGTGATATTTTCATCTTTGACTCCCAAGCCCATCGTGCCAGTAGGGCAGGTGGATTTTGGGATCCTGATATTGGACTCAATTTGAAAGTAAATAACGACATAAAATATTTTCTGCCAAAATCTTTCCATTTTTTTAGGGAACGTGTTTAAAAACTAAGTTTAGGTTAAAAATCGTAGCGTTGGAATTTCATTCCGGTGTTCAGTGAAGGCCTTTTCGATAGCCTTATAATTTGCCGAAGCTTTACAAATTTTGTATGGAGAAGATACATGGCACAAGCACATTAATACTAAATCATTTAGCCATCTAATAAGATCCTTATTCACTTCAAAGGGAAATTTTACTCAACAATTTAATTATATCATTATGTAATATATTATACAGGGTAAAAGATTTAGTGCGATTTTCAATAAACGATGCAACATTTTGTCATATAATTTGTGCCCAGCAGTAATATGGGGTTACATATACGTTTACCTATTTTTTAAATCATAATCTAACTCATGATTTAACAAATCTTATTAACTGAGTAACCATTTTTGTAAGCTTTTACATTTTTTTTTCGGGTTTTACTTATTGAATACAGTAAAAAAAAGTATGTTTTGCTTGTGTTGATTAATAATTAGAATTCTTGTTTAGAAATAATTTCCATTCAATTTATCTAATACAAAGACATCAACTTTATTTGGATTTATTCTTGAAATAGTAAAATTTTGAAGGTGGTTTGTAAGCAAGAAAAACTGCTGAAATTAGGTATTTCTGTAGATTTTTCAGACGATCTTTAAATCTTTAAAACTAAATGCTCAAAAATTATTGAAACCTTTGAGCTTTCTCATTGAGTGCAATATTGATTTGCTAAAATAAGTAAAAAATCAACCTGCCCTATTTTACCAAATCTCGCTATTTTATCCCTGGTTATCAATGATATTAATAGGAATAGTGATAAAAACTAAGCAAAGTATTAAAGAAAAATAAAGAAAAAAATTCTTTTTTTTTTGTAATCAGATGTCAGCCTAGGTTTAAAGCTCCAAGTTCACTACAGCAAATTGTCCTACTCATACTAGCGGATTAAAGCGTTGGTTTTTGAATTTGGTGACATGGTAGTTGAGAGTTCAATCCCTGGCTCTGGCAATATGCACTTGTAATCACTGGAAGCGGGCGTGCCGTAGCTGAGCAGTACTAAATATAAATAAGAATTAGACAAGAACAGCCAAACGAGAACAGTCTACCACCGGGTTCAGTTCAGAATTGTCTGTAGTTTACCTAGATCGTATATACACCTGATGAAGTAGCACAACGGCCAAAACGTTGTGATAACAAAAAAAAACAAACAAACAAAAAAAAACTATGCATTATATATCTTCTATATGCGAGTGAATGTTAGATCTTCTCCACACAAAGTCGAAAATTGAAGCGAAAAAGATGGGGTTTTACTAACGAAGTCTAATCGAATAAAATGGACAGAAACAAGGAAACGAGGAAATACAGAGTAACGTATAGTTACAATAAAAACGTGAGAGTTTGAGACTCAAAATGAGAAAAAGAAGTTTTAAAGAATTTAACACTCAAACTATATGCTACGGGAAAGGGATAGCAGCGAGTAATATTGAACTATATAACGAGTATATGTCTCTATTTCTGAGATGTGGTCTTATGTATACTATTTACATTATACGGTCTATTGTCCTCATCTTTGTCGCATGGACACATGGCACAGTGGATAAAGGCGTTAGTTAGATCCAGTGAGAGGACTGAAAGTGAGTTCAATACCTGGTTAATGCGGTGGAGAACTTGGAGAGGGGATTTAACAGGGGATAACTGATAACAGACATCCATTAGACATGGCACGTGGAACGAAAACAGTCTATCCCAGTGAGCGAAATAAAGGGTTTAGTTCGATATTCCAACCACCTGAAGAAGGCCGGAGCGTACAACGGCCGAAACGTTGTAATTATATGGCGACAAAGATGCGGAAAATAATCCGACTAATGTAAATACTGTACATAATACCTCATCTCAGAAATGTAGACAGATACTGAAGGGCCGAAACGTTGTAATAAATATATCGACAAAGATGAGGACAATAGTCCGAATAATATAAATAGTGTACACGATACTTCATCTCAGAAATATAGACAGATACTAAAGGGCCGAAACGTTGTAATAAATATGGCGACAAAGATGAGGACAATAGTTCGAATAATGTAAGTAGTGTCTATATAACGAGTTTGAGTGAATAGATGACAGTAAGCCTAACGAGGTACAGTAAGTAGTCACAACTTAATGCAATAAAACATTAAACTTAACGATCGTTGCCTACATTCTGAAAGAACAGGTCATATAAAAGGAGGCGCTTGCACTAATTCCAGACGGTTGAATGAATGCCGAAGCAGCTGTTTAATTTTGCTATATAATTTCTTTTATTTAATTGCATTTTTTACGTCTTATCAAGCGTTTGCAGCTTTTGGTTAATGAGTAAGACTTGTACAATAATATTTCCTGGCTTAAAAGAACATGCGAAATATTGATAAATCGTAATTGACTAATCAATCAATGCCAGTGGATAATGGTGAAACAATTGCAGTAATGAAAAATTTGGAATACAAAATTTCAGGATAGCGGGTCTGGATCCGGCACGGGATGTTTTTAATTTGCTCAGAGTCGGCCTGATCTCAAACTAGGATATGTTTTGTTGGCCTACGGGCTCTAGGATTAAAGTTGCAAAAGTGTGACACATTGACACACTGATATTCGCATTTTATATATATATATATATATATATATATATATATATATATATATATATATATATATGAAAAATGAAAAATGTGGAAAAGACAAAGCAAAATCCGAATATGTAAGTTTACTGTTTTAATTTTGTTTTGCTAAAACAGTAAACTTATATATTCGGATTTTGCTTTGTCTTTTCCAAATTTTTCATCATACCGTCGGATCTACATCCACATATTTGCTTACATATATATATATATATATATATATATATGTATACATATATATATATATATATATATATATATATATATATATATATATATATATATATATATATATATATATATATATATATATATATATATATAATGAATATTAGAATCAACAGTCAGAGGCGACAGGCTGTTTCATGATAGAAAATTGCGCCTAGCATGAAACAGTCTGTCGCCTCAAAGTCTTGCCCTCAATGTTCACTTTTATATTTACACACGCTCTATCTCTGATATTGAGCACTTTATCACATAAATATAGAACACCTTAAAACTATATTTCTTCATATATATATATATATATATATATATATATGTATATATATATATGTATATATATATGTATATATATATATATGTATATATATATATGTATATATAGATGTATATATATATATATATATATATATATATATATATATATATATATACATACATATATATATATATATATATATATATATATATATATATATATATATATATATATAGATATAGATATTCACTGTGTCAAATTTTTTCAACTTTAATCCTAGAGTCCGTAGTCCAACATAACCTATCATATTTTGGATTCAGGCCGACTCCATGAGCTAATTAAAACATTCCGTATCCCCAAAATTCAACCAATGGGGAACAGCAAAAGAAAGACAAACATTGTTTGGTTTAATCCGCTAGATTTATTTTTTAGCAATTAATTGCTTTTTTGTTAACCCGACATTGTTTCTGATTATTACGAACACACATTTACTGAGTACACGATTTTGCGTCAGCCTTCCTGCTCTCTTAAACAGTGAAAATAATAGCACGAACAAAATTCAATCTGTCCTTACGAGAGATGTGTATTTCTTAAGTACGCAATTGAATTTTGCTTTATCCTAGTGAATTCCTATGTCCTCATAGGTCAGGTAAATTTGTCATAAAATTGGTTTCCTTGGTGGAAATCGCGATTATATATTTAATTACTGTCTATGATTATGGCAACTATAGTTGTCTCCCCTTTGAACTATTCGGTTATAAAATAAATGGCTAAACTTCACTTATGTGCAAGCTGTCAAATTGCATTGAATAAAGCTTCACTAAAAGCTTAAACTTTCGTCTGTTTTTATTTACACTGTCGGGAGATCTTCTCAGTAAACTGGTTGAAATTAATTCACTGTAAAAACATTATGAATTAAATATAACACTTAAAGCAATAAATAATGCATGCATACTGCTCTTGACTTGGCCTTCATCAAAATAGCTGGAATAGAGTAGATGCGAAGGGCGACAATAAACTACAGAAAAAATTGCCTTTTGCTATTCAGCGACCGTTATCATCTCATAGCAAAATTCTATGTAAACATAGCACGATTGCATCTTTGCTGGTGAACAACTCTGTTGAAATGCCCAAATAACAACACTGATGATGGCTCATGTGAGGCGAAAGCTTAGATTGAGGAACAGCATCATGAAAAAATATCAAAATGCTTTTCCCGAAACTCAAGCCATTATACAAAGCTTAGAACCGCTCATGATCAAACATAATAGACATTCGTTGTCTGTTATATTTAACAATATATATATATATATATATATATATATATATATATATATATATATAAGCAAAGCTCTTCAGTAAAAATGAATGGAGCACTTTGGCTGATGGGTATTTGTTTACATTTGTAAAAACAATACGCTAGATTGAGTTGTGTAACTCTACCGAGTGAAGATAGCTCTGGCTGACACCAAATTAGTTGTGTTTCAATCCTGGCTTGAGTCATTCGGAAGTCTAGTCGTACTGAGGAGCTGTGATACAGCGAAACAGTACTGTCTGTGAATAACATAATTTAGCTCTTGAAAATACATTTCAATTAAGCACTGTTGAGTAATAAGCTAATTCTATAAACAACAGCCACCTGCTCTAATGCAAAGCTCTTCAGTAAAATGAATGGAGCACTTTGGCTGATGGGCATTTGTTTACATTTGTAAAAACAATACGCTAGATTTAGTTGTGTAACTCTACCGAGTGAAGATAGCTCTGGCTGACACCAAATTAGTTGTTTCAATCTTGGCTTGAGGCATTCGGAAGTCTAGTCGCACTGAGGAGCTGTGATACAGCGAAACAGTACTGTCTGTGAATAACACACACACACACACACATATATATATATATATATATATATATATATATATATATATATATATATATGTTAATCATTTCACTCAAAGCAAGGTAACAAAGCCACAAACATTAACAGGGTGGGGGTTACTGAGTCTGAACGAATTTAAGTAAGCCCTTAAGAAGAAAAAATGAAATAGAAGCATTTAAGAAGATAGAAGATAATGATTGACATTTTCATTTAAGTTTTGAAAATTTGACTTGACTGGAAAGCAAGAAGTTGGAAGAGATTTCTACAAGCGTGAAGTGCAATAGACGAAAATGCCAGCATAAAACTTACTAATATCTTTAACAATTTCGACTGAAAAATGAGACCTTACCGCCACTCTAGTATTGCGCTTAAATTCATAGAGTCTAGGTTCTATAGAGGGGAGGTCAACAAAAAGAGGTTATTCATAGGTTCTATAGAGAGGAGGTCAACAAAAAGAGGTCATTCATAGGTTCTATAGAAGGGAGGTCAACAAAAAGAGGTCATTCATAGGTTCTATAGAGGGGAGGCCAACAAAACGTTTACCGTGAAAGTATTTGTAGAAATGGCATAGGGTATCTATATTATGGGATTATGCCAGATCAGGTACCAATAATATTGTTTCTTTGGAGTTTATCGAAGATCTCTAAATTTATTACAGGATCACCAGACGATAGGGGCCAGCAATATTCCAAGCATAGACGCATGATAGATTTTAGATATGAAAGATCGCCTCCTAAATTCACCTGCCCACATTTGCACTTTCATGAAATCCTCCAGACCGATAACAGCAAGATGACACCATTCCTGACAAATCGACCTTGGATGAAGGGGCATGTTAGAACGTCGCTTTCTGAACATGAGACCTGGGTTCGTAAAGAAATAATGTAGTTATCAGTAAGAAGATTTGAAATGAATGAATACCATAGTTTACAGTTCAAGCATCACTCCTTCATGGCCAGCCTAGGAACCCTTGTAAATGTCCTGCAGATTTTACCAGAAGCATTTTAGATACTGTATACACTACCGCAGAGATATAAGTGTTACGATATATATTCGCGTATCATGCGACTTTTGAAGACCTAATTTAGAAACTAATTTTAAGGGGCTCACACCATGTACAAGATATAAAATTAGTATATGGGCCAACATTACATATGCTAATTTTATATCTCGTGTATGATGCGACCCCCTTAAAATTAGCTTCAAAATTATGTCTTGAAAATTTGCATGATACGCAGGATCGATGAAAAGTAAGTAGGCATTAAAAATTGGTAATAAAATCTATATTACTATTACAAATTTATTGAAACAAATAATACATATTCTTTATTATATGGGAAAATTAAAGTAAATCCTTATATATCAACGTGGCGTCAATCAGATTGCCCAAACAGCCAAAGATGGAATGATCAACCTTCTGAAGGAAATCATCTGGGATATCATTAAGAATCTTCTGAATCTGAGTCTCTAATTCCTCCAGTATACGCGGTTTTGTTTTCTATACCTCTTTTGAATACTCCAGAGGTAGAAATCACATAGCTTGAGAGCCGGACCTACTTGGAGGCCATTCATCGCGTCGTCCTATCCTACGTCCTGGAAAATGTTGGTCTAACCACCCACGCTCAGTAAGATCAAAAGGGCTAGTACACCATCCTGTATGAATATCAGGTAGCTAATGGTATCCCATCCAGCCACCGTAGGTCACACGTAATTGTCGAGCATCTGAAGATAGCGGTCCGTATTCATTGTCTCACGTAGAAGATATGGGCCGACGACTCTTATTGACGTCTTTCCGCACCACACGTTCACTTTGGATCGAGTTTGAATCCACTCAACCGTCATGTTCGGATCGTTAACACACGCCGCCCAGTAATGGCAATTGCTAAAGCCACCAACTTAGAATACAGCCTCTGTTGGGAAACCCACCGATAAAAATCATATGGACTTAGATTTGGGATTCTTGGTGGCTAGTCAAGAGGCTGAACCCAACGGAAAAGAGAAAAATGGGGTGGTGCACAATCCTGTATGAATATCAGGTCACCAATATTACCCCAGCCAGACACCGTAGGCCACACTTAAATTTCGAGTATCTGATGATAGCGGTCCGTATTCTTTGTGTCACGTAGAAGATATGGGCCGACGACTCTTATTGACGTCTTTCCGCATCACACGTTCACTTTGGATCGAGTTTGAATCCACTCAACCGTCATGTTCGGATCGTTATCACACGACGCCCAGTAATGGAAATTGTAACGATTGATGAAACTACTAACATGGAATACATCATCGTCGCCCCAGAGGATCTTTTTCTTTCAGTTGAAGCCAATCTTCATACCAAACTAGTATTAACTCTCCATATTCCATTCTGCAGTCACAGACTTCAGGTTTTAGCTCCTGCACGTAAATAAGAAGTCCCTATTAATTTTTTGTCTGTTTAAAAAATGTTTTCGTCATGACTTCAGTGATACTAACAATTCTATCAGCCATCTCTAATGCCTAGTTACATCCCCTGACCCTCTATTGGTTATATGTTTATCTTCGTGGACAAAAGGAATAATTAATATTTTATGCGTTTAATATATGTTATCGCCGTGACATAAGTAGCTATTTACAAAATAAATTTCTGCTAGAATTTTATCATAAGCCACAAATAGTGTGTATCGGTTAATAATATATCATTTTGAGCTTGACAAATAAAACTTCTACTCGGCTATGTGCCATGCGTGATACACGCTTACGCGATTATGTATCTTTCGATACATCACTGACGTGGCAGATTTTTTCCCCGCAGGAGGTTGACATTTATTTCTGCGGTAGACCAGCTGCCATCCAAAGCTACAGAACCCGATCTACCCTATTTACCCATAGCTGTGTGTGTCTAGGGTGGGGAGTGGATTCATACCTTTCCCAAGAGTAATGGATTTGACTGGAATTCGAACTCGGGTCTCCGATTCCTCAATCCATTACTCCGCCTTGCCTCCTGACTTCTGCTTTCTAAATTTATTTTACTATCTATATCAACAACCTTCCACCGTCAACAATTAAACTAACAACTGACACTGCAATCGAAAAGGTTACGTTTATAGCGTTCAAGGAACTATCTACGCTAGAGCCTGTTCCACAAAGTGAATTAGGAGGTTACAAGAGGAAGAGGGGTCATCATTTCAACTTAGAGATAAGGAGATCAATTAGAAAAGATCCAACTCAATCCCTAAGATGTTTGGCACGTGAGAGAGGAGTTTCAGTTATGATAGTGTAAAGAGTAGTGTAAAAAGACTTGAAAATGAAATCGTACGTGAAACCTCTGACTAAAATTGTTACTCCAGGACATATAGTTAGAAGATTAGAGAGGGTGAAGGTCATCTTGAATAAGTTGGAAAAAGATCCTGGAATAATATATATATATATATATATATATATATATATATATATATATATATATATATATATTATATCAATCCTTAAGCTAACATCTGACACTGCAATCGAAAATGTTACGTTTATAGCGTTCAAGGAAGTATCTACGGTAGAGCCTGTTCCACAAAGTGGCATTTTCTTTTTCAAACCAATTAACCCCAAACAAAGCGATAATGCCACTAAGACGCAAGTGGGGCTACTGGAAGTGAGACAACTTTGGAATAAACAGGAAACCCAATCCCAATCGTAATTCTGGTTATGACTATAAACTACATCCGGTAGCAATGTCTCTTATCGGGAGATTGGAGGTTTTGAGGAACGTGGACCCAGCTTTTAACTGTTGTTATTCCAAGGTCAACCCTCACCCAGAGGCGGGGGTAAAACCTGTTAGCGTCCCAGGTATGGGTAAATAGTAATCACTCAAACAAATGGAAAAACTAGGAAATTATAAAAATACAATTTTATAGTAAAATTAGCAGTAATACATTTTGTAGTGAAATTACCAGCAATACATTTTTATATAAAAAAATACCAAATTTTTATTTTATAGTAAAATTATCAACAAAAGATTTCTAGAGTAAATTAACATCAAGAAAACATTAAAAAGTATAAAAAAATACTTTATAGCAAAATTATCAGCAATACATTTTTATTAAAAAAATTACCAACAATATATTTTGGTCTGTTTGTTTTGTTTGTTTAATGGCATATCAACATACTTATGCGTCATTTAATGGTGAAATTTAATTTTCTTGAGAGCATTAGTAATTTATTTTCCGAAAATGTATTGCTGGTAATATTTTATTCCTTACAAAATGCATTGCTAATTATATATTTTTAAAAATTTTTACATAAATGTATTTCTGATAACTCCTTTACTATATAAATGATTTGCTTGCACTTCTAATACAAAAATGTATTTTTATACTGTCATAGTGATTTGACGCCAGTTTGTGGGTTAACTATTTGCCCGGAGCTGAGACTCTAACAGGTGCCACTACATCGGTTCAGCGTAGACCTGGGAAAAACAGCAAATAAGAGGTGGTTCCACGCTCCTCATCTTCCGATCAGAGTCATTGCTGCTGGATGTAGTTTATCGTCATACCCAGGACAGATATATTTTGGTAGTGCAATTACCAACAATACATTAAAAATCCCAGCAATACATTTTATCATCTACAAACTACCAGGTGTAACAGCAAAATAGTCCAAATCATGTAATAGCATAATGGCCTTCCCACAAAATGTTTAATATTTTAAAAACACTAGACTAACTGAGTGTCTTTTTTCCAAGTTTTCACATAAGACAGTTTTAGCCATCTTGGCATCATTTGTTGTAAGAATCACGAAAAAACCTTTTGTGTTATTCAGCTAGAAAGAAAACAGTTTCAAATCGTTTTGTGTCAGCCCCACTGTCTTTTTAACTGAACAATGATGAGAGGAAAATAATTCAGGTGCCAGAATTCATACTGTGGCTTCTATCTTCAATGTCCATTCAAGAACCACCAACAGAACGGTGAATACGTTGAAAAAAGAGGGAAGAGTAGAGAGGAAATCTGAATTAGGAGGTTACAAGAGGAAGAGGGATCATCATTTCAACTTAGAGATAAGGAGATCAATTAGAAAAGATCCAACTCAATCCCTAAGATGTTTGGCACGTGAGAGAGGAGTTTCAGTTATGATAGTGTAAAGAGTAGTGTAAAAAGACTTGAAAATGAAATCGTACGTGAAACCTCTGACTAAAATTGTTACTCCAGGACATATAGTTAGAAGATTAGAGAGGGTGAAGGTCATCTTGAATAAGTTGGAAAAAGATCCTGGAATAATATATATATATATATATATATATATATATATATATATATATATATATATATATATATTATTTCAATCCTTAAGCTAACATCTGACACTGCAATCGAAAATGTTACGTTTATAGCGTTCAAGGAAGTATCTACGGTAGAGCCTGTTCCACAAAGTAGCATTTTTTTCCAAACCAATTCACCCCAAACAAAGCGATAATGCCACTAAGACGCAAGTGGGGCTACTGGAAGTGAGACATCTTTGTAAGAAACCGGAAACCCAATCGCAATCGTAGTTTGGTTATGACTATAAACTACATCCGATAGCAATGTCTCTTATCGGGAGATTGGAGGTTTTGAGGAACGTTTTTCGTTTTAAAAAAATGCAATTCTGGTAATAATATTTTTCTCAAAATGTATAACGGATATTTGTATTATAAAAAGACTATTTTTACACTTGATTTGACACCTGTTTGGAGGTTAACTATTTAGTTCTAGAACCCCTGTTCAAAGGGTATCTGTGAACAGCAGCAACAAATTGGTGGTTACATGCTCCTCAAAACCCCTTGATCAGAGGCCCTGATTCCGGATGTAGTTTATCGTCATATACAGGATACCTCATTGGCGCGTGTGGGACGTCTTACCCCTCTGCAGAGGTACAGTCGGCGTATTCTGAATTCCCAACCGACAGAGTGGCGCGTCTGTCAGAAAAGATGCTGCAGAATGGAGAATACGTCATCCCCAACTAGAACGTTTAAAAAAGCTCAAAAATGCGTACGGAGCAGCTGCTGTTCAAATATGGTCATCCATCAGTACGTGGTGGACACGATCAATGTTTTACTCGAAGATGGCATTTGCAGGACGACCAGACCTTGGGTCATCTTCGAGACTCTCCCTTTTTTGCATTGTTGATAAAGCTGGGAGGTGTCATCCCTCAATGTCGCAACATGTTAGCATGAATTTTCATTTTTGGTCTAATCTTACTCTTGCTGAAATGTGACATTCCCATTGGGGTCAAGGTTTGATTTTATCTCGATCTCATATGATTCTGCTTAATAGTCGGTGAATGGAGACTTTGAAACAGCGAAGAAGAAGATGAAGAACGAATAAATAAAGTAATCATTTGAGGTCAACGGCAAAGAACCGGATATTGAATATTTCCGGTTGCTGGTCTATATCAACAGTGATTCTTAGGATCGAGAACTAGTAGCTCATTGGTGCGTGATAGACAGTCTCACGGGTAGTTTTTATTGCCAGAAACCGTGATGTATAAATGGGCACAGAATTGTTAGGAGGTAAGAACTGAATTGTTAAACTGACATGGCAGAAGTTGTCCCAAGTTTCGGCTGCCTCCCCAACCATACCTGGCAAGGGAAGTCCTGAATAAAATACCTATTTTTTATTATTGGGAACAAGGGTTCGGATTCTTATATCCAGATGTGGCGTTTGGTTTCATCGCTTGTTTACGTGTGAACGTGCATCGCGTCTTTCCCAGTTTTGGGGTGAACACAGCGGTGATCGAGAATCGAGACGTAAAATAGGAGATTCACTGAACGATCTATGGAAATCCAGGGGAGGATGAAGTTGTACGTTTACAGGTAGTAAATTGTGCAAAAGAGTTAGATGCACCCGGAAGTGTTAGAATGAGCCGACCATTTTCTAGAGTTTTTTTTTTTAGAAATGCATTATATATACGAGCTACACTTGCTAACTGGATTGAACTCGAAACCCAATCGACATTTAAAGCTTGGCGCCTCATTAAATTAACGTTTGCAATAATATTATCATGAGTAGAAATTGTGTAGGACGCGCTCAAATATGTATCAGTTAATAAATTATAAATCTACCATTACTGTTCGTCCTTGGTTGTTTGTTGGCTTAGTGTTTCTGCTATAGATCTCGAGATTCTCGACAAAATCAAAAGAAGGGTCTGTAATGCAATTGGTCCTGATTTGGTTTCTCGTTTTCAGTCACTTTCCCACAGCCGTGACGTGGCTTATTTCTCTTTTCCATCAACATTTTAATGGCAATTGTCTTAATGAGCATTCCTCATTTTGATCTAACTAGGTCTGCCGAAATAGCTGGATGTAATCGTAAGTTAAATTCCAATATTTTTTTTCTCGCCAGTGTAACTCTCTCGGTCTCTTGCTTCTTGTACCAGACGATTTTAAAAAATGCAACATCAACCGATATAATCTGTCTTCCTGAATTCCGTTTCTTACGGGTGCTTTCTCCCCAATAATGTTTTTCTCGCTTTATTTCATTCTCAGTCAATCTTACGACCATATCACTTTGAAACACCATTTACCGTACGATCATCCGAAGTTAAGCAACGTCGAGCCAGGTACGTAGATGGGTAACCGCTTGGGTATACCAGATAATGTAAGCTTGGATGTGGGGATGGTGTAATTGTTTATGGCCATATCAAATTGAAATAGAGGTTCTTGTACGATCATCGAAGTTAAGCAACGTCGAGCCAGGTCAGTACCTAAACGGGTAACCACTTGGGTATACCTGGTACTGTAAATTTAGATATGCGGTGGTGTTATGGATAAGAGTTCGGATGTTAATCGTACAGTCGTGTTCCAATTCCAGTTGGGTTCGTTATATTCATTTACACACACAACCTTGGGAAATGTATAGATCCACCTCATCTTCCCCAAGCTATGGGTTAATTAGTAAGAATTGTGTCACTAAAACCATTATTATCTCCTCTCAAAAAATAAATGAATAAATAAATAAAACAACGCACAAAATATTAAGTTTCCAACATTAAATAAGCTATAAAGTTTGATAGGCCGCTAAACAAACGCAGCCAACCAACAAATTCACTCTTATTTGTGTCTGAGGTGCATTATCACACTGCGTGGGTGAGAAGATAGGGGGCAGAAAATGATAAAAAATAATTTAAAATGAGATGTTTATAGGCAGTAACAATGTTAAAAAATGGTATAAATGCTTCGAGATATGTGCAATTTCGGCTACGACGCACAATAAGGCCATTCTTAATAGAGAAACCAACTAAAAATTCTAAGATAAGGCAAAGAAAAAGAAAAAAAAATCTTAGAAAAAAAAATGCCAATTCTTTCTGTTCCATATCTGTCTTCTCATTTTGCTTTTTCCACCTTCCTCGACAATACGCATTCCTTTCTCGTCAAACGCAACACTGTATTGCATTAAATATTAAACGAATTCTTTCAATATATTTTTTTCTTTTTCCCGTCCCAAAATGCGTCTAAAAGGGTCTAGCTGTTTCATGATCAGCCGTTTAATAGCCTACTCACTCCATTAAGCAATGTCATACCGGGAAGGTCACACTTCTAATTAACTCCTAGAAGAGAAAATAAATTAGAAAATGACAAACCGTTAGCAGTAAGGTCATTCCTCTTTTCCGGTATTTGACGAGATAAACGGCCATACATTTTTAAAGACCCCAGGAAATATCGACGTAATAAGTACTAAGGACTTTGTCATTGCCTCTTCGTCGATGGCTTCTTCAATAATGAATTATTATCAGAGGCTTGTTAAAGAGTTCATTTCATTGGAGAAGTTATAATAAGTTTCCAAGCGTTGTGGCTATATTAAGCCTGTTGGCTTTTTAAGCATTGGTATTTGATAAAAGGCTGAAGAGCCAGAAGTTAAATGGAGCAAACCATCGACTTTATTAGATAATTAAGTAAAGTCTTTGACATGAATTCATCTGTGAATATAACATATATTCTATTTCGTCTGCAAATGGTAATGGTAATATTAGCCATTTCCTTACCCCTTTGATCTTCAAAGAATTAAGTGCAATGTCAATCGTTATCGTCCGTCTTCTTAATTCTTCTTCTTTTATTATATTCTCTTCTTAATAATGTTTTCTTTTTTCAAATATTCTCTAACACTCAGTAATCCCTCGTGTCTTAGTAGCTTTATTGCCTTGCTTGGAGTGAAATGATTAAAATGTAAATGTGACAGCAAAATTCATTGTAATAGCATAACGGTAATGTTAGTATTAGCTGTTTCCTTATAAAGAAACATTTGGCATTTATTGACTGAACAGCCAGTACTGCTTCCGGTTGAAAATTATAAAATCTTTCTCTTAAGAAAGATTTTTCAGCAAAATGTATTTCTCAAGCTGAGTAGCAGTTATCCCACTTTTCGTAAACTTCTATTTGAAATAGTCTGGAATATCAACATCTTTATTATGCCATTATCTTCTCTTCGAGTGACATATGCTATCGGTTTTAGTTGTTGCGGCTGTTGGTAGTCTTCAAGTGATGTCGTTTCTGTTAATTGGTGCAGTTCTTTCATCTTGATGCTGTAGCGTCAGTTCACAATGTTTAAAAAATGAATGATCTTAGCCTAGACTCTCAGGATTCACTTGCTGAAAGTTTTTTTTGTCCCATTGGTCTTCGGAAGCGTTTGTATGTAGCTGAGAGTTTAGATATTTCTGAACGGGTTTGGCTCCATACATGGCATCCATATGAAGGTTTCGATCTGAGGAGACTATTTAAGTACATGACTCAATATTTATATCTTATGTGATTATTTTCTCTTCGAGTTACATGCGCTGTCTATTTAATTGTTACTGCTATTGTTCGTCTTCATGTGGTGTGACGCAGTTCAATCCCTAACCCTTGTAGTATAGACTCAGTAACAAATAGCTTAGCAGCTCTAAATGAGAACAAGGCAAGATATCCATAGTAATATGGAATTAGAGAACGCAACCCAATTTAAATTAAATAAAGGGTTAATTTTTCTCTGAAGAATTCCGGAGGAATCACCGACTGAAACGTTGAGATAATAACAATAAAGATAAAAAATTCCATTCGAATGTGAAGGATGACGATTCCAAAATCCTCAAATCATTGTTGCTTGTTTAAAATTTAATTTTCGATGTGTGATTGGAACTAATCCTTACAGACGGAATATCAAGGCAATGCGGATCAGTCGACTTGGTTTACGTGGCATCGAGGGGAGTCCTATCTGTGATGGTCGGGATTGACAGAACCAAGTAATGTAGTTCGTCGGAACATCGGAATATATTCCGTGGAAATAGCGGTAGACAAGTGAGAGGCTAGCAACGTTCTGTCTGTTCGTAAAGGGTTGATGTTTTAATTTAACAACAACAAAAAAGTAATAGTCTGGGTTCGCAGAACATGACAACGCCTGAGGACGTAGATATTATTAAATTTGTTCCTCAATAACCTTATAAGCAAACTGGAAAACTAATTAAAATTAAACAGTCTTTGTCAGCCCACGTTAATAATACATACACACACAGACACACATACATACATGTACACACACACACAGACACCCACACACATACACACATATATATATATATAATAAATTATATATAAATTAATATATTCTTCTTTATGTGTCGTGTCTCTTCAGGTCGTAGGCGATCATGGCTCTCCACAATTTCCTGTTCCTTGTAGCTCTTAATAAATGTTGTTTTTCTTTTATTTCTCCTGAATTAGATCGCAATATTGCTTCGTTTGATCATGTCTTTCATAAGGTTTATATGTATGGGACCAAATTCGGTGAGAAATATCTAAACTGTTAGCAGTATACAACATTTTTCTCAAATCAAAGGTTAAAAATGACTTCGAGCGAATGAAGGCTGTTATTTTTTTAACGCGGTTCAGACTTTTTCGAATCGTGTAAACTGGTGCTACAGAATCATAAATAAATCTACTTTATGTGCTAGGACCACAACTTCGTGGCCCTTGTAGGTCTTAATTAACGTAACCTTTCTCGGAAGCCTTGTTCCATCATCCATTTACTCATTAAGTATGCTATGCATTGTCTTCCTCTATTCATTTGCCCTCTATCTGTCCTGTGAGTATCAGATTTACCAAGCCCTCCTTTCTCATTAAATGCCCCAGAAACCTCAACTGTCTGTTCTTGATGTTATGCACTAATTTCCTTTTTGTTTCCATTTTCTTCAAAACTTTGTCGTTGCTCACATATTCGGTCCACAGTAGATTTGAAACATATATAATAGATCTTCTTTACATGAAAGGTTATTTTCAGTGGATACCAGTATTTGAGTAGACGTTACGTTTATTTTAAACAGTAATTATTGGTGTACCTGCGAAGTCGTAAAAATTTAATAAAGCTTAAGCGCACACCAACTGGATTCGACCCAGCCTCCTATCTAGCGTGCTTTTATGGTTCGGCTACGAAGATCGTCAGATTAAAAACGCTTCTGTTTTGCATT
Source organism: Acanthosepion esculentum (assembly GCA_964036315.1). Taxonomy (NCBI): domain Eukaryota; kingdom Metazoa; phylum Mollusca; class Cephalopoda; order Sepiida; family Sepiidae; genus Acanthosepion; species Acanthosepion esculentum. Next base: position 66,488,838 of record OZ038483.1, read on the forward strand.
ACACAACACCCGTCCACATGCACACATAATTTTATTTTGTAACAAGTATTTATATACGAGAGAAAAAGAATAAAATGCTGGCATTTGCCTTTAAAGATTCCTTCAAAGGCCAAAACGCGTCGGCTAAGATAATTTTTCCTTTTGTCTTTATAAACACACACACACACACACACACACACACACACACACACACACACACACACACACACACATATATATATATATATATTTATACATATATATATATGTGTAATTTTTTAAAAATCACATAAGTTAACTCCCTTGATATAGAGGTCAAAATATTTTGAATTTACGGTGTTAAAGATGACACATCTAGAGATGTGCAGCCCTTGAAGAAGGTCTCAGAAAAGATTGAAAAGTATTTGAGAAAATAAAATCATTTGAAGAAAATTTTATTATTTTTCTTAATCAATTTTCTACACCCAGAAAGAAAGTAATTCGTAGACTTTCAAGGATTAAACTAAATTAGATAGATATAATGCGTGTAAAATATTTATGGAAACATGCTTAAATGAAAATATATATACATGCATATATATATATATATATATATATATATATATATATATATATATATATATGTATGTGTGTGTGTGTGTGTGTGTGTGTGTGAAGTATATATATATATGTGTGTGTGTGTGAAGAATATATATATATATATATATATATATATATATATATATGACGAAAAATATATATATATATATTTGAAGAAATATAGTTTTAAGCTGTGATATATTTATGGGATAAAGTGCTCAATATCAGAGATAGAGCGTATGTAAATATAAATATAAAAGTGAACATTGAAGTCAACATTCAGAGGCGACAGGCTGTTTCATGCCAGGCGCAATCGTCAGGCCGTGAATGTTTGATTTTTCATCGACTATTTATATATATGGGTCACTGGTGCATTGTGGGTAATCTATTCTGGCGGTTATTTTTGCGGGAGTGGCTTGTTTGTTTATTTATTTGTTAGGGTCTATTTATTTTTCATTTTTATTTTTTATTATTTATTCTTTTCGGTTTTTGATGTTTTATTAACGCATTAAAAATAACAAAAAAAAACCACCCCCAAATCATCATAGCATAACTACATGAATTTAAGCGTTCTACTCGGTTGGCAACTAGGTTTCACCGTTTTACTCGTGAACTAGCTAGATGCAACCGCCACTCCTGCTCTAGCAGTTTCTTTTCTCCCCCTTCTCACCTCTGAAAATGTCTTCTTCTAGCCGGCTTCTTGTTCCTTTATTGCTCTTTCTTCATCTCTCCTCACTAAAGTCTTCTAATTCTCTTTAACTCCTTGTACTCCTTTGCGTTCTAGTGGCGTTTTCGTCTTGCTTGGCGTTATAACAGGAGGTTGCTATGGAAGAAAGATTTATTCTCCCATTTGAATGTCCCCTATTTTAAGCATTATTATATCCGTGATATAATAACACTGTATTTCAAGGGCTTAACGGAACAGCTGAATGGAAAAAAGAATGACAAACATGCTTAGTTCTCACAGAGAGTTTCATAATGCTACGTCGTACACAAAGTTAGATATATACATATATACATGTGCCCCACACAGGGAAATTATAACGTATATGCATCAACAAAAGGTGTTTGAAAAAGGGGAACCTAACTTGTAATATTTCCCGATTTATGGCGATTTCTTTTGAACCCTGTTAGGCCATTTTTTTCTGTGGGCTAAGAGACATCGTTCTTTTCTGGGCTATAAATCGCAACTGCCTTTCGACAATATATGACCTGTCGTCATTCACCGACCGTCACGTAACTCTTGTAACTATCTCAATGAAAGGGAAACAATTGCCGTTTGTATCCCTGCATCGTGAAATGATTACAAAACACTTACGAAATTCAACGTTTTTTCTTAACTAGTAAAACCAAATATCAGATTACGGAAATCATTAAATCAGGAGCTGAATTACCCGCGCCTAAAATATGTTTGTAAGAAAATGATGATTGATTTTAAATCATTGCTAAAATTCGTGGAAAAAAATGATGCATTTCAATATTACTCAATGATCTTGCCGATGTAACCTCCATCTTCTGATTTTCTCCTATATTTAGTATAGGAGTCATTCCCTTGTTCAAATTTACATTTAATTTAAACCAAAGGAAAAAAAAATCAGACTGGGTTTGTACAAAAACAGCTTGATTTCATCCGTTTGATATGTATTTGATGCAATGCTTGATTGAACGAATTGATGAGCACAACATAGATATGACAATTAAATTGCCGCAACAAATATGTACTTTAAGGCACTAACCACTGATTGGTGGTTTCTTACTCAACTTGACGTCCATATTGTCTCATTTTGATCATGCCGATGTGAACTCCACCTTTTGCCCTTGATAGGAAACATTATCTTGTTCAAATTTAAATTTAGTATAAATCAAAGGGAAAAAAAATTCAATGTGAGGTTAGTGCTCCTGGGGACCCCGTTTGATCAAAATGAAATATACTAATCTGGGTACCAAGTATTAATTTATAGCAAAAGGAAAAAAATATCAGTGGGGTGGGTGCCCGCTGGCACCCCCTTTGATCAAAATGAAATTTACTTATCCAAGTACTCTGGGTAATGTAGTTTCAAAATATATATAGCGATGGGGGTCTATAACAAACAAACAGACAGAGGCTACAACTTTATATATATATATATATATATATATATATATATATATATATATATATATATATATAACTTCACTCCAAGTACGGTAATAAAGCCACTACGACTTAAGCGGTTACAGAGTGTTAGAGAATATGAGGAAAAAAACTCCTATTAAGGAGAAAGCACAACAAAAGAATTAGAATTAGGAAGACAGAAGATTATGATTGACTTTGCATTTAAATTTTTGAAGATCGAGTTTGACTGGGAAGCAAGGAACCTGAGGAGAATTCCACAATATTCCTGTTTATTTTAATATAAATTTATATAGCATAGTTCTATGATGTAAAACACATAGGGATGTACGTTTTAAATAAATATACATATGATAGATTCTCCTGTTGACTTCTATAAGCATGAACGCCCAACATTTCAGTTAATAATGTTCGCTAGATATGCGATAGAAATGTTTTGACTCTAATGTAGTAGGCATGTTTAGAACCTGCCACGTCTTTTGGTAGACAGAGGCTACAACTTTATATATATATATATATATATATATATATATATATATATATATATATATATATATATATATATGTATATATATATTATATGATTTTTTTTCATCCTTCAGAGATTATTCTATTTAATAATTATGCATAGTTTTAAATTTCTCTCAAATAGCGTGATTATTTTTTAAAAAAGAAGAAATCTGAAAGAAAACAATTAAAAAAAAGGCACATACGGGCACTAAACATGACAGACATAACAGCATCAAAAATGGCGCTTTGATGTCCCCTTTGTATTGTCTTTGGCTCTATCTCTTATCCAAGAATTTAGTTTCTTCTTTTCTCATCGATTTCTTTATGATGATGGTGTAGATGACTAAATTCACAACTAGCGTGAAGGTTTAGAACTAGAAGCTTCCAATTTCATCAAAACCTGATATCGTCATCTATTCTCTATTGCCGTTTGTATACGCCAGACATTGAATAGTGAATAAAGATTCACCCTGTCTCGAATGATTCGATTGAAAGACCCGTAGTTATAATCTGTATTGCATACTCATTTCCAATTTGTTATTGGTATATCTATTGAAATATCAGACTAGTTTCTGATTAGTATTGATTATTTTTGCCTAAATGGAAAAACAAAAATTCTTTTGAAAGTCATGTAAGTTATTTTTTTTAGTGCTACGTAATCTTGACAGGATAGCTTGGAATGTTCGATCACTTTTCTTACTTGGGCTACAAGTTTCTTACTTTTCGCTGAAGCCAGAGATAAAATTCAAGATACTTGTTTGTACGAAAGATGGAACAAGGGTTAAAGAAATAGCACCGTTTGGGATCAGTTCAAAATAGATTTATATAGAGGAAATCGCTTCATTAAACAAAGAAAGAAATCTTTTAAAACTTAAAGAAGACTAAAGTTCATCATTCCTTGCGCTACAAAATCACAGAGATCTATAACAAATAACTGAAGCCAAAACACCGAGT
>OZ038483.1:66497972-66505472 GCA_964036315.1 Acanthosepion esculentum
ACTAACCAACAAACAATTAAAGTAACATAACAACTATAACGAACGTTGTTGGTTAGTAAGACTTAAAAAAACAAAAGGTTGAATGAAGAAGGATTTTATCATATATATATATATATATATATATATATATATATATATATATATATATATATATATATGAAGAAATATACTCTTAAGGTGTGCTAAATTTATGGGTTAAAGTGCTCAATATCAGTGATAGAGCGTGTGTAAATATAAAAGTGAACATTGAAGTCAACGCTTACAGGCGACAGGCTGTTGCATGCTTGCGTCTAGCATGAAACAGTCTGTCGCCTGCGTGTAGGTGAACCCTAGGTACGTTGTTCCTGGCTCTTTAGGTTTTATTTCATTTATCCCTGCTCTACTTGTTGAGCATTCTACGTTTTAGCTTTATTACTCGCTTGGGTTTTTTTCTTTGGACTAAAAACTTAAGGCTCTGGACGATGTTTTTCGCCCTGTTCGGATGCTTGTAGTTCTTTTTATTTCCATTTTTTCCCTCAGGTACAAATATGTTTTGTTAGACTTAAAGTTGTGCTATCTGAGGTTTTTTCCAACCCAGTATTACTAGTATAATAATAATAATAATAATAATAATAATAATAATAATAATAATAATATATATATATATATATATATATATATATATATATATATATGTAGTGATGGCATCAAAAATTTCCAGGAACTGGTTCTATGAAGGCAGGTAACCTTTAGGAACCTATTCTACTTATTTTCTTTTTAATCTGAAAATGGAAACAAATCACCTTATAGCATTAAAAGGAATTAAACCGTTTTGATAATTTAATAGAAAACATTTAATTTAATAGAAACAGCCGGTCTCCTTTAAGTTTTGACTTCAATGTTCACTTATATATATATATATATATATATATATATATATATATATATATATATATATATATATATATACAGGGTGTCTCAAAAATGTGCTCACACTTTGAATGACGAGAAAACCTTTATTTATGTTCAAATTGATGTCCATTATTGTCCAGACAACGCTGATAACGCGCACCAAGGGAAAGTGTGAGTACATTTTTTGAGACACCCTGTATGGGTATATATATATATATATATATATATATATATATATATATATATATATATATGTATATTATAATTTTTCACCAGTCGAGATGCATGCGCATCGAAACAAGAATCTTTGCAGTGAGTAAATTGTTTTTGTCTGTATGTAAAAATTATAATACTTAATTATTGTTCTACTCTTGGTAGTGAACCCTCTTTTGAATTAATGCTGTGAACGTTACAATTTATATTATTTTCATTCTTATTATATTCGGATATATATATATATATATATATATATATATATATATATATATATATATATATATATATTGATACAACAACATAGATGTATATTTAGGCATTACTCGGTCATTCGATCGATCATTTTAATAACGATCCATAGATATAGATAAATGAAGTTGAATGTTTTCGTAAGATATTTCGATTTGAAATATTGACCATTCTGGAATTGAAACAAAAAACAATATAGGACGCCGGACGCGTTATGCACACGCATATTTATGAAAGGCGAAATTATTATGAATATTACGATTGTAATTATTTGAATATTTTCCTGTTTGAAAACGAACGAAGAAAGGAAAACTGATTTATTCCTGAGGAGAACGGCTTCTCAGATGTTCGACCTCTTTTTTTTTTCTGGTTTAAAATAGCCGCAGGATAGGCCGGAAATTCAGATCACTATGGTGATATTTACGCAACTTCATTTTGAGCAATGAATAAGTCACGTAAATTCTCAGGGAAAAAGAAAATGAAAAAAATAAAAATAAATACATAAACTCCTTAACGCAAACGAAGAACAACATTTTATTTGAGCGAAAACAATGAATTTGTTTTGGGAAAACAAATTTGTTTTGTTTTTTGTTTTTTTAAAACGTTTGAACAATTTTGAAATGTTAATTTTTTCGATATTCTGAGTAGATTCCTTCCAGTCATTGTTTGTTAGCGATTAATTTATTGCTCGTTTTTGTAGTTTCTTAATGTTTCAAATATTTTTAACTTTATGTTCAAAAAGTGCTGCAAAACTAACCAAAGGACATTGAATGTTGGATTCTTCTTCTTCTTCTTCTTCTTCTTCTTCTTCTTCTTCTTCTTCTTCTTCTTTGTAACATGTTATTTCAGGATGTGGGCGACCAGGAATCTTGCCAACTTATGTAGTTAGCTTGTTGCTTTAAATCCAAAACGTCAACCTGAAAACTCGAGTTATCTTCTGAAGCCGAAAATGGACGCCACTTAAAATATGTAATCTTTCTCAACTAGTGTAAAATAATTTTCCATAATTACACGATATAACATTTGTATTGTGAATTTTTTTTAAAGCTTATCACCCCAAGCAAGGCTGGAAGCCAGTAGCACGCAAGGGGTTACAAAAGGTTTGGAGGAAGAGCAGATAGGAGTGGCAAAGGAGAGGATGTGGAGAAAGATAGTGGATCGATCAAGGCTAGGGGGTTACAGAAGATTTGGAGCGAGAGCAGATAGGAATGAAAGGTGAAAGGATGTGGAGAAGGGAAGTGGATAGATCAAGGCAACTGGAGATGTCGATTGACATTACACTTAAATAGTTGGAGATTATATTTGTCAGGGAAACAGGAATAATAAAAGGGAGTTCCACAGGCGAGATGTGCGGGACATGAAGCTATTGGAGTAGAAGATACGTCTACATCTAACAGTTTCAACGGTGAAGGGGTGGGAACGGGATGCCAGCCTCGTAGGACGCTTAAATTCATGAGGCCTGGGAACCAGCGAAAGCAGCTCATCGGAGCAATTACCTTGAAAGTATTTGTAAAAAAGACAGAGCGAGGCAACGTCGCGTCTGTGAGAGAGCGACTGCAGACGAGATGACAGAATTAAAGTTAAAAGAATAAAGAGTTATTAAATTTAGAGTTCACTTCTATTGACTTTTGTGAACAACTGTTTGAAAAAACATCGTTTATTTTTAGTGATTTAAAAAAAAGGTCGACTAATATCTACCGGCCTGTACAGTTGAGTGTCTTAGTCAAGAGAATGAGCCTTTATTAAATTGCCTAAACACCCCTTCTCATAAAGCTGTTTCTTTGTGAAACAATGTCTTATCCAGGAACTTACAACAAATCTATGAATATATTTTGTCACCATCATTAACTCTTGTCATATATTCATGATAACTGAAAGACCCATCTTCTAGGCGATCCACCATATCCAGCCAATGTGGCTATATATTCATCAGTAAACATTATTAGGCGTGGCTTCACCAACATCTCAGGATGATATAAAACCAAAACATTAACCTACAAACTTGAGTCATGTACTAAAATAATCTCCTGAGATCAGAACTTTCATATGGATGTTATGCCTGATGCCAACACCATCTAAACTGTCAGCTGTATACAAATACTTCCGAAGATCAATAGTGAAAATAATAATCTTGGAGCGAGTGAATCCGGAGGGTCTTGGCAAAAATCATTCTTCTTTGAACATTGTAGAGTAACCCTACATAACCAGGAACAAAAACTGTACCAAATAACAGAAACAACATCCCTTGAGGACAACCACCAGCAGCAACAACTAAAATGGATAGCATATGTCACTCGAAGAGAAAGTAATGACATAATAAAAATGTCAATATTCCATAATACTAAAATACATTTTTGGGAAGAAAACCGTCTATCAGTACTGGAAAGAGCGATAACAGTTACTGGACTTGAGAAACCTATTTTTTTCTGAAAAATTGTTTCAAAAGCACGATTTTATAAACTTCAACCGGAAACAATAATGGCTGCTCGAGCAATGAATGCCAAAGTTTTTCTTGTAGGGAAACGACTCTTATTAACATTATCATTTAAGTAACTTCTGCTCCTTTACAAAATTATTTAGTGATTGTCCCCCCCACCTATTTAGATAAACTCGTTATGTAAGTCACTTGTTGATTTTCTTTGATTCTCTTTCCAATATTATCTCCTGTGAATATTACAATCTTCAAGGCACTTTTCTTCCTTATATGTCCTCAATATTTCAGCTGTCTTTATCTGACTGTACCAATTTCTTTGTTTTTTTGTCTCTTATAATTTTTCGATGACTCATTCATTCTACGCATGGTATCCTCAGCAGCAGAACGAAATCTATGTAGTTTCAATTTTCTACTATGAAGGTTGATTAATCGATTGATGAGTTTTCTTCAGGTATTCAACATTATTAAGATTATTTAAAGCCAGGAAATATATTTAGATTCTCAGAAATTTTTGTTTTTTTTAGAGATAATAATCGTTTGGTGTTGTGGCCTTGTTAGGGCGAGAAATAAACACACAAGAGAGGAACTGAGTTAAAAAAATATATTATCAGAAAACAGTAATGCAAACATATACATACGAGAGTGTTACAGCAAGAATCCTTGGTGCGACTGACAGCTGGAAAATTTACTCTCCAAAAGGCAGTACCTGCTCCTGTTTATAGCTGGGAGAGTCCATGCGTGCGTGAGTAAATTACCATAACAATTAGTGATATATTTCTTACTATTTAACCCATAGCAGGAAGAAAAGTGGTGGATTCATACCTTTCCGAAGGCTATTTGCAGGTCAGTGAATATAACAAACTCAACAGAAATTAGAACTCTGCTTTCTGATTGATAATTCCGTGCCAATACCCATTATACAACTCGCACATCTAAACTTACAGCAGCTGGTATTCCCAAGCGGTCACCCATTCATGTCCTGACGAGCTTCAACTTTGCTTAACATCGGTGATCGTACGGGAACAGTTGTTTCAACGTGATGTGGCCGTAAGCCTCGTATATGGAAAGATTGTCCAGCCCTCAATTTTGACACAAGGGATTATATATTGCAAGGCATTTCAACACTCTTTGATTCTAAAGAACATTTCATATCTCTTAATACTTTTCATATTTTCTGAAAGGCATCTGTTCCTGTTTTTAGTCGCTTTTGGTTTTCATGTGCCATATATTCCGTCGTCTGTCGCTAAACCATCCAAATAGGACAATTTATGTACAAGCTTGAATTTGACGCCTTCAAAGCATATTCCACATCTTATACCAATATTTCTAAACCTTTTTATTCAACGGCACACGTAGGAACAAATGAAAATATCGCGGTACACTTAACAACATTTTTAAAGTGTATACATTTAAATGTTATGAAATAAAATCATCGATTGTTTTTGAAACTACACACACAAATATGAACTTACTTTATTTCAATGTTTATATTCAACTAATTGCGCAGCTAATTTAGTATGAAACTTGTACCTGATGTTTTTCACGATTTTTTCCGTGTTTGGTCGAATGCGCGATAAGCAGGCCTTCGTTTCTTCTTCAGTTGAGTATAGCCTTTCTCGTTTCTTTTTTTATGTTATTTAGAGTTGAAAAGCCCAATTCGCATAAATAAGAGGTAGAAAATTGCAATAAAACTGATAACGCCTTTTTAGCTAATGTGGGGTATTCCTTTTGTATTGACATTCAAAATGTATCAATGAGTACCATCGAAGTTTTTATTTTGATCCCTTGAGTAAATAAAATTACTTCTTTCAAAAAATGAATATTTAAAAAAATAATAATCGAAGAATAGTGAAAAGAATTGTTTAGTAAAAAGTTTAATAATTATCCATTTATTAAATACTAAAGCTATATTATTACTAATCCCCCCCGCCACATATATATGCATGTCGTGACAATATTACGCGACACACTTGTGAAGATCCCGCGGTTCATAAGGCAGCTGAGAACCACTGTCTTAGTCTCTTATATAACGTAAGTAGAATTCGGACAAAGGGTATTTGATAAGGGAAACGGAATCTGTCTACATTTCTGAGCTGAGGCATTATGTACATTATTTACATTATTCGGACTTTTTGGCCGTTGTACGCTCCGGCCTTCTTCAGGTAGTTGGAATGTCGAACTGAACCCATTATTTCTCTCACTGGGGTAAACTGTGCCATGTTTAATCGATGTCAGTTATCAGTTATCTCCTGTGAATTCCCCCTCTGAAAGTTCTCCACTACCATAACCGGGTATTGAACTCACATTCTTTGGGTCCTGTCACTGGATCTAACTAACGCCTTTATCCACTGTGCCATGTGTCCTTGAAGATATAAAAGGTTCAGTTCGACATTCTAAATATCTGAAGAAGGCCGGAGCGTGCAACGACCGAAACGTTGTAATAAATATGGCGACAAAGATGAGGACAATAGTCCGAATAATGTAAATAATGGAAACGGAATGTTTTGCAGTTTCCTTTTTATTTATATATGCTTTTAAAAGAGCTTTCAAAAGTACATATGTTTTTGCTCATTTAACGGCCCGTCTTGCGCAGTGCGATTTCGAAAGATGTATATACAATTCTGAGTATATTTTCACTAAAAATCAATACCTGACGTGTAATGACGAGAAAAGACTCTGCTGAGTCATTTTGGTGTAAGCCAGCTAGTTTTGAAGAAAAACATCGTTCAAAATCCTGATAATAAAATTTCTATGTTTTACGAATAAGCTTTAAAATAAAGCAAACTACAACGTTTCACTATTGATTTTTGTTTTCCGTTTCTGTCCGTGTGATTGTTCGAAGAAGTGGAAATCAAATTGCTTCCGTCCATATCGAGTTCACAAACACACTTCAACATAAACGTCTGGTTTTAAAACTTTTGAAATTGCAATAAATAAAGCGGCAGGAAGCAATAATTATTATTTTTATTATTATTATTATTACTGTTATAATACAACTTTATTTTTGTTTTACGATTGGAACCGGAAAGAAAAGAGAAATGACAGAGTAAAAAAAAAGGCCTTTACAGACCAGATTTAGGCTTTTATGACCGTCTGAATATTTAATTCATTAATTGAACGACTTCGAGTAAAAGCGAATCTCTCGTTGGAAAAAAAAAATGAAGAAAACTTCTAGAGCCGGGCCCCAGTGAATCATTCAACTAATTATTTAAGCTAATATTGTCGTCTTTTTGCCCTAATGTTCCAGCGGAACAAAACAACGTCCAAAAATATGCCAGCAAAATAAGAAAGATGAATATACCCGTCATAATTCCTGTTTAAAATAATATTAACCTTATACAACTCGCTCATACCACTTGAGGTATAGTGTTGCAAAACGAGACGCAGAATTTATTCTGAATTATGGGGAGGATAAACGTTGACTCTAGAATTGAACAGGTTAAGATTGTGGTGATCGGGGAATCATCCTCTTAAGAGTCGGTTCCACAAAACAGCGATTCGTCAGAAGAAACTGTTTGAGTGGAACTTCCATCTGACCAATGAAATACGAAAGTAACAATGAAGAAACAGCCCATATACGCTTATATTTCTTGGTTAGTAAGACTTAGAAAAACAAAAGGTCGAATGAAGAAGGATTTTATCATATATATATATATATATATATATATATATATATATATATATATCATAATATGTGGGTTCGCCTCGAA
>OZ038483.1:66510472-66570472 GCA_964036315.1 Acanthosepion esculentum
GAATTTAAGACAAGAAAGAACAAGAATATGACGGATCACAGTGAGTAGTTGTCTGCCGTATTAGTTAGAATGAAATCCCTGCATACATCTGTACGATATGTTTATAAATTTGTGAAGGGGAAGTTTGGGAAGTCAATCCAATATAGATTAAAAGCAACAGCCTCATTCCACCAGTTCAGGCATTTGCAGCTAAGACACGTCCTACTTCTTGCACGGAGCCGAATCATCATCATTTCTCCCCGTTCTCTAAAGGTAAGAAGCAAGTTGCACTCAGACTGCATTTTTTCAGTAACTCGCACTTTGTAGAGTAGACTTCCATATGGGTGCTTGCATGAATGGTAACCGCTTCAAGTCAAAGGTCAATGGTTATTTTCCCTCCTTATCCTGAAAATCTTAACTTCCTATTACCTACTATTTTATTCACGTCACACAGATGATTTTTTTAGAATAATTTAATCGTTAAACCTTGAGTGACTCTTGGTCCTTGTATTGATTGAATTAAAGTATTAAAAGAAAACCGTAAGAAGTCAATTTGCGAAAATATAGAAGAAGAAAGATAGGATTACTAATTTGAATCTTCCATAACATAATGGAACTGGGTTACATAGACGAACTACAATCAAGAATTCATCTCATATCATGGCATACCCGTGACAAGAAGTTCGACAAAGTAACTCTGGCTATCAAAAAAAAAAAAAAAAAAAAAAACGCTTGAAGAGAAATGGGTATGTGTGCGATGCGCTTTCAAGTCGCACGCGCAGTAAATAACTGTTGGACAACATTGGATTCGAGTAGAAATACCAATGGCTAATTCCAGCTAATCATTTCGTTTCTACTGTGATTTTAATCAGAAAAAAAAAGATCAATTATAGTTAGAGCGTGCCGGTAAGGACAGAGATGAGCAAGTTCTAATTAAAGTTGAAGGTGAGCGTCCAGAGAATTCGAATTTAAAAACTTAATAAAGTGAATAATAATAATAATAATAATAATAATAATAATAATAATAACAAAAGCAACAGCAACAGCAGCAGCCAGTTCCATAGATAAACAGCTACAATGATATTGTTTTCTCAGTTTTATCTTCGGCCGACAAGACTTTTCCGACTGATCAGAAAAGATACAAATCCGTCCATTTTAGTCAGTACGATTCTAGCTCGCTATTCGATTTCTGCTTTCAATTTGACCATTCTTGCTGGAATGGAATTCTTTCTAGCTTTTCGCATTTTTTTCTTTCTTTCTTATCTTTGCGCTGATCTTCCTCGGCTTCTCTTTGACTCAGGATTTTCCAATAAGAGTAAGATAGTAATCAAAACAAGCAGACGGCGGTTAATAATGTTAAGGCAGTTTGGAGTAATGAATTTTGACGGGATTAGTTGTCCGTGCCCGGCAAAGAACAAGTGGGAACATTTTTATTACTCTGTCAGCCAAAATAAGGCCCAAGAGCCACTAAGTTAGAAAGTTACAGAATGGGGTTGTTTTATGAATGTAAGAATTGTAGTTTATGTGTATATGTAGGATATATAACGGTTGATTCTACACTTGAAGATATTAAGATTGTAATGATCGGGGAAGTGTTCACTCTGAAGCTTGTTGCATAAAAGCAGCGTCCCATGGGAATGAGACTCCTTCATTACCAATTGAATACAAAAAAAAAGAGGACGGTATGTCCCTGTGTACATGGTATGCCGTGTCTTAACTATAAATACTGGAACTGGTAGAATTAGGGAATGTATCTCGTCAAAAGTTCTCCAGTGAAATAACGATAGAGTAGTGTTAGGCTTGCAACGTTACGTCTGTGTGTACAAGTGTCGAATGGTGGAATTTACTTCATTACTTACAAGATCAAGTAATTGCTTTTTGAATACACACGGATCAATAAACACACACATCGATCGATCGATCGAGAGAGAGCGACAGAGATAGAGAGTGATTGTTTCTTGCTTCATTTTCTACGGTTTTTCAACCCTTTGCAGGTTATTTAAAGCCAGAAAATATTTTTAGATTGTAAGAATGTCTTTTTGTTGGTGTGAGATCTGAAAATGTTTTATTAATTAAGCAATAGCCGTGGAGCGGCAGACGAGGTGGATTCAAAACTTCGCCCGAGGTTATTTGCGCGAAAATGAATACAACGAAGCTGGTTGTAATTGGAACTCGGCTCTCCGTTTAACAATTCTGAGTCATTATCCATCACACCACCCGCACATCCAAGCTTTCTGCACCTGGTATGACCAGACGGTCACCCATCTAGGTACTGACCAGGCATGACGGGGATTGTACGGGAACTGGTGTTTCAACGTGATATAGCTGTAAACCGAGAGAGATTGGGAGACTAAGTTTAGCTCAGTCTGCCATAAGGTCACACTATTTGGATGTCGTACGATTCAAAATCATAACATTAGTTAATGGTATAGTGAAGCATCTTCAAACAGTCGCTCCTAATTAGGTACCTATCACACACATACACACACACACACACACACACACACACACACACACACACATGTATCAAACAAGTAATTCCTATATTTTGATGTCTTCTTTGCGTGTATAAAAGTGTATTTTCTCTTTTTTTACTCAGTTATATAAAAAGAAAATAACACCTTGTTGAATTTCATTCAATTTTCTTACAATCGTCATTGACACGTATAAAATATTATTACCACTTCTTTTAGTCTAACTAAAAGCATTGCCGCAACAGTTTGGTGACCACGACGCAGTTCCAGCATGCACTTACCACAACGTTCACCTTTCCTTCCCGATTTTGACCCGTTCATGCTTTTGTTTATATAAAATCGCGATATTTTAATCCATTAAGCACCAAAGGATGTGAATTAAAGTTTTCGCTCTTTCACTTAAAAAGCGCAAAAACCTAATTACCCAGTGTCCCCCTTTTGAAAATACCGCTTTGTCTTCATGTTTTCCTCATTTTGTGATTAAAAACTGTTTTTGTAACAATGCATTTTAGTCGCTGGGAAAATCATATTGCTCTATTGTCGGAGTATATACGTCAGGGAAAAAAAAGTAAATGGAAAAGAAAACGAAAAACAAATACTACTTGGTTCTGAAGGTGTAAAACTTATGCTTGTATAAGTTTCTAAAATTTTTATCAACTCAGATATGTCTCCATTTGCTACGTCAGAAATGAATGATGGCCAGTGAGAAAAATGAAATATGGAAACGTGGTCTCTTTTCCGGAATGAACATTTCTATATGTCATTGTAAATTTGTCAGACTATCTATTTTCATAAACAGAACCAAAGTAAGAATTTTGTTAGAATCCGATGCTCGGAGGAAAAGAGGTAGAAAAACAAAAAAGTCATTAGTTTAGAAAGATCAACGTTAAAAAAGGAAATCAGTCTTTTTTTCACTTTTTAAAAAAGAACACATTTAGGAATTAACCGTTGATACAGATCACCTTTTTGAAATGCAAACTCATTTTACTTTCCAGGAATTGGTGCTAAACATCTTTAATCATGAAGAATAACTGCAGTGTACGCAAATAACATTGAAACGTTAAGCATAAAATAACAAGCTGTAAATTGAATCGTTGTGAGATGGACATGCAAACATCACGTTGACGTGTGTCTCAAAATAAAATCGATGTTTTGAAAAGAAAACCTAATGAATGTTATTATGCCATAATTAAAAATACAGTATCAAGACGCTCGAACATGGGGGAACTTACTTTTGAAAAAGAGAAAGGTGGTGTAAGTCCCCCTGAACATCTTTTTTGATCAGATTTCATCAACGTGCATCGTTGATAATTTTTCATTGAATTTTTTTATCCATAAATTATCTAGTAAAAATAAAAAGGGAGGCGCTGACATTCGACACCACGTCATTATTGAGTGGCAGGGAGCAACGATATCAAATGTATGGTGCCTCACACGGCGATTGATCTATCGAGACACAACGCGCCGTAGGGTCGTTTCTGAGGGCAGCGTGGGTCAGAACTTGCGGAAATTAGTCACTGAATGTTGGCGCAGTAAGAATGAACAAAAGGTGTTTGAGTAGGTAGAACGATGTAAAGCTTGAAGAACAAGTGTATCGGACGAAAGTCGATGCGTCCGCCCGTCAACATTGGCCACGAAAAACACGAGGGAAAATGGCTTGATCTGGGAAGACCGATGAATCCCCTTAGCAGAAGTGGCGGCAATCGTGGGCTTCTGCACAATCCACAGCGGATGATGACTTGGACTCGCGTAAGGTGTGCGCGCGTTGGATGCCGAGACAAGCAAACGGTACAGATGTGGCCTCGTGAGAAATGGAAAGTTTCTTTTCGAAAAGGATGAAGAAGCACATTTAACAATACTAGAAGTCCATTGGCATTTAGAGGGACGATCTTGACAAGTTACATATGCATATGCTGTCCTTTTTAAAAAGCAAAAACACATTTTTAATTGCCAGTGATTGGTGCTAAGCATCTTGAATATTGATTAATAATTGCTTTTAGACAGTACTAGCAGTATAACGCGTGTTTAACCGGGTCTTTCATTACTGGGAATTTTTACCGTTCAATTGGAGCAGAGTAAGCTTAAAGTCAACCCACCCGAAAATTAATATTAGTAACAACAATTGGTGCACTGAGACATATTCTCAAATATGGAGTTAATAATTTGAAAGGAGGGGACTGAAAAGGGCCGTTTTTGCGTTCTTTATCTTGTTTCATCCTCACGCACAGCAGCAGTTAAAAAGGCGTTTCTCCTCAGCCGTCGAGTTCTTTGATCAACAGTTCCAGCCTCACGCGCAGCAGCAGTTGAAGAGGCGTTTCTCCTTAACCGTTGGGCCCTTTGATCAGTAGTTCCAGCCTCACGCGCAGCAGCAGTTGAAGAGGCGTTTCACCTTAACCGTTGAGCCCTTTGATCAGTAGTTCCAGCCTCACGCGAAGCAGCAGTTTCTCCTCAGCCGTTGAGTCCTTTGATCATCATTTTCAGCCTCGCGTGCAGAAGCGTCCAGGTATGCTCTTCTGGAAAGCCGATGGCTACGTTGATTGACGCACTCCTAGAGGCATTTTGAGACAGAAACTGAACGATCTAAAAACGATTTGTTATCACTTATTCGCATGGCGGACATGACGGCAGCGGTTTTGCGACCTAGACAAGTTCTTTGCTTTGGTGGCATGTCTTAGTCAAGTATGAATTGTCGAATGGAATGCGGGGGAAAATACCAGAAGAGAACTAAGCTCGAATAACTCTAGGAAAGGTTGGAAAAATCAATGTTGAATAATACGGACCGTCATATAGACTGACCTGCTTTTACCGATTTCGCCACAGAGTAGCGTTACGGTGAGCAAGGTCGATTTTACTGTTTTTAAACTACAATTCTCCATGACTTTCTCTCGTACATTCATATCTGCTTGATGCGTATCCAAATGTAAACAAATGACGTCATATATTATGAAATGGACAAAGTCCGACAATTATTTTAAGACATTTTTTTATGTTTATGACGGTTCCGTATAGCATACAGGTTCGATTCCTGTTGGTGGACGCATATATTCTATGACAATTTCTCGGACATTCAGGCCGGTAAATATCGTTAATACGGTTTATTATAAACAGAGCATTTACTTAAATATTTGTATCTATAAAAAGAACGTATAAACATAAAAAATGTCTTAAAATAAGTGTCGGACTTTGTCCATTTCATATATATATATATATATATATATATATATATATATATATATATATATATATATATTTCTTTGTGTGTTTATATTCATGGGAAGGGGTTATCATTGAATTACAAGTAAATGCAATTTTTATTAAAGGGTTTAATTCAACTTCGGTGTGTTGTTGTTTTGAACAAAGTGATTGTACCGACTAACGCGAACCTATAAAATAAACCCAAAAATTTGCTCGCATGATAGTTCATTCGGAACTATTCTTTTGCCTCCAATAAGAAATTGCATGCATCAGTTCATATTGTAAATTAAATATTTATTATGTTTTCAGTATGACTCAGTGATCTCTCGGATAATAGTGAAATAAGTCAAAGTGAAAGCGTAGTGAATTGGAGACTCCTACAGAGACAACATTATTCTAATGTAGGCACATTTTCAAGTTTCATTTTATCATATATCGACTCTTATTGGGTTATTTAATTTCAGATTTTTATGGGCCACCGGGTGAGAAGCGTATTCATTACGCAATAATAGTAGTCAACTCATCGAGCTTCCGCAACCATTTAGCCTGCGCCAAGACACCTGCACCTTTTCAGCTCACGGCAGATGACGGTGAACCGTTAGATGTCTGGCAAGGATGTTCCTGTTAAGTTTTCAGTCGTAATAGTTTAAGTTCTATGGTAGATTTTTAAAAAAATAGCTTATCCATCGTGCTAGGTTGGCAACTCGGATTCATCATTTTACTTCGAGATGTAACCGTAAGTAATAGTTTATTCTATCGTTTTTCTCACCTATCGAACTCTCGCCTGGCTTTTTTCTCTCCTGATTCCTACGATCTTCAAAATTTTTAAATGCAACATCTATTGCCATAATCTGTCTTTCTGAAACCTGTTTTTTATTGTCCTTTCTTATCATTAAAACTTTCTCATTTTTTTCCCTTCTCAGTAACTCCCCTTGCGCCTTAGTGGCACTATCGCCTTACTTAGAGTGAAATGATTTTGAAAAAAGCGCAGATCATAAAAAAATGAACGAGATATTCGTGGCTCGTCTATTAATTTGATATCAACTTTTCTAAATCTTTCCAATGATTTTTGGCAATTTGGCACGTTTAAAATCCACAGATAATTAGATTTGTGTCTGTGTTATTACTGCCTTGTCTGAATTTTAAGTATTATGTCATCCCATAAGTTCTGTCCGAATTTTAACTTTTTGTTAAAATGAACGAATTTTAAAGAGTAATTTATAATGTCTAATGGAGCTGAACATTATTTTTATGTTTAGATGCATTTAAACTGATCAAATTTTATTTCAGAGAACAATAAAATTAAATTTTGTTTGATTAAAACCCTGCTACCATGGAAGTACCCAAGAATCATTTGAGGCACATAATGCTTTATGACTTCAAGAAAGGAAACTCAGCAGCCGAAGTGGCTAGAAACATTAACTCAGTTTATGGAGAGGAATGTGTGAATGAAAGAACTTGCAGAAGATGGTTTGCAAAATTCAGAGGTGGAGATTTCACCCTTGATGATGAAGATCGAACCGGACGTCCAGTTGAGTTTGATGAAAAGCTTCTTGAAGCAGCCCTTGAAGAAAATCCTGCTTTATCAGTTGAGGAATTGGCAGTGGTTCTCAGTTCAAACCATACAACTGTTCATCGTCATCTTCAACAACTTGGAAAAATTCCTAAACTTGGAAAATGGGTGCCTTATGAATTATCTGAAAACAACCTCATATCCCGAGTTGACATTTGCTTTTCTCTCCATTCTCGCCAACTTGTTTCACCTTTTTTGGATAGACTTGTGACTGGCGACGAAAAATGGATCTTTTATCGAAATGTTAAGCGTCGTAGACAGTGGCTTGCTAAAGCGGAAGGACCCCAGCCACAGCCAAGAAGGGAACTTCATGGGCAAAAGGTTCTTCTTTCAATCTGGTGGGATTTCCAAAGAATAATCCACTTTGAATTCTTACCACCTAATGCAACAATTAATGCTCAAATATACTGTCAGCAATTAAAGCGTTTGAACCAAGCTTTCAGGAAAAAAAGACCTGCTCTAGTTTCATCAGGACAATGCGCGGCCACACACAGCAAGAATCACGTCACAAAAGATCGAAGAACTTGGTTGGAAGAAAATTCCTCATCCACCTTATTCTCTCGACCTTGCTCCTTCAGACTACCATTTGTTTTGTAGCTTACAGAATCATTTGGAAGAAACAGCTTTTGTAACACAGGAATAAGCTAAAACTGACATTTGTGAGTTCTTCGAATCAAAGCCAAAATAATTTTACAGTAATGGAATTAGTAAGCTTATTAATAGATGGAAGGAAGTCATAGATAATCAGGGAAATACTATGTTGATTGAATCTGTAATTAAATGTAACATTTGGTCACTTGTTTTCTTTATTCGAAATTCGGACAGAACTTATGGGATGACCTGATATATTTAATTTTTAGAAACGTTCGTACGGTCTTTTTAGTAACTAAGTTGGCTCGGTCTTTAACAACGTAAATTACTAGTTTAAAACGAGTGTGTAGTTTCATAGTTTATGCATTTTACAATAGCACAAAGTTTTATCAGTATATAGCAATCACATTTCAGTCATTATTTATGAGACAAGCTGAGAAATTCACATAGAAAACAAAATCCCTAGTGAAAAAAAATCCACGAATTAATTTATTAGCCGATATTTTTCTCTCACATTTTCAGCCACGATGCTTACTTGACTACGCTTCAACAATGGACGCTTTTGCTACGAATTCATATCAGCAGATCTGGTTTCCCTAGATTGATGGACTTCCTTTGTGTCAGACATAGCTTGGCCTCTTCAAAGTCTAGATTTGTAATAACCAGCATTGATGTATAGAGAGCGGAAAAAGAGGCTATTTGTTCACCTAAGAACGTTTACGGAATTGAAAGCTTGAAATTATGTTTACTTTGACTTCTAGCTATCAACTGGACAGAAAACCTAATACATACATACACACACACACACACACACACACACACACACATATATATATATATATATATATATATATATATATATAAATTTCCAAGAGGATTGAATCCACGTAGAGTTCAATATCCAGGACAGAGTAAGAATATAATATAAAAGGCTTAAACACTAATATTCCATGGTTATAATTTATTACATTGGAATCGTAATCATGATCCAATACATCAGACCTACAAATTCTAAAAAATAATTTTCCGATTTCTTTTTGAATTTGTAGGTCTGATGAATTGGATCGTGATTACGATTCCAATGTAATAAATTATAACCATGGAATATTAGTGTTTGAGCCTTTTATATTAAATTATATTATATTATATTATATTATATTATATATATATATATATATATATATATATATATATATATATATATAGGTAGACGGAACCCTTGGGGACCGTTGATAGTTGTGATAGTATAAAGTCACAAGTCATCGGGAGCGTGCTGGCTTTGTTCAAATTGTTGATCACGCTAGATGACATGCTACATCCCAGAAACTGTAACTAAGGTCTTCTCGGCATAGTTACAATATAAACCACAGGTGCGCTCTGTGGGTGTTGAACAAACACAAATGTGCCTGAGCGAGCGTCTTCAATAGGGATTTTCTAGCCACTCTAATAGGCAGGTATCCCCGAATAAGAGTGGCAACTATTATTATTATTATTATTATTATTATTATTATTATTATTATTATTATTATATGTATGTGTGCCTGTGTGTGTGTAATTTTTGTTAGAAGCGTTTTTGGTGCTGCCTGTTTTTCGGGGCTTTCTGGATTGTGTAAGCTTGTTTTTTAGCGTTGTGGATGGAATAATGTGGGTAATGGTGAAGTTTGGATATTTTTCCAATTATAGCCTGGAATACCTAAATGAAGAGGAGAAATATATTGAGAAAACTTTCAAACTACTCCACTACCAACATCATTTTATCCTCAGCGTTAAAACTCAAGTTTATAAAATCAACAAAGCCCCAAAACACATGCCGGGGGTAACACCAAAATTATCCAAATCGTCTAATATTAAAAAAAAACACTAAGCTAATAGATTTATTTTTTCCAGGTTTTCAGATAAGAGTTTTAGCCATCTTCATAGCATTTGTTGTAAGAATCACAGAAAAATCATTTTACTATTCAACTAGAAAGAGAACAGGTTAAAATTGTTTTGTGTCAGCCCCACTAGGTCTTCCCAACTGAGCAATGGTGAGAGGGAAAAGACCATTCAGACCTTCAGCAATGGTACCGACGTTCATACTCTGGCTTCCATTGCATTGTCCATTTGAGAACCATCAAGAGAATGGTGAATAAGATTTTTAAATAAGGAACAGAGGGATCATCATTTCAACGTAGAGCCAAACTCATTATTATTCTTTAAAGGAGAGTTCAATAGCGTTATAAAACCTCGGAGAATTCCAGTAAGATATCGTACGATTCAAATCTTAATCTAACAAATTTGCTATCAAACATCCTATGTGTATGTATGTATATATATATATACATATTTGTCATCCACAGACAGACTGTTTCGTTTCGCTGTTTCACAGCTCATCAGTGCCTCTAGCTAGGATCGAAACCCGATTGAATTGGCGTCATTCGGAACTTCTACCACTAAGCCGTCGACTCACGGCAGGGATGAAGGTGAATTTTAGCGTGTTTATTTTTATATTTAGATAAACACACAGTGACTCAATATATATATATACATATATATATATATATATATATATATATATATATATATATATATATATATATATATATATATATATATATATATATATATATATATATATATATATATATATATATATATATATATATATATATATATATATATATATATATATATATATTCTTTTTTATAGATACAAATATTTAAGTAAATGATCTGTTTAAAATAAACATTTACCGGCTTGAATGTCCGAGAAATTGTTATAGAAAATATGCGTCCTCCGACAGGAATTGAACCTGTATCCTATACGGAACCGTCATATAGCCTGATGTGATTTTACCGATTTCGCCACAGAGGAGCATTTCCTATCTTGAACGATAAATTAGGATCAGCATTTGATGCCTTTCGTTTTATACTCTTGCTTGCTGATGGGGGCTATTGTGAAGAAAATCAGGTAAGAGAAAGACATATTTCATTTGTGCTTTCTTAAGTGTGATACTAGCCCAGCCTTGCTGAGACCGACAAAGCCACACTGACAGATTAAATTTGTTAAAGCAGGATTTTGATGGCGTCTCTGCTTCAGAGATTGACGCAGCTGATCACGGTGCTTCAGTCTACTATCTTCACAAATCTTTAACTTAATGAAATATGTCTTATGCCACTCCTTTTGGTTTGATGCTTGGGCTTCCCAGGTTTTCAGATCAAAGTTGAGACGTTTCAAGTTGTCTTTCAGTTTGTCTTTGTAGCGTAAGAGTGGAAGTCCAACTGAACGCTTGGAGTTTGGTAGTTGTCCATACAGCACGTTTTTAGAAGCCTATGCTCATCCATTCTCACAACATGACAAGCCCACCTAAGTTGTATCCTTGTTAGAATGGTTTCAATGGCTTTGGTATTGTTACATTTCTTCAGTACTGCACTATTCTTGATTCTGTCATCCCATATCATATAACATATGGCACGAAGACAGCGCATGTGAAAGGCATCAAGTTGATTTATGTGCTTGCGACACAGGGTTCAAGCTTCAGCACCATAGAGAAGGGTTGAGAGAACGATATATATATATATATATATATATATATATATATATATATATATGTGTGTGTGTGTGTGTGTGTGTGTATGTGTGTGTAAATGTGTATATATATATATGTGTGTATGTGTGTGTGTATATGTGTATATATGAATATATATATATATATGTATGTATGTGTATATATGTATGTATATATATATATATATATGTGTGTGTATATGTAGATATATGGATGTATGTGTGGATATATGTGTATATGCATATATGGAAGTATGTATATGTAGGTAGATATGTTTATATGCGTGTGTATGTGCATGTTTGGGTATGTATACATATATATCTGTATATAGGCGTATATGTACGTATGTATGTATACTTAGACGGATAGATAGAGGGATTCATCGTTTACCTGTTTAGATGGGTGGCTGTAGGTATTTGTATGGAGATGTGTAAGATTATACGTATATATTGTGTATGTCCATATGTATATATGTGTGCAGATTGAGGTCCTCGATAGGTTAGATAATCGTTATTTTTATATTTTATGTTTATATTAGATTTGTAACTTGTTGTCGATATTACGTTTGTCAAATTTTCTTGATTACGCGGGGGCCTTTTTAAACGCCATTCGATTTTTGTTCCCACACCCCACCTTCTCCCACCCCCTTTTCTCCTTCTTTTCCTCTATTTATCTTATCTTCTGAACTTTAAGATTATATCGTCTATTGTGTGTGTACGTCACCAAGAAATGTATACACTTTCCCGGTGTATCTTTGGGCATTTGAAAATATGCCTATTTTTCTCACTTAAACCGTCTTTCACCCCCCCCCACTCTTTAAAACTTCTCTCTGTTAAATCTTAGTCCCCCTTCATCTTTAGACCTTCCTGTTCTTCTCTCGTCTGTTACCCCTCTCTATAGATCTCATTTGCTCTAGCGTTCGTCCCACATCTCATACATTTCTCACTAAATTTTATTTATTTATTTATTTTTTTTTTCCCGGAGTTGTTTTTTTCTGTTTTCTTTTGAATTTATAAGTCTGATAAATTGGATCGTTTTCACGATCGCCAAAGAAATAAATTATGACCATGGAATATTAGTGTTTAAGTCTTTTTATTATATCCTTACTCTGTCCTGGACATTGAGTTCTACCTGGATTCTATCCTCTTGGAATTATTTTTTATACACATATGTATGTATATTTATTTATATTTTAGATATATGATTGCATGTATGTGTATATTTTCCACTAATATTATCTATCTATCTATCTATCTATCTATCTATCTATCTATCTATCTATCTATCTATCTCTCTCTCTCTCTCTCTATATATATATATATATATATATATATATATATATATATCGAACAACAATTCACAGCATCTGGCTATAAACAAGACTTAATCCAGGAACAAGTAAATAAAACAATTTCCACATCTAGAGAAGACACCCTAAAGTAAAAAAAATTAAAATAAATCCAAACGCATCCATCTAGCAACCACTTTCAATACCACTCTATCTACTATATCAGATAATCAAAAGTCACTGGGAAATACTACATCTCACACCATACCTAAAAAGCTTTGTTTGAAGAACCTGTGTTTTTACCATATCGTACACCAAAGGACCTTAAGGAATTTCAGACGATAGAGTAACATGTAACAGATCAAGAATATAAAACAACAGGATTTTCCCAACCATGTGACAACAAAAGAAGCCTATGTTGTAACCGCATAAAACACCAATTCGGTCACTAGGTCAGTTACTAACACTACTTACAACTCTAACTGTAGAAGTCATAACATAATTTACTTATTAGAATGCAGACGTTGCCAGAAAACAATATGCGGGAAAAATCTGAATGGGCCTTTCACTACAGAATTAATAATTATCGTAATCGGATAAAATCGGCTACACAAGAAAGATTTAGAACAACATTTCCGCCTAGAAAAACATGATGTTAACAGCCAGGCGAAATTCATTATTATTGAAAGAACGAAAAAAAAAACACAAAAAAATAAACCCAGAAAAATACTAGAACATGAAAACAATGGATATTGCGTCTCAAAACACTTTTCAGGACGGCTTTAATAGCAAACTAAACGGCACAGATAAAATTAATATATAACTCCATAAATCGCCCCACCCTATATTTCTATCTCACACATTATAATCTCTGCATAGCTGAATATGCTCTAATTTACTTCATGGAACAGTACGCTACCCATAAAGGACTCAAGATGATTCCCCTAAACCCTCTCACACTCATTAGCACCAGCCAGATAAGATTGCAGATGTAATGAGGTCTCTCACATACACACACTAACACAAATATATACACATGCACATATCCCCACAAAAAAAAACTAAAAGATAACATACCCATAACACATACACCCCCTTCCCAGCGACCAATAAATCTATCAAAATGACTGAGGAGTTAAATCTGAATGTCATGAAACTCCCAGCTTCTCTTTAAAAGAATTCAGAAATGCCTATACAGGGACTGACGAAATATTAAAATATTAATAGAAAATAAATAAACACCACAGGCAAAGTTCACCTTCTTCAGAGACAGTCATTCACCCGTGTAATTCACTGTTACAAACAAGCAGAAATTTTTTCTCCTAGTGATAGCCATGCTGGCCGAAACTAGTCGAGGAAACTAGTGTTTCTGAAAGTTTAATTTTTAACATTTTTTTTTGTTCAAGAATATATATATATATATATATATATATATATATATATATATATATATATATGAAACTACTAGTAATACTTGGTTGGAAAAAAAAACCTTGGATAGCACAACTTGTAAGTCTATCAAAACAAATTGGTACCCGGGAAAAAAAATGGGGGAAAAAAAAGAAAGGAATAGAAACATCCCAACGGGGCGAAATAAATCGTCCAGAGTCTTAAGTTTTTAGTCCAAAGAAAAAAACCCAAGCGAGTAATAAAGCTGAAACGTAGAGTGCTCAATACGCGAAGTAGAGCAGGAGTAAATGAAATAAATCCTAAAGAACCAGGAACAACCTATCTAGGTTTCACCTAAACGCAGGCGACAGACTGTTTCATGCTCGACGCAAGCATGCGACAGCCTGTCACCTCTGAGTGTTGACTTCAATGTTCATTTTTATATTTATATTTACGTACGCTCTATCTCTGATATTGAGCAATTTATCCCATAAATATAGCACACCTTAAAACTATATTTCTTCATATATATATATATATATATATATATATATATATATATATATATATATATATATATATATATATATATATATATATTTTATCAAGGGTCGTGTCTCGTCACCGTTTTTTTTGTGTGTATATATATCTAAATATGTCTGGGCGCTTATGTATTATAACCTGAGTGTGTTTGAATTGTTTTACGTGAGAGGTGGCTACCATGTTGAATTTAAACTGATGTTGAAGTTAAACTGTAAAAATGTATACATTTTTGTCTGGAGCTATGAACATCCTTTTTAACATAATTTCAATGAAAAAATAAATTAAATAGCATATGTATTTTTTATTTTTATTTTTTTCTCCTCGGTAATTCTACAATTTAAAACTTAATAGAGATTTGATTTAGATTTCTAAATAGGTAATTTTTTACTTTTAATTTTAATTTCAAATTTTATAAATCTTTTAATATCTATGATAACCTTGCTTAGTTGTCAAATTTTTCGAATTACCATATACTTGTATTTTGATTGGTCATTCTAGCTTATGTAACAGCGTTTACTCCTAGCTAAGGATCGTTAATTAATTTGAAACTTATAAAACCATTTATTCTACATTCAACACCATCACTTGATAAGACACCAGAAGTGTTGAAACAAAATGGCTATTTTTGTAGTGATTTTATAACATATTTATGTTATAATATTTAAATAAATGATTATATATATATATATATATATATATATATATATATATATATATATATATATATATATATATACATTACAGATGACTAACAAGGTACTGTTATTAAGCTTTTTATTCATATTGTATTGCATTCGTATTTTTTTTCTGGAGTCTTTCGTCTTTCTGTTACCTATTATCAAGGATTTCTTTTAATTAAATCAATAGATTTTTATATATGTGTATGTATATTGATGGGAATGTTGTTGTTATTTAATTTTAGAAACATGCTCAGCATGTAGTCGATATTATTGGGTTTTGACTTTCTTTTTTATTATGAATGACTATATATATACATATATTTTATACAAGTTTTATTAAACAGTATCGAAATGGTGTGTCCTTCAATTTTTTTAAAGTTTTTTTTTAACTTCTAAGTTGTTTTATGCTAGAATTAAATTACCAAAATTCATTTACAGTATCCACAAGAGTAACTTCGACTCTTAGTACATTCGTTATCAGGTCTTACTTTTGCGTGTTATTAGTATTGGGTGTTTAGCCTACTGATACCAATTTCACTCAAAGGTGACGTCATCTGCAACGGTTATATATATATATATATATATATATATATATATATATATATATATATATATAGAGAGAGAGAGAGAGAGAGAGAGAGAGAGAGAGGGGTAAAAATCCGTGGAAATGTAATTCAAGTGAATCCTAATAAAATAAAATATTATAACTGATCCACGAAAGGGAGCTTATTATATTTATTATAGAGCATATAAATGAATTACATAAAAAAGAAATTAAATTGTACCGCGTTTATATAGCTATTTCGCTCCTCGAGAGATTTCTCTCTTAGAGAAATTTACTGGAGCTTGTCAATACTGAAACACGTTACGTTCATTTTTTATCAAACGTTTTAGCATTAACAAACTCCAAGGAACTTCTCTGAGAAATCTCTCGAAGACCATATAAATGGGGTACAATCGAGATTCATCTTTATGTAATCATATATATATATATATATATATATATATATATATATATATATATATGAGAAATATAAGAAAAAGAAAAACAATATTATAGAGAGAGAACAACAAAAGTACAGGATCTAAAAAGACAGAAGATAATGATAGGCATCGTATTTACCTTTTTCAAGATCAAAGTTGACTGCAAAACAATAAGCTGGAAGACATTTCCAGAAACAAGAAGTGCAAAAATAAGAAACTCATAAAGTCTATGTACGACAAAGTAATGTTACCGTGAAAAATTTCTAGAAAAGGCTTATGAATGCTATATTACGCCGGTGGATAATTGACTGAACCCAAGATATCACGTCAGGACCGATATATATATATATATATATATATATATATATATATATATATATATATATATATATATATATATATATATATATATATATTAATGATAGTACGCGTTTGGAAAACCTCGGATAGCCCAACTTGCAGATATGTCAGAACAAATTGGTACCTGAGGAAAATTTGGAAATAAAAAAAGAAAGAACTAAAAACATCAGAACAAGACGAAACAAATCGCTAGTTTACCCTGAAGAACCGTTTAGATCAAGCCTAGGCAGGTTTGCCTAGTTCCTTAGGATTTATATATATATATATATATATATATATATGTATTGTATGTCTGCCAAAATGTGCTGACTCTATAAATGACAATAAATGCATTCATTATTGACTTGCAAAGAAGATTAATGATTAAATTTTGATATTAAATGAAATTAAATGCATGGATCCGAAAAAAGGTCAAAATTCAAGAACATGTAGGACGGCAAGAAGGGAGTATATTTTTGGGACTCCCTATATATATATATATATATATATATATATATATATATATATATATATATATATATATGTGTGCAGGTATGAGGAAAAATAGGAAAGAACACGTTAGACAGAAGTAGAGCTTATATTATAATATTTTTTGTTTTAAAAATATGATTCCTTCGCTACATAAGAGTTCTCATGTTTCAAAAACGAGAGCCGAGAACCCTAATATAATTTTTGAAATTATGTTGAGTTAAGGTGTCTGGTCACGCTTCCTCGTCAAACGAGAATTTGGGAATAAGCTATCTTGTGGTTAGCGCGTGTTTTTAAGTATACTTATAAACGAGGAAGCGAGATTCAAAAATTATATTAGGGGTCTCGGCTCTCGCTTTTGAAACATGAGAACTCTTATGTGGCGAAGGAATCATATTTTTAAAACAAAAAATATTATAATATATATATATATATATATATATATATATATATATATATATATATATATATGTACAGGGATTCAATGTTCACTTTGAGCATTTTATATTATATCTTTGCGCTGTCTTGTCGATTGAGCTCTATCTGGATTTTATCCTGTTGTATATATATATATATATATATATATATATATATGTAGGCTGGGTCTCTAGCATCTTTTGTGGTATTACTTTGATTATATACACTTTTTTTCTTTTTTTTTCTTTATTTATATCTTTCTCCCCTGCCCATTCATTCATGTCATCCATAACAGATATTTTCTTCATAATTTATCTTCCCCGTTAACAGTTCTGATGTGAGGGGACGAAACCGGTTAACTGGTGTTTTTATTTTAAATCTATCATGGCCTTTAATAAAAAAATGTTTTTATGCCTTGATACGCTTCTGTACCATTGCAAATATATTTAAACATATATATATATATATATAATTAAGTAATTCATCGAGTCTGAAACCTCAACAGAATGCTGAAAGCACTGTCACAGAATGCAGAAAGCACTGGACGGCCGTTTCGTCCTATATTTGGGACTCATCAGCAGTGCGAATCCACTACCGAGAATTGAAACCCTGACAGTTAGGTTGTCAAGCGAACACCCTACCAACTGTTCTACGGGCCTCGGTGACGAAGAGGTAGCAAATCAGACTCGATATAGCGCCGCTCACTCACATTATTCCGTGGCGGAACCCAACTGAGATTCTCTGTAACCATAGGAGTGTGTCCCCGGGAGCCACGACTACTATCACCAAGCCGCCCCAACTGGAGCTATTAGAAGCTGGATCAAGCGGTGATATATAAGTAATAATTAGTGAGTGAGCGGCGCTATATCGAGTCTGATTTGCTACCTCTTCGTCACCGAGGCCCGTAGAACAGTTGGTAGGGTGTTCGCTTGACAACCTAACTGTCAGGGTTTCAATTCTCGGTAGTGGATGCGCACTGATGAGTCCCAAATATAGGACGAAACGGCCGTCCAGTGCTTTCTGCATTCTGTGACAGTGCTTTCAGCATTCTGTTGAGGTTTCAGACTCGATGAATTACTTAATTACATTTATCAAATCCTCCTAATTATTACTTATATATCACCGCTTGATCCAGCTTCTAATAGCTCCAGCAAACTTTCTTTTAAAAATCTTTCATTAAACATGACAAACAATGGAATTTTAATTAATTTCTATTTAGTTTTTGCATCGTACTAACATTTTTCCGTTTTGGTCGTTGCCCACAGATTGTTTTAATTTGTCCATTGTACCAAAGTGCATTCGACCACTTCTTTAACCTTTTTCAAAGAGATTCTTTTAGGTGTTGTTAATTTCTCTTTGTTTCTCTTCTCTTATTCTTTTGGTAGAAGAATTTAGGTATGCTCTACTTAGGAATATTTTATCACACCACTTTTATATCTTTCCGGTCATTAGCTATCATAATTGAGAAGACAAGAGTTCGTACTGATGTCTTTTTTTATACGGATAGTTGGTAAATACCTTGTATTATAGTTTTATATCAACGTCAATGAATGGGATTTTGTTATTAATCCATTTATTCATGTGTGTGTGTGTGTGAGAGAGAGAGACAGTGTGGACATTTTTATGCTTAAATATGAAGATCTTGTTTAATGATTGCACAGAAACGTAAAATTAATAGTCGATAGTCGACATGCACTATTGTTTCCCATCTCCACACTCTATGTATCTATAAACTCTCAATCTCCGATACTGAACGCTCTTTCCTAAAAAAAAAATCATTATATTTATAACACACTCTCTAACAAACACGTACACTCGCAGGAACCCATCAGTCAGTTATATGCCATGCACGCTTAGGTGATCATGTATCTTTTGATACATGACTGAGTAGGGAGATATTTTTTCCCGCAGAGGTTACTGTTTCTTTCTGTGGTAGACCAGTTGCCGTCCAAGGTTATAGAACCCAGTCTGTTCTGCTATTTACCCATACCAGAAGAAGAAGAGGATTCATACCTTTTTCAAGAGTATTAGCATGTAAGTGAATGTAATGGATTCGACTGGAATTCGAACTCGGCTCTCCGATTGCTCAATCCGAGCCGCTATCCATTACTCCACAGTAACTCAGGAATCCATAGATTTATCAAATTACAAATATATGCAAGACTAATCATCGCTTACCAAATTATATAATTATATTAAAATTAAGTGCAGCACTTTAACAATTCTGAAAATAATCAAGTTGATTTATGTCAAAATTGCTGAATAAATATGCGAGCCTAATGTGTATTGTGAATAATACGCTTTTCCGAACATTTGTTCTATGATGCGATGACTTCAAAACCAAAAAGGAAATGTTTTAAAAGTTTAGATGAAAATGATAAAGACAGCTGTTGTGACCAGACATCATACTATTTACTGTGCGTGACACGTTGCGTAGGCGTCGAAAAATAGTAAACATCGGCTGATCAAATTCTTGGAATTGATTACTTGCCTCAGTCTGGGGAGAAATCAGGTGTTTAATCTTTTAAGGGGGAGATGTTTCAACAAATCGCGACACTGGTTCCGAGTATACATATATATATTTTTTTTCAAGAATCCAATAAGTTCGCCACAAATCGGAGAAGCAAAAAAAAAACATTCCGTCTGCTTGGGCGCACACTTAAAAAATATTTGCGCATCGATACGTGATTGTCGTAGACGAAGTAACTTTACCCTGTCATTGATACGGTTTGAGTCAATTTAGACGAAAATCGTTATTGCATATCACTCCCGGAAAGAATTTGTAGAGAACACCAGTGTTAAGTGGTAATACAGTTGACATTTATCGTATATGATGATGCGCAAGTCGACTTTTAAACCTTAAACAGCAAGCATCAGCATCAGCATGTGATGCTTCATTGAAAATGAGCGGATATGAGGATTTTAAATTTCTTCAAACTACGCAGGAGTAATTCTTTCAGGATCCGAGTCTAAATAAGTCATTGGAAACTATAAGATTCCTGAGGTTACATCATGAGTTTTCCTCGAGCGTTAGTCTGCAAACAGAGATGGAATAGCAAGTTAAAGATGTTACAATGTCTGCAAGAATACTTCTCGAAGACGTCTCTTTATAGATAAGCGGATCACATCAATTGATGATTCAAACTTTTTTCCCAAGATACGAGCATACTTCATAATTCGTTTCTAAATAGCTAATTGGTAACTCTAGGATTCATTACGTGAATGTGTATGACGACTCATCACCACCAACTCAACGCCGCCGACGCAGCACCGCCTACGTAACACCGCCGACGCAACACCGCCGACTCAGCGACATGCAAACTATAAAATGTTTTTGTCGACTTTTTAACAACAAATAAAGTCAATTTTAAGGATTTCAAAAAAAAAAAAAAAACTTTTTAAAACCGAATAAAAGTAATTTATTAAGGATCATTTTTAAAACAATTTTTTCAAACATAATAAAAGTAATATTTTAAAGATAATTAATAAAACATAACGTTTTATAACATAATAAAAGTAATTTAATTAAGGGCCATTTTATTTATACATGACTTTATGTATAATTTAAAAAGCCTTGGTCATTTCGTGCCTTGGTCAAAACGCCAAAATGTTATGTTGCCGTCTCTTTTATTAAACTTATTAAATACAAGTAAGTGGCCTTCGTGTGTGAATTTTACTTTTCTTTTTATCTTAGAATTTCCATTTTCGGTGTAAAGAAAGTTTTGAAAATTAAACACCAATCAGCCAAATAGGCTGTTGTAACTAATAAATCACTACGACAAACAGCCAGACTTTCAAAATCTCTCTTTCAAAAAAGAGATTTGCACAATATAATAACCAGCATTGATTGGCCAGTGTTGGGTCGCCGGTGCTGCGTCGTCGCTGATGAAATGTCACCTCCCGATTACATTAATATTTACGAGGACAAATCTGGTTACGTCATTTCTTGGATTTTCTGCCTGTTTTCAATCATTTTCTTAAAAATAAATGTCCGAGTCCAAGCCTACGGCAGTCTTATGTCGGCATGTGTACTTCGCAAGGAGAACAGAGGCGAAACATTGTAAAAGAATGTAAAAATCAATTTTTATTCTTCTTTATTTATTAGAGTGTTGTTTGTTGTCCAAAAAAACATGTAGCCATTTCAAACTTAGTTACATCCCCTGATGTTCAAACCTGAATTTTAAACCATACAGTACATAAACCTTAGCGTTTTTCACTTCACAGTTAAAAGAAATTAACTTTCAGTTGAACACAACAATTTTGTCTTAGAAAACAAGCAACAGCCTGATGATGACATTGTGCTAATGTCGAAAGTACTTAGAATAATTGAATATGCATCAACATGGTAATATTTTTCTTCCTTTAATAAGGATATTAAGAAGCTTGTCTGTAAATATGAGAGGATCCAATTGAAAATAAGTAAACAAAATTTGTCTAAATTATTCAATGAGACATGTTTTAATAAATCATGCTACAAATCTCTCTCTCTCTCTCTCTCTCTCTCTCTCTCTCTATATATATATATATATATATATATATATATATATATATATGTATTGTGGTGGTGTCCTACTGGCTCAAGCGTACCGAAGCTTAAATTTATAAAAGCTTAGCGAACCCGTTGTTGGATTATTCGAATATAATCTTATATATTAATAGCTGATAGTTTAGGTGAAATGTTCGTTACGCTACGCTCGCGTGCATGTTTAGGGAAAATGTCATAGACACACGCCTACTACTATTTTGAATTTTAAAATGTGGCAAATCTTCTGGTCATCAATTTGATAGGTCTTCCATGGGATCTTTGGACTGCAGCGATTCAGTCCGAATGCGCCTAAGAAACCAGCTGATGACACTAGAGTTAAAAAAAAGCATCATACTTCCTAACAGAAATATGGTGAAAACAATTTCAAACTGGAAATATCTTAATAAATAAATGTTTTCTATTAAATTATCAAAACGGTTTAATTCCTTTTGATGCTATAAAGTGATTTGTTTCCATTCTCAGATTGAAAAGGTTCCAAAAGATTACCTGCCTTCATAGAACCAGTTCCTGGAAATTCTGGATGCCACCACTATATATATATATATATATATATATATATATATATATATATATATATATATATATATATATATAATAATAATAATAATAATAATAATTATAATAATAATAATAATAATAAAAATAATAATTATTATTATAATAATAATAATAATAATAATAATAATAATAATCATAATCGTCGGTTGTAAAAAACCACAGATAGCACAACTTTAAGTCTATCAAAACAAATTGGTACCAGTTGAAAAAAAAAAGAAGGAAAACTACAAACATCCGAACAGGGCTTAAAAATCGTCCAGTGCCTTATGTTTTTAGTCCAAAGAAAAATACCTAAGCGAGTAATAAAGCTAAAACGTAGAGTGCTCAATACGCTAAGTAAAGCAGGGATAAATGAAATAAAACCTAAAGAACCAGGAACAACCTACCTAGGGTTCACCTAAACGGATCTTAAAGGTAAGCCAGCTTACCCTGAAGATCCGTTTAGGTGAAACTTAAGTAGATTATTACTTGCTCTTTAGTATTTATTTCATATATAAATATATATATATATATATATATATATATGTGTGTGTGTGTGTGTGTGTGTGTGTGTGTGTATAGATAGATAGATAAATAGATAGACAGATATAGATATATATATATATGTATATGTGTATATATATATATATATATATATATATATATATTGCCTTTTGATGCAATTTCTTGCAAGTATCACGGAAAACCTTTTGAGTTATTCATCTAGAAAGAGAAGAGGTTAAAATCGTTTTGTGCCAGCCCCACTATATCTTGCCAATTGAGCAATGGTGAGTCAAAAAATATCATTCAGTCTTTCAGTAATGGACCAACATTCATACTCTGACTTTCATCTTCAAAGTGCATTCAAGAATCATCAAGAGAACGATGAATAAGTTTAAAAAGGAGGGAACAGTAGAGAGGAAAACTGGATCAGGAGGTCACAACAGCAAGAGAGATCATCATATTAACTTAAGTTATATACATTCTTAGTTTTCAGATTAGAACCAAATAGGGTTATAAAAACTTCGGAGAATTCCAGTAAGATATCTTTAATCATTTCTCAGATACAACGGTTCAAGTCTTAATCTACCAACTGGACAATTTTGGTGTTACAGCCAGTATATACATACATAAATACACACACACATATATATATATATATATATATATATATACACATATATATATATATATATATATATATATATATATATATAGTCATCCACAGACAGACTGTTTCGCTGTATCATTGTTCATCAGCGTGACTAGACGTCCGGTTATCTCTAGCTAGAATCGAAATCTGGCTGAATTAGCGTCATTCTAAGAATCTACTCCTAAGCCGTTGGCGTACAGCAGGGATGAAGGTGAATTTAAGCGTATTTATTTTTTAGATAGACATACCAATGACTGAAAGAACTCCATTCGTTATATCGAAGAGTTTTGCATTAGTAGCAGTAATAGTCACTGTTTACAAATTTATACTTTCGCCCCAGAGAGCTCAACCGAAATAATATTTCGGGAGCATTTATATATATATTTGCTGAAGACTTCTATAAGAAGCTTAATCTGCCCTTTGATAGTGTATTTTTATTTATTTTTGAAAGATTTTTCAATAAAGAGAATTATGTTGGGTTGACAGATTTGTCAATATGATCGAAGTTATAGATTTTATTATAGAGAAGAAAAAATTCCAATCAGTTTAAAATCGGTTTTGAGATACACAGAAGTATTTTTGTTATTGGGAATATCAAACTCAATCTATTAGCATGGAATTGGAAGTAAATTGAAGAAAGAGTTTTTTGTTTTTTGTAAATGCACTCCAAAATTAGGTATTGCATTTTTGGGACAGGCACCTAGTTTAAATGAAAAAGCGTACGATATAAGAATATAAATTTATATTTGCTTGTATTTTCAAAAGGAAAATCACCCAATATTTTCTTGGTATATCCAATTAAAAGTAAAGGAAACAATACTTAACTTACTAACACAAACTTTACCAATCGTTATTCATCGGATGGTATATTCAGGATGCTGCAGAAATACCTACAAAATTTTAAACTGTCACTTGTGACGTGCTATTAAACTAAGTCAAGTGAAAGGTGTCTTTTCACCTCGCTAATGCCGTATCATTTTTTTTTTTAGATATCATGATGTGGACAATGTGCGCTTGCTTTTGAAACATTTTTTTAAAGACTGGTGAATCTGTAATTGCAACGAAGTGACATTTTTCATGTTCATTTCTTGTTACGTCGGAATGATGCTATTCCTTATGGAAAATCGGTACTGTTGTGCATTTTTCACGGTTACTGGTTCAGCGCTTAAAACAAAGACACTTCCGGTTAACCGAAAACTTTAGAAATCGTGTATGACGAATAGAGGTTAACATTTGGAGGATGTCCTTTTTAAAACGAAATAAACAAACTTTTATTTAAACAACAGTAAAATATTTCTTAATAGACGTTACCTTTGTCTTTTGTCAACTTTTAAATGTAGGAAGTATTTCTCCCCCTGTATTTTCTGCCTGTCTGTCTTTCTTTCCCTCTCTCGATATATATATATATAGTGGGTAGATAAGATAATTTACAAATTTTGACATTTACATGTTTGATCGATGAACTGGTGCCACCAGAAAAAGAATTTTATTTCACAAGTGCGAAATCTGTTTCCCAATATCGGTATCTTCTAAAATACGTTTTGTACAATTTCAAAGCAATAGCAATTTCGTTCTTGAAAATATCCACTCTTAGTCGAAAATAGTCAAACATATACAGGATGCTGCAATAAATACCTCCTTTTTTGATATCAACAACTCTCATCTTGTCTTGAATCGGTGCACACCGTGCATTTGTTGAAACGTTTCGTTAGACTGGTAATCAATCTAATTGCAACACAGAGGGCATTTCATGGTCATGTTACGTCGGAATGATACTGGTCCGGATAGAAAGTCGATACTGCTGTGGGATGAAAATTTCAGGGTCACGAGTTCAGAGATTAAAATAAATCCACCTGGATGACCTTGAGGCGGTTCGAACTTTCGGATGTTGAAAAACTTTAGAAATCCTCTACAAAAGTGTATGGAGAATAGAGACCACCATTTGGAATGTTGTCATTCTAAAAAAACAAACGAATAAAAACTATATCCCTTTGTTTATACAATAGTGAAATATATATATTTTAATAGCAGTTACGTTAGTCTTTTTGTCAACATTTAAAATGCTGGATTTATATTTCTGCCACACCCTGTATTTTTTTTGGGGGGGGAGTCGACTTTCAAAACCGACACATACGTTTTAGCAAACTTCCTTGTTACAATCAGCGGTTAACTGTTAGAAGGTGTCCATGTACAGAAAACATTTTTATAGCAGAGACAAACTATTTTATTCATCAATAAATATACATTTAACAAACATCCGTGTAAACAAACATTTGGTCCATCTAATCATTTTTTTTTTTACCTGATGTCAGACATTATTAGGCGAATCAATGTTTTGAAAATATCAACTTGTTAACTGCAAGATTTTTAGGTTATATTCATATAATAAATCTATGTACGTGTAGCTTAAAGGTTATCGACTGGGGAAAAGTTAACTTCAGTAGTCATTTAAATGTATAATATTTAGAAGTAGTTTTTAAGTTATAGAATTTTAGAGAAGATAACAAAACAAAACCGAAAATTGTTAGAATAAGGCACCAAGCCTTGTTTGGCAAACAACCTAGAGTATTTAAATTTAAGAATGTTAAATTACCTCCTTGATCATGCACTGAAGCTGATCCGATAGAAAAGAAAAAAAATGGCGCCAGTCACCCCCGACGCTCCGTGGAGCATTTAAAAATTCAGTCCGTTCAGTGGATTGGTTGTTACGAACATCCAATCAAGTGCGCCGAAAACGTGATCGACCTTCGTCCAATTTAGCATAAAGGCCAGAGTCTTTGCTAGCGTTTGATTGCGGAGTGGGTATCATGGCTTGATTTATCCTGATTGGGGCCGGCTTGGTGATGGGGTGTATGATGTTGAAAGACCCGAAACTACCTCATGAACCAAGTTAATTTACATCACTGACGGCTTTCTCCGGCGCCCTATTTAAGACCGTTTATTCAAAATAATGAGTGTACGGCTAGCTTAAAGGTTATTGACTCGGACAAAGATTTGGTGAGACGAGTTCGTAAGGTTCAGTTTTGGACAAATACTCTTAGGAAAAATATGGGTGCATTTCTCCCCACCTAGATATGGACGAAATATCAAGGCTGACGGGAGCTTCTTGAGCTGAGGTGGTAGTAAGTCTAGAAGAAAGAAACATTGGAATTCAAAAACAGCTTGAAGTTATCAGCCCTTTGCAGTTTATGTAATGACAGAAAGGATTTTTAGATTGTAAGAATTTTTATTGTCTGATTTAGGAGATAATAATGCTTTAGGGATACAAATTAACCAATAGCTGGTGGGGGAGAAGAGGTGAATTCTTACGTTTCTCAAGGGTAATAGCGCGTAAGTGAATATAACGAACCTGACTGGAATTGGAACTCGGTTCTTTGATTAAAAATTCCAATTAGCTATCCATTACACCATCCGCACATCAAAGCTTACAGCAACTGACATTCCCAAATGGTCACCTATCTAAGTCCTGAACACCAGCCTAAAGTGGGATGGGCTCTGTGAGTTTACCTTCCGTTAGATACCTCACTGCTGCTACGACTGAACTTCTTGTGGTTCCCTTAGACCTCGAATGGTCCACGAGAATCGTGATTTTGTTTGGAGTTTGATTCTCCATGACATGTAAATAAATATAGATAATAATATTGTCATTTATATTTGTTTGTTTTCATTTCCGTCCTGGGTATGACGATAAATGACATCCGGCAGCAAGGCTTCTGACTGAGAGGTTTTGAGAAGCGTGCAGTCACCTCTTAATTGCTTCTGTTTTCCAGGTCCACCCTGACTTAGGATATTACCACCTTTTAGAGTTCAAGCTATGAACAAACGGGGAAGCCCCAAACTGGCGTCAAAATATAAAACATATATTACAAAACAGTACCAGCAATACATTTTCATATTAAAAAAAATTACCAATGATATATTTTTGAAAAAAAACAAACTTGGCTAACGCTCAAAAGAAAAGAAAATTTCTGTATTAAATGACCAATAAGAAGTTGATATGCCGTT
The DNA here is from genome assembly GCA_964036315.1 of Acanthosepion esculentum. NCBI lineage: Eukaryota > Metazoa > Mollusca > Cephalopoda > Sepiida > Sepiidae > Acanthosepion > Acanthosepion esculentum. Next base: position 66,538,203 of record OZ038483.1, read on the forward strand.
GAACAAACCAAACTGTTTTTTTCATTTTATATATATCAAAGTTGTAAGAAAGATACAATCTCAGAAGAGTAACACGATAGTTTAAAATTGTTGAGTGGTAATACATTTTTGTGAAATTACGAAAGAAATTGAACAGATATCATGGAAAAAAATTTAAAAAAATAAATAAATTAAAAATAGTGGCAAGATAAGAACAAGAAAAAAACCAGCTTGAAGATTTCTGCGGAAACATCTGAGAAAAATTCAAAAGTTAATAAGCAAAAATTTAGATTTACTAGTAAGAAAATATTTGAAAACAGCGTTGTGAATGTAAACAAAGAGTGAATAGGCAGATAATTAATATTCCGTTAGTATCGTGATGTGTTGAAGCACCCCACGATTTTTTCCTATGTAATATTTATTACGTGGCAAGTCAAATTTTCAAGGAGTTGAGGTGCTTTCCGGATCCCTACAAATAACTACAAGTTGTTTCTGGTTTTAATCCTAATATTTGTGGGATTTACAAGCAGTTTATTTGTTTACTCAAAAATTGTTAACAACTTTTAATTTTTGTAACTTACAAATGTATCATTGTCACTAGATCTTCTGGTGTTTGGTGAAACGACGGCTGTGGTTTGCACTTAATGACGCACCATCTCAGTTTCCCACTGAAAGTCAAAAACATCTTTTCGCCAGGCGCACCGTTTTCTTGTAAGGCGGGAAATCTTGCTGTCTACTCGTCAGCGACGTACGGGTTATAGTAAGGGAGACAACTTCCTGACTCTAGCCTTTCTTCAGGAAGTTGGCTCGCTAACAAGATAAAACTCGAGGAGAAAATTTTGAAGGAAGGAACTCCTTATTTTTACAAGGAAATCTCGCCTTGGCACCAATTTATAATTAGTCAATTCACGGACGAATGAAAATTCCTTGCCACATCCTGCTTCGTTTACATTTTTTCCATTGCAGGACTGACAGGAGATTTTGAAAAGTCAAGGTCACTAAATGCCTGAAGGGACACAGCAGTGACAATAATATTAATAATAATAATAGAAGATTGCTGGTCTGTCAAATACACCATATATATATATATATATATATATATATATATATATATATATATATATATATATATATATACATCTTACACACCCACACAGAATATTTTACACACATGTCACCTACTAAAAAAGAAAACAAAAAATATACCCCGTGACGTAAAAATTAAAATATATGTACAATTGTGCATTCAAAAATGTATATAAAAATTCTATCAATGATATGAAATGATGGGGGGGGGGGGGGAGGTTCATGACCCCTAAAACAACTAAATAAAAGAAAGAGGATAATAAGACCAGTCCACCCTTCAAAAATAAGAGTTGATGTTGTATTCTGTCTTCCGACAAAATCAAGAGGCTCTATTTATAAAGGTTGGAGAAGAATTTAAAAAGCTAACCCAGTCGAGATGAAAAGGGCAGGCCAAAACAAACTGGGCAGTTTGGGAATCTCAAATTGATCATAGGGAGACATTTACTCACATTAACTATGTTCACAAGAAGAGTCTATCTTAACCAGGGAAGGTCTATACAGGAAACCGTCCGGTTGTGACGTATGGGGACTTAGAAAAGAAAATCAAAGCTAGTCCAGTTCACTCGAACCAGGCTGACCATAGTTATCCACCTTTCAATGAAGTCTATCTATCAGTTATAATTTTTTAACTAATGCTCAAAGAATCAGATCAGATCCTGATGAGAATAGCGATCACATCTCAAAATTTCCTCCATCCGCGTCGTCCAAATCACCATTCTAGCCGGGGCCAGCAGCGTCAGAAACACCATCCCTTTTCACCATAGAACACGGGGTCGACACATTGTCACACGCGTATGCGCGATCAATGAACACAAACTTTTAGGGAGCGATACGAGCCGTCAACTCTGCGACATAGTTCCAAAGGGGCTGCACCTAAGGTCAATGTTAGAAGGCGTGCGAAGCTGTTTCCCCTAAGCTAAGGTCACACCGATGACAGGGAAATCTACCAAGCCCCATCTAAAGGCTATGTAATTCAGAGGTAGCCTATTCCGAACCAATCGCCAGGTAAGCAAAAACTCACGGTTGCTGAGATAATCAGCCCTACTCTTCAAGGAGAACCGCCTTCGGCGCCAAGTTTCGACCGACGGACTGACCTTTGCCTGTACTTCTGACCAATTTTTCTCCAGCAGGAGATAATACGTCCAACCAAAGGGCCCCGGAATATCGAACACTTCCAGCCGGAAGACTTGTTGTTAATCTTGGTCCCGTGACATTTTCGTACCGTTCAAGCGCCTTCAGCACTACCTCACTGACGCTGCGGGACGGTACGGAAGTGGACACATCATCGGCGTACGCGGGAACCCTGGCTCCAGACCTACCAGGGACAGCGAGTAGGGCTGGATTGCACGCCCTGTTCCACAGCCGGCGAGGGAGCGGCTCCAACGCCAAAGCGTTAAGTAGGGGCGACAGCGGGCAATACTTACGAACCGACCAAGACAGTGCAAAAGCACGCTACAGATTTCCGTTCACCTGTACCACAGCACTGGGGGAGCGATAAGGAGGCCAATCCACTGGCAGAAGTCGAGTTCAAATCCGGCGAAATGCAGGACAGCAGCAAGGTACCGATGGTCGACCATATCAAATGAATGCCTTAGACTGATTCAAATTGATCAACGCGGCTTCCTTGTCGTCTTTTACACCCTCTAGGATCAGATGCAGGTTTCTCTTAATCGTTCAGCCGTTCACAGAACAAGTTAGCTCGAGTCCCAATATAATCTCGGCCACAGACTGCAAACACTCCGACAATATTTTGGCCATAATCTGAAACTCTGTGTTTAGTAGTTATAGGCCTGTTATTATCTAAATCTCGCCCAACACCTTTGTCGTTTTCAACAGCGTGATCACACCCCTGGAGATGCGGTCAGGTACGAATCACTAGCGGAACCAGTTGTTGAACACTGCAGTCAAAATCGGAACAAAGATGTGTGGCAGCCTCAAGTACAATTCACTGCCGACCCTTTTCAATGCTGCGTAAAATTCGCCCTCCGTGATCTCACCCTCACAACTAGCCGATTCAGTCGGCGAAAACAGCCAAATAGCTGCGAAACTCTTCGTCACACAGTCCAGTGTCCCTGGTAAATCGGCTATTCGCACATGCCATCGGCCTACACCAGAGTACGCCCCACCGGAATGTCAACCTCCTGAATGTAACGATCGACGAATCTCAACCTCCCGAATGTAACGATCGACGAATCTCATGCATGCGCAATTTTCCGTCCATATTCACGGCTTCGCCAGACATCTTGTTTAACTCATGCCTAACAACCCTATTCTGGTAGCACTAGCCCCTCGTCGCATGAGCTTTCTAGCTAGGGAAAGACTATTCTTAAGAGCCTTCACCTTGTTAGCATTATCTGGAGCAGCTGGCTGTATTTGGTGGTGGAGGACATAATCTTATCCTTAAGTCTCTCCCACCACCTATTTCCAATACCCTCATTATTTCCCGCTGCACTACGCTAACCAGCTGTTGCCAGAAGTCCAACCTGTGCAGCAAAGACAGATTTAAATTCCAGTATCCAGCCATTCTAGGCCTAGAGTCTAAAGCCATCCGGTCACAGACAAACCACGAACCACTTTTCGCGGCAATATCGGCCACGATCAACCGGCCCTACGCATCGACGTGGACAAGGACCCCCCATCGCATCCATCCAGGATACGCTTAACCAGCAAGTGTACTCCGTATGCTGAATGGACGACAAAGACGTGAGACAGCACAGATGTATCAATGTTTGATTCCATATAACCTTTCCACTTCATGTCAGCGATCGATATTAGCCCGAGAAAGCGCAATCAGTCACACTGCTGATGGAAGTTTAAGAAAGGTTCTTTCAGATTATTAGAATAAAGCGGTTTCTTGCTGGTGTCGTTATATTTAACAAGATATAAATTAAAACAAGAAAAAAGTTACAGCTATTAAAAGACGTGTCCTGAAAGAAATGAACAACCCTTTATTAATCTTTGCCGTCTTATTTTTAGTTGTCGAATGGATTTATAAATAATTTAAGAATTATATTCCAGAGTTAAAACAATGAAAAGGTTGAATGGGTGAAGTTTTAGAATCGGCACTGTGAGCAGAAAGAATTTTTTTTCATTTTCTTTTGTATTGCTATAGATTAATCACAAATAGCAATGCTTTTATTTTTACTTTATAAAACTTATTAGGGATCTAGTTTGTTATCTAAATTCATCGTAAACTGCCTCCCACCAACGCAAGCCAAAACTGTATGCTCGTACCACGTGATATCCTTCTCTGTTTCCAAGCAGCTGCGAATATGTTTACCATGAAAAAATAATGATGTCGCCTAACTCTGGTGTATGTACTAAGAATGTAGGGAGATTTAGGTTGCGAAAATGTGATGTATAATCGCATAGGGGCGTATAATCGAATAAAGAGATGTAAATTCGAATAAAGAGATATGTAATCGAATAAAGAGACGTATAATCATATAAAGAGACCTATAATCGTATACAGATACGTGTAATCGTATAAAGAGACATATAATCGAATAAAAACACGACCTATAATCGTAAAAAGAGACGTATAATCGAATAGAGATATATAATCACTATTTACATTATTCGAACTATTGTCCTCATCTTTGTCTCCATATTTATTACAACGTTTCAGCTGTTGTACGCTCCAACCTTCTTCAGGTGGTTGGAATGTCGAATTGAACCCTTTATTTCGTTCACTGGGGTAGACTGTTCTAGTTCCACGTGTCATGTTTAATGGATGTCAGTTATCAATTATCTCCTGTTTATTCCCCTCTCCAAGTTCTCCACTGCCTTAACCGGGTATTGAACTCACACTCTTTGGGTTCTATCACTGGATCTAATCAACGCCTTTATCCACTGTGTCCTTGAGGACACCTGTGTATGAATTTCTGCGACATTAGGTTTATAATACCCAGAAATTCATACACAGATGTCCTCAAGGACACTGTGGATAAAGACGTTGGTTAGATCCAGTGACAGGACCTAAAGTGTGTGAGTTCAATACCCAGTTAAGGCAATGGAGAACTTGGAGAGGGGAATAGGAAACAGGAGATAACTGATAACAGACATCCATTAAACATGCACGTGGAACTAGAACAGTCTATCCCAGTGAGCAAAATAAAAGGTCAAGTTTGACATTCCAGCCACCTGAAGAATGCCGGAGCGTACAACGGCCGAAACGTTGTGATAAATATAGCAACAAAGATGAGGATGATAGTCCGAACAATGTAAATAATGTACATCATACCTCATCTCAGAAATATAGACAGATATATATTCGTATAAAGAAACGTATAATCAAAGAAACGCATAATCGTATAGTCATATAACCTGGGCCCTATGGGGAAATGAAATTTTGTTATGTGTAGGAAGCGTTATGCAAAGAATAATATTGGTCATGCTTTTGAAATATACAGCCGAAATTTATTCCCAATCAATGTTTTGGAAAATTGCATACTTTATTTTATTTTATTGATTCTGTTAATTGTGGTTATTTTGTATTGTATTTCTATTATTCCAAAGCTATATTTCTGCTAATTCTACCGTTCTGGTCTTTATTTAATTTTCTGAGATTTAATTATGTTAATTTTGACTTTTTGCATTGTTTGTATTATCAGAATGTTTTAATCACGCATTCGCCTCTTTCGCCATGTGTTTTTATTAAAAATATATTTTAATTATTTCATGACCCATGAATATAGGTAGAAAAATGAAACCTATCTCTTAAAAAACAATTCTTAAGTGCTCAATCGCTAATATATGAAAAACATTTTGAAAAATAAATGATTAAATTGTAATTCCTATTTGCTTGGAAACAGCAAGTAGGAAGAAATAACAGAGCAGAAGCATAATTTTATTTGCAAAGGGGATCAATTTACAATGAGTTTCCATAGAAAATTAGACCCTCTATTAATCTTATAAGTTTAGGAAAATATTTATATTCAAGATGTGGAGTATTTAATTTATAGTAATATAAAAAAAATGTAAAAAAAAAATTTCTGGTCAAAATACCTATTCTAAAACACCGTCATTGTATGTAAGCGAAAAGTAATCATCAAATATTAACCTAACGATTCTTATATTTTTTATCGTGATAGTCGGCGACTAAACCGGCTCTTCCGACCCATTTCGTTGGGTGCGAGGAGATTGCGTAACAATCCTGTAACACGAAAAATAAAACCTGTCCAAAGGAAGAACTATTGATGGGTCAACGGCCAGCTAACTAGAGTTGAGGGCTCGATAAAATCACCGTGGAGGAAACAAAGGGAAACAACCCCACTATTAACTCCGAGAACAATCTTGGCAATACATAATATAATATTCGAGACCTGATTGCCCACGACCTGAAGCGACACGACACATAAAATAAGAAATCAATTTATCCTTTGCTGTTATTTTGATAACATTCTTCGAACATAGATTTCTGAAGTAGTCAGCGATTTTAGCACGAGTGAGTAGACATTTACATTTCAACATTGTCTTTTATTTATAACATATTATGATCTTACACTATTTCTGAAGCCCAGCTCTTAACATGGGAAAAATATTGAAGGCAGTTAATCCCAAATAATTATTTATTTTTTTGGGGAACAGCAATTCGAAACCTGAGGAAATATATATTACAAAAGAAGCCAAGGTTTAATCGCTGGAATCTTGAAATTCCTAATGAGAAAATAGGAATTTATGGAAATGTGTCTTGTCTCAAGTAATTAGAGAAATTGTGCGAACGATTTCAATTTTTAATTTGCAGGGTCTTTCACATTATTCGGCGTTTCATTTTTCATTTTGATATTTCATAAATTATTTCTCGTCTGTATACGCCAAAAAAAAATTTTCTATGGTTTCTGCGCAGATGGCTTGTAATTAATAATCCCCATTATGTAATTCCTATCTTCGTAATAAAAAAATACTTTAAATAAATTAATAAAACTATATCTTCTCTTGCTTTGACACGTTGAATCCGTAACTCATTCTGGCATCTTGAGGGCATGCTGAATTAATCTAGCAAGAATTGAATACCAAATTATAATGAATTCTTCGGGGATTAACAAATATCTCTGTATTTTCAAGATTAAGCTTTATTACCGCTCAGCAATTTACTATAACGAATATCCTAATCAATGTGACCTGGATTTACGATTTTGATACTTATAATTAATGATTGATTCGTTTATCCTTTCAGGGGATTATTTTTTTTATATTTTCTACGATGACATTTTATTGATATTCTTCATGTGTAAATGTCTCTCAGTGGGTGCTTTATTTTATTTGTGTCTGTATATTATGGCAAAATGCAAATTACAAATTGGGGATACTAAAATCGAACAAGTACAGAAATATCTGGGAAGAGTTCTAACAGAGGACGGAAAGCGTGACAGTGAGGTCCGAAGAACGTATTGTGATGGCCAAAGATGCACCCCAAAAGCTAAGCAAAGTATTTAGAGACAGAAAAATTCCGTTAGAAACACAGAAAACAGTTACGTAATATCTGTCTTCCTGTATATCAGCGAATGGTGAACATTTTCCTAAAAGGCGAAAGGAGACTTGAAGCAACAGAAATGACGTTCTACAGAAAGATGCTGAGGCTACCATGGGCCAAAGATGTGAGAAACAACGGGTCTTTGGAGAAAATGGAAACAAAAAGGAAACTTATACTTAACATCAGGAAGAGGGAGTTGAAATTTCTGGGGCACGAAACAAAGGCCTGGAAAACCTGATGCTCACAGGATAGATTGAGGGAAAGGGGCACAGTTAGCAGCGCGTAACCTACTTGATGGGCTTGAGTAAATAGATTTGGAACAGAGTTTTGGGAGAAATAAAAAAGACAAAAGCTACAAGAGACAGGAAGATGTGGCGTGGGGGTGATCGCCTACGTCCTGAGGTGACCCAGTACATAAAAGAAGATAATAATATCTGGATAATTTGCGTTACTTCTCTGGATTTCAAATAGTTATTCTCCACGCAACAGTACAGGATAAATCCAATATTCTCCGACTCATTTTGGATTAGACGAGATCAGGCTAAATAAATACGTTAAAAAGAACAACACGCGTGTTACGTTTTGAGAGTCATTGCAAACCTTAGATATTAATAAAACCCACCTTTCTTAAATTCATACGCCTGAAGGTTAACAAGCTTACGGCCATATCCCGTTGAAAAAACAGTTCTCGTGCGATCAACTTAAGCAACGTCGGGTCCGGATTGGTAACCACTTGCGAATTCAAGGTGCTGTAAATAATTAAATCGGTCACACGACTACATGCCTATCAAGAGGCCTTATGTTACACCTATCTAAACACAGTTCTATTAGAATCCATTTAAACACAAATACAAACTTACCAGACTCCATCCGAAACATACTAGTAGAAAATACAAACATGATAACCTCATCCACATGTAAAAATGTTTAAAAATAATTTAAGTCTTAAAAATAAAAAAAAGCAAAAGCTAACACTTAATAACATTAACTACGAATACGGCCACAATGTGCTAACTGTATTCGGAAAATAAAACATCTCTATAACACTAAAAGCATCCATACAAGCCACACAGCCAAGTAAATTAAAAAATAAAATCATCATTGATAACTGCTAAAAGTATAGCTGAAAGCGCTCGGAATTATAGAACATTTGGACAGTTTCTACACACTATGTGTCCAAAAAAGAAAACACTTGCTCGAACACAACAAAAATTAAATAAAAAGTTTAATCGCGGTATTTTGTATGTCGTCTTTAATGAAGCATGCATGCATGAAGGATTGCTGCCTAAATAACACAATATATATATATATATGTGTGTGTGTGAGGAGCAAGCAGCTCAGTTCATAGGAACCGACAGTCCAACACTAGCACATGAGATTTGATTATAGTGGTGAAGTTCATGTTCAGAACCATCCACACTTTTTCATGGGCCGAATACATAGACCTGGTGCACTACGTGCCACAAGGTCCCCAAACAGTTTTGAATTCAGAGTTGTTCTCCTAGACCAGTTGGCATCCAAGGCTATACAACCCAGTCTATTTACCCATAGCTTGAGGGAGAGGAAGTGTGTACATACCTTTCCCAAGGGTATTAGCAAGTAAGTGAATGTAATGGATTCGACTGGAATTCGAACTCGGCTCTCCGATTCGTCAACCCAAGCCGCTATCCATTACGGCATTATACCTCGTTGTTTCTAGCAGGGCTTCGACATGTGATATGTTTGCTTTAGTAAGGATTTTAGTGTTGTTAAAGACATTGTCTTTCCGTGATATATGCATGTGTAGCACAGATGACGGCTCTGCAAACTTGTCAAGTACTCGATAGGCCTGCGGTATGGTGGTGCAGATTGCAGAGCATACATTAATGAGATACAAACCCCTCTGCCAGGACCTGGTTTTGTGTTTTTTGCCTGTTACAGTTTCTTAGAATTATGTGACCGTCGTCTCTGTAAAGGCATACATCATTTTTATCGGTTATTTTACTTTGTTTATGTAGTAAATGTATAACTATAGGCTTCCCATTGTAATGCCAAGTGTTACGTCTTTTTTTTTATCCACGCGTCTTCGTTGTCAAATAACAGTGATTCTCGGGAGCGCATAGTGATTTTTACTCCGTTTATATTTGGTTACGATTTAAAGAGATGGCTTATTTTTCTAGCATGCTTTCGGTTATAGAAGAATGGAAATATTTTATATCTCATTGCATAAATTCGCAATTATCTTTGGTTTTAGGTTGCCAGTCTATAGTTGTTTTAGTGTTTTTCCATTGATTTACTCCAAAGATTTACTCATTTGTGAGATGATTATGTCTATTATTTTATTTATTTTACCTCGTTCGCTTTTAGTTGGGATTAAGAGTGTGAGTGTTGTTTTTTTTTTAATTTGTCGACATAGACATGAACACACACAGATGTGTGTGTGTAAATTATGTTCAGATAAAGTGTATCTGTAAATTAAAAAAAAATATTGAATATTACTCGCTTACTTTTAAGTCTTACCAGACTTTTAATTATGCTACTTTGTCCCCCCCCCACATGTGTTGACTGATCTTTCAACCAGCTGATAAATATTCATGGACATTCTCGTATTTAAAAGCCTTGATAAACCAATGACATCCTTACGCTTGTATATAAACATGCACGACTAAATTTAACTTAGTAACGTCACTCTGATAACGAAAGACACCGGCTAACAATATTTCAGCTTGTCTTCATATATATATATATATATATATATATATATATATATATATGTAGATGGGTAAAAAAAAGTTTGTTAGAAAGATTCTGTACAAAAACTTATTGTATAGACTAAAATGAGGATTCACCTCATAATTTTTAGTTAATTTTTTACTTAAAGCATTATCTTCTTTAGGGTTAAATTTATAAAAAATAGCAGTTTTATCCGATTTAACAAAGATTTTGTTAGGTCTATTAATACATTTAACAATACAATCTAAATGCCTCTGAAACTGATTCCTAACTTTATGAAAAGATATATCGTTCATAATGCTTAGTAGATCGTTTTCAAAGCCGTGTAAGCGCTCAATGAGACGTGAATTTTTCAAACGTTTGAAACAATAAGGACCTAATATATTAGAAACATCCCAATCAAGAAGGGAGAAGTGTCATTCTTCTAATCAGATCTTCAGTCTTCAAAACCGGTTTTTTAAAAATATTCCAATTTGTTTGTTTTGGGAATGTTTGAATGTAAATAAATGTAAAAAGTGCGTTTACACACACACAGACAGACAGACACACACCCACACACACACACACACACACACATATATATATATATATATATATATTAGTTGTAATCTCATAAATATAAGAAATTATACTCGTCCGGAAAACCTTCGGTTTCTTGATTTGCAAATAAATAAATCAATACCAAAGTGGAAAAAAAAATGATACAAAAAAAGAAAGAAACGAGAACATGTACAAAAGCCGAAAATAATAGTTCTAAGTCCCCCCCCCAAAAAAAACCGATACGAGTAAGTAAAATAACTAAATAAAGTGCTCGATACGCTAAGTAGAGCAAACCTAAATGAAACCTAAAGTGCCAGGCAAACTGCCACGGTTTCACCTAAGCGGATCGTCAGGGATTTCTGTCCAGAAATCCATGACGATCCTTTTAGGTGAAACCGTGGTAAGTTGTCTGGCTATTTAGGTTTAATATATATATATATATATATATATATATATATAAATATATATAAAGGGTGTTTCATTTAGACGAATTGTATATAAGTGTTTTTCATTAAGACCGATCAAAGTCAGCAGTAAATAAATCAGTGTTATTTCTCTATTGGATCATGTTATTTAAGTCATGGCAATTATGTGTGAAAAATAATATCGCCCAAATATCCACCAAGGCTTCGGCAGCACACCTCCACGCTTTGGTCAAAATTTTTGATGACGTCTCTGCACAGTTGCTCCTCGATCTCACCAATATGCCTTATTATCTCATCCTTCAGCTTTTGAATCGTTGTTGGCTTGTTGGCAGAGTCCTTACTTTTGAGATGACCTCCAAAGGAAGAAACGTAAAGGCGTCAAGTCACACGACCCTGGTGGCCAATTGACTTTGCTGTTTCGAGAAATGATGCGACCTAGGAACTTCTCATTCAATTTCTGTTTGAACGTGCATTTTCGTAATAGGCTTCGATAACTTTACCACGTTGTTTGATTGTTAATCTGTCCATGTTGAAATTGCCAAAGACTTAAGTTGTGAAATCTGAAAGAAAAAAGAAAAAAAAATTAGACGCTTAAACTTAAATCACATTTAAAATCAGTTCAAGTTATTGGAACACCTTTTATATATATTTATATATATATATTTATGCATTTTTTTGACATCTTACATTGATTGGCTAGTATTATTAACATCTCATATAGATGATCTTTATTTAACGGTTGCGTATTAATTTACTAAATAATTCTATGCATTTGGATTATTTATTAGATTCTTAAAGAGGCCTCTTATTTATCCACTACAAAAAATATTTTAGAAAATCCACAAAGCATATAAAAATGTTTGTCCCTATGCTTTTATTATTTGGAAACGTTGACCGTCTGACATGTATACCCTTTATAACCATCTGTACCAGTCTTTAATTTAATATCTGACTTGCCGTCGGCAAATAATTCCCGAGCATGATCCATTTATAAGACACTTTTAATTTTTTTCTTCTTCGCTTAGTTTGAATTGAAGATATTCGATTAGTTGATCAGGGTAAAGCCCCCAAGCCTTATAACCACTTTTGTTTTTTTTTTAAAAAAAGGGGGGGACCTATGCCTGAGGAGACCCCTTGGCATGCGTTGAAACACGATTGCAATTGTGTAGCGGTTTTATATATTATATTTTCCTAATATATATATATATATATATATATATATATATATATATATATATGTATATCGCTCAGTCTCTACTCAGCACCTGAAGATTGCATTGTATAAGATACTCCGAGTCGTGCTACAAGCGAAGAAAAATGTATATTTATGTATGTATAGGTTTGAATCACTAAGTACCATGTGAATAATTAGAAAAATTTTGATCCTAAATTTTCAGTGTAGTTTCAATGTATGTTTGTCATGCTGAACTATTGGATTAAGTGCAGTGACAAAGAAGGAGATTATCTCTGTTTAAATAAATAAATAAATATGTGCTGCACAAAATGGACGCTTCTTTAATCCTAAGCCGAAATTCGAACTTGATTTAATTCTAACGCTTTCAGTGCTGATAATGGCTGAAGTCCTACACAAAGCAACATCACGTCTCTTATATTCCCCGGTGATTTTCCATTCTTTCTCGAATAGCTTTTACTGTCATTCGTTGCGTTTGAAAACAATTCGTGACAGAAAATAAACAAGTGAAAGCTCAATTATAACCGGAAGGGATAAATTAAAAAAAAAAAAATGTTTCAAAGAAACAAAATCAAGAAATGGTTTTAAATCTTGGCGCTTTTATTGTTGGCATGCCGAGACAGTTCCATAGAAAACGCCAATCCTGGTAAATTGTATTTGTAGTGTGTTCAACATGAAATTAAACATTGTATTTTGTAAAACAGCAATTAACTTGCAGAAAGCACTTATGTCTCTGTCCTGTTACTTGGTTTCCAAGCTGATAAATTACAGGAAACATAACGCGAGACATGCTATAATAATTATCAAAATAATACTAATAAAAATAATTCCTAATATTAATAATAGCAAAAACTATCAAAATACAAAGATCTTGAAGGGGTATCTCAAAAATGTGGCACATGTAGAGACCAATATTTCTGGTTGTACTCTGATTGTTTGGGAAAGATTCCGATAGACTCATTCAAGGGTTTCCTGGTAGCTCATGCCTTAATGAAATACAAAAAATAAGTACAGTTCAGTACATTACAAAGAGCTTTAAAATGTGTGTGATCTTATTTTAAAAAAAAATGACCAGTAGAAGTGTCATGAAGTCATTTCTGACGTTATGTCTCTGGTTGGGACCCCGGAAGGAAAGGTGTATACAATAACGTCTAAATAGAATTTCAAATTGGTGGAGAAGAGAATGTATATTAAGCAGCCAACATGCCAGGTACACAATATTGAATCATTCTCATGCATGTCCTTTGTATTCTTATTGTAAGAAGTTAGTTCCATTTAGAGGGCCCCTTCCCGAGAACTGGTGCTTTATGGAACAGATTCCCGGCAAGAGATTTTCCCAATCGCTAGAATGCCCTCTTCATGTCTAGCTTTAACCACTACCGTTCCTGCATAGCCCCCAAGAACTTCACTTCTTGTCCTCTCTCACGCTCATACGATAAAATATTGTCATAGCCGGGGTGATATTGGGGGTAAAGCTCACACTGTCTATAAAATGCTTCCGCGGCATGCATCACAAACAGCCTCTGACAATTACGCCCACCTGCAAGACGGAGAATGGGCGTAGGCGGAAAACTTGCGCCTTGTGACCACCTACTTTGGGTAGATGGAGCTGGATAAACCAGGAAGGCAGTCTATCTATAGGAAGCAAGACCCTAATTTTAAACCTCCCCTACCTTGCGCTCTTATCCAAACACGGAAAACGCTATGGATGTAAATCCAAAAACAAAACCCGGAGTGTAGCCCCGATGTCGGTTGGATGTCATATTAACAACTTACCCACAATTCTTGCAGCAAAGCCGTCTCCAAATGTAATGCTTTCTATTTATTTGGATATTGTCGGTACGACCGAGAAGTGGGAGATGTGTTTTTTTTTAATCCATCACTCGTACATAATACGAGTAATAACACAAAGACTACAATGTAAAATAATAAAGTAATTAATTACCAAACGCAATTAAAATACATTAACAACAAAGATTATTGATTACTTATCATTTAATACACGACGGCGTAGAGCTGCTAAGAAAAGTACTAATTCAACTTGAAACACGTGAAATTCGACTTGAATGTACGGGTTAATACAATAGTCAACACGTAATTGTAGCCGCTATTTACCAACCTCCTCACAAGGCAATTTTTTAAGTGGGCTGAATCCGATCCCGTAGGCTCGGGAAAACATTCTCCATAGGTTCCGCATACGCGGGATGGTTTCGTCTACCTCCCCAGACGAGACTCTGCCCGTAGGCATAGCTCCGTTTGGAATCCTCACTTGTCCAAAGGTTGAGAGTTCAACACCTAATTGCGCAACACGTAACTGTATAACACACAATTGTAACCACCCAGAGAGGGGCATGATATATCTATTTATAGTAAATAGCGGTCTACGTATTCATTGTCTAGGGATTTACCTTCAAACTTCGGTATCATCAGTGATAGTTTTCATTTATGTATGACACGTGGGCAGTGCACGGACTCCATATAACATCGTCCAGGCCTGAGCCCTGGAGAGGTCAACCTTGTTTCACCAGCAAAGGGCTGCCTTTTGACCAGACCGGGCACTAACTTTATCCTACGAGATAAACGGACGCCTACTGCTACCTACACTAACCCTTGAGTGTCTCTTGGAAATTGTATTGGGTGAACATTAGTATTCTACAAAAACTTTTGAAAAAATGTAACGTAAAGAGTTTGCCAATTTGCATCTGCGCAAAGAACTGCAGAAGGTTTCAGTGATAATTCTTATGAGTTATAATTTCGACGGAAGTCGTACCATAATATATTATTTGGCGAGCACCATATTAATAACATTAGATAAGCAGATGATGGCGTTGATGGCGAACACAAAAAGAAAACTGTAGGAACTGCTGTACAATATATTAAAGAAAAGCGAGAAGTAATGTCTGACCATCAATATCATAATGTATGGAAGACAAAAAGCGAAACAACAGAATAAACGTGGTTCAAATTGTAAACGTTAAAATCAAGTATCTACAGAATTTGAAATATCTGGCGAGTGTTTTAACAGATGAGGGAAAATGTGAAAAATGACGCACTGAAAGATGCCTTTGATATGCACAACAAAGTTTTAAAAAATTAAGAAAATTTCTTTACATAAAGATAGTGTGAAACTGCTATTTTAAAACTGGTAAAATGTTTAGGAATGGCTTTAAATGGGGCAGACAAAAGAAAGATTTGACAACATTATATATATATATAAGTGAACACTGAAGTCAACACTCAGAGGCGACAGCCTGGTTCATGCTGGACGCAATCGTCAGGCCGCGAATGTTCACTTTTACATTTATATTTACACACGCTCTATCTCTGATATTTAGCACTTTATTCCATAAATATAGCACACCTTAAAACTATATTTCTTCATATATATATATATATATATATATATATATATATATATGTATGTATGTGTGTGTGTGTGTGTGTGTGTGTGTGTGTGTGCGTCGAGACATGCTACATTGAATCATTTAGATAAGTTTTGTTTACTTATGTTTAATTGGATCCTTCATATTCACGAAAAAGCTTTTTGGTGTTATTATTAAAGGAAGAGAGAAAATCGGTGTGTTGATACATATTAACATATAGCATACGTTCAAATATTTTTAGCACACACACACACACACACACACACACCTACACACACACACACACACACACACACACATATATATATATATATATATATATATATATATATATATATATATATATTCCCAGGTAAGTTGAGAAATTAATTCAAAAGAGTGCTCACTATAGACTAGGGCAATATTATTTATTTTACGATATTAAAACAACATCTAAAAATCGCTACATATTTGCATACCAATGTGTCTCCTAACACAATTATAAATTACTCATTATTATTAATGAACGATTAATTTGGTTTCAAAAGCAAAATACATCCCCTTTTTTTCGAAAAAAAAAGAGGTTACACGGCTTTAGGTCTTTACCCTGATCAACCAATCGAATATCACCTACGTTCGATTCAAACTAAACGAAAAAAAGAGAAAAAAATTAAAAGTTTCTTTCATAACTTATGTTAAATATTTTATACACACTTCAAGATAGAGTCTCATGTAGTGAAAGATATTTTACCTAATAATATATATAATAATATTTTACCTATAATAATAGCTTCTAGGGTTCTGTGTTTACCTTGATAAAATATCGTTTCCAAAAACGTTTAAAATCAATCTAATTTACGTACCTTAAGAGCGATTTATTGCGAAACGCGTTGCTGTGAGAGAAAACGCAAAGAGACCGGGATATTTTAGCATTTTTCAGCTCGATTTCGTGTAGGTTTCTATGGATTTGTTTTTGTGAATGTAACTTCATGATTAATACGAGTAAACATTATTTTGTCGACCGTCGTATATTCTTTAAATGCTGTTGAATAAAATGAATATGTGACATCGATTCTGACCGGGTTATGTCACGATAAGCCGCCGAGATTTTTAGTAATTAAGTGCCAAGTCTTCTTGAATCACTTTTTATTAAGAACTGACCCAACTGTTCTTTTTCTTTTCTCGGCTCCAGTTCACACAAGGGCGAAGAAAAATTAAACAGGCCTTACTCGGCCATCTTTCCTTTTCTTGTATCTCCTCCAAGAGTGGCACCAATTCTAATAGTCTTTGGGTTCGAGACATAGCCACCAAAATCGCATCAATCTTCCTAGTTGTGATTGGACATCTCATACTTACCCACTCTTTTACTCAAGCTCTTACTCATTCTTTCTCTCTTCCAAAAAAGAAAAAAGAAAGAAAGAAGAAAATCTGATAGAAATTAAAGTTTGGGGGCGTTGCCATCTTCACTTTTGATTATTTGCAAGCAAAGAGGCCAAGTTCTTGAGATTAAAAGAAAGAAAATATGACGAAAAACATCAAACTTCACAATTCAAGATGGAACTTATAATCAGATGCACCGGTGTCGCGTTAAGATCGGGCACATCGGTAGGGAATCGGACAGACTCAAAATTTTAATTCCTATCCAGGTAAAGAAGCAGGTAGAAATTATCTAGTCAGCCAAACCTGCATCCCGATCCAATTGTTGAATACGTTTGATGGTTCAATTGACGTTATATCCGACAATAATGATCTACATATATCTTTAATTGACGTCAAGATCTTTATATTTTCTGGGCTTGTGAGAAAGAGAGAAAAAGCCAAAATACAAAGGGGAAGAAGAAAAGCAAATATGTTTAAGAATGCAATTAAATACAAACAGATGTTAGTAGAATTAACATTAGTAAGCAGTCGGGTCCGGGGAAATAAGGAGTGAGTTCTTATAGTTAAATTGATTGGCAATTATGAGCTGTTGTATCTCTGTAGGGATATAATTATTATTAGGAATAAATAAAAATGAAATAATAATAATAATAATAATAATAATGAAAATTATAAATAAAATAAAATAAATCAATAACATAAAAACGTTGTATAAAATAAATTAAATAAAAATTTAAAATAGTAAAAAATACTCCCAGCATGCAACAAAAACTGTTTCTGCCGGAAATACGAACATCCCTAAAAGATGTTAAATTCAATCTCTTCACCACGAACCTTTGTACGGGCAACACGTGTCCAATTTCTCTCTGTGATATGCCTTGTAATACTACGGAGTAAATTCTCTCTTTTACATGTACCATAAAACAATTGTAAACTAAAAAATACACACGCCAATACACACAGAAATATAAAATAAATTGTATGAAATTAATATACAATGCTTTTCCTGTTATTTGTGTATGTTTTATATCCTGTCAAGTATGCTTTTATCTCCGTAAACACAAGACTAATTTCTGCTGCTATGATGTGAGTGAATCTACCACATCTCAAACGGTTCACTTCTGTGGTACATATCCAATCCCCACAAGATAAAAGCCGAAGGAGATCAAGCCTCGACAGGCGGAAACATTCAATTTACTTACAATGGGCTCGCCTTTTGCTCGTTTCACACACCCCGTCGTTCTTTTGAGCGTTTATTCCTTTAGAATTGGATTTCCTTCTAAAGTCTATTCATTCTCTTTCACTCTCAGTAGCTCCTTGCATCTTAGTAGCATTATCGCCTTGCTTCGGGTAAAATGATTAAAAAAATATCTCCCCTTTTTACTATTGACCGTAGAATTACGATCAGGGTGCTTGCGCTGAAAAGCAAACTAAATTAAGATGAAACACGTACGTATCAAAATTTAATAATGATTCAGATATTAGAAATTCAAAGTAATGTTATAATTGTTGAAAATCGTAGTTGACTGGAAAGCAAGAGGTTGGAAGAGAGTTCCACCAGCGAAAAGTGTGAGAGAAGAAACTGTTAGCATATAAGTCATGGTCACATTAAGGAATTTCAACGATCGAAATATGAGACGTAACTGCCAATCTAGTAGTGAACCTTCCTCTTTGTTACCTCGACTTCATGAATTTAAGTTGAAAGTGGAATCGGCGTGCCGAGATATGAATCCATTCTCCATCCACCATGGATTTAACGGGGTTCTTTAGACTTGGTTGGCAACCAATCTAGGAAATGGAAAATTTTGAATGTACTTGGTTACAGAAATCCAATGCAACAGTACTGCTATTACAAAACAGATAACTATTGGTCTAGATGGGGTTCCACTGGGCAGGATCATCTAAAATCTTTTAGCCTAACATCTTTTTAAATCACGTGTCTCATCGTCAGGCAACAAGAAAACGACATTGGAAGGCATGGTTTCTTAATCTCTAAAAAATCTGCACAAATCGATCTTTATTTTTATATTTTAAAAAGTGTTTAAATATTTTCGTCGTCAAGATCATTTCTATTAATTTATTCGTAAATATATTACTTACATTCTGCGGGGAAAGAATAGTTTCTTTCATAGATCAGCGCCTCACATATTGATTTAAGAAATTCTATTAAAGTTTTACTGCATTGGATGGCGGGGCAATATCTTCTTAAGAATTATAAAATTGTATGCTCGACATGTTATATTAATTTTGACAAGAATTTGTCGTTTATTTTTATTAAATTTCATGCTTCTTTACGACGTGTGTGATTTTGAATTTCCACAGATTTCTTTTCTTTTGTTTCATCTGCGAATTTTCAGGACATTTTGGCAAATATAATGGAATGGTTTTCCGTCGTCTTTATGGTTTAAAATTCTGAATAGTCCTCTTAGCCTGGTCGGCGCTCAAGGCAGGCGAGTATTAACTGATTAATTCATTGATTTTTTACGGTTTATCAACCCTTTGCAAGTTAGTTTAATCCAGAAAATATTTTTAGAATGTCAATTTTTTTTTAGATAATTATGGTTTAATGATACAAACCTTAGTAATTAACCAATAGCTGGGGGAGAAGAGGTGGATTCATAACTTTCTCAAGGGTATTTGAGTATAAGTGAATATAAAGAAGCAGACTGGAATTCGAACTCGGCACTCAAATTTACATCACCCTCACATACAATCTTACAGCGACTGGTATTCCCAAGTGGTCACCCATCTAGGTATTGACAAGACTCGAACGTTGCTTCTATTCGCTGATTGTGCGAAAACCGATGTTTCAACGGGATATGGCCGAAAACCACATAATGATTTGAAGCAATGTTTTACAAAGCCGATACTCCAAGTGGTGCTACCGGCGAGGAAAAATGTATATTTATTAATATATTAATTCCAGTAATCACTGTACGATATCTATCTATCTATCTATCTATCTATCTATCTATCTTTCTTTCTTTCTTTCTTTCTTTCTTTCTTTAACGTCCAACTCAGACATTAACCGAGTGTTTTTATCGAGACACCATCACAAGGAATGTTGCCGTTCAAAGCATGAGACCCCATCCTAGCTTCATACCTTTCCCAACGGTATTTGTTCGTCAATCGACATCTCCAGTTGCCTTGATCTATCCACTTCCCTTCTCCACATCCTTTCACCTTTCATTCCTATCTGCTCTCGTTCCAAATCTTCTGTAACCCCCTTGCCATGATCGATCCACTGTCTTTCTCTTTCTCCACACCACTCCTATCTGCTCTTCCTCCAACCCTTCTATAACCCCTTGCGTGATAGTGGCCTCTAGCGTTGCTTGGGGTGATACGCTTAAAAAAGAAAGTGAATATAACGATCTCAACGCGAACTAGAACTCGACTCTCCGATTAAAAATCCCGGGTCATTATCCATTACATCACTTACACAGGCAAGCTTTCAGCATCTGGAATTCCCAAGCGGTCACCTCTCTAGGTACTGACCAGGCTCGATGTTGCTTAACTTCGAAGAATCGTCCGGGAACCAGTGTGTCTACCTGTTATAGCCGTAAACCAGGCAGTAGAGTACAGATTATTATTGCTATTTAAACTATAGCTGGTGGGTTGAGAAGAGAGGGGAGTCATTCGTTTTTAACCAAGCTACGCAAAATAGCTGTTCTCTCTTTAGACAGCATTTGCATGCGATATTTTTCATTGAATTCGTCCAAGAAGATCTCTTTTTGAATGTATTCTGAGAGCTGTCATATCAGATGGCATGTTTTATTAATTAATCAAAAATCGCATTTTTTTTTTGCTTTGTTTATTCGCGCATTGCAAGTGGAAGCCATTATCAGCAGATGCTTTCATTGTACAGAAATGTGCAACCAATAACCAATTTTGCACTTTCGTGCTAAGTTTCTCGCTTGAGATTACCTGCTGAACGATGCTCCACGGTCGACTGCACTGGTTGAGGTAAATATTGAGCAAATCATGACATTGCTTGCATATAACCGTCAACGTTGAACGACACGGAGGTGTTGTTCCAGTATAATGAATATATTGAAATCAAAGACGGAAAGTCACTGACAGTCACTGGCCTATCAGTTAAGCGACAAACTGCTGAGATATATTTTACATTTTGTGTGTCAGGATAGGTCAATTAAGATTGAGAGTGAGTTCGATGCTCACTGGGTGTTACTTATTATATGACTTGCTCAACATCTAAGCGCCTAATACACGCGCCTTGTGCCACATTTAAGCTACGCTTAGTAAATAGCTATTTAAATTTTGTTGAAAAAACCTCAGTAGATCAGCTACGACTGAATATCAAGTTCGATCATAACATGGCGCTGAATACATGCGGCCTTGTGCCTCCTCCAAGCTACGCTTAGTAAATACCTATTTATATGTCGTGTGTCTCGCTACGGATGAGTAGTGTTGCCGGTACTCACTGCGTGCTCCATTCTCGCGGCCTTGTGCCACATCGAACCCGCGCTTAGTAAATCGCAATTTACACAACGTGTATCTCGTTAGATCAGTTACAACAGAGTAATGAGTTTGATAATCTTTTTATGCTCCATACTCGCGGCCTTGTGCCATATCGATGCTACGTTTAGCAATTCGCTATTTACAATTCAATGTCACTTGGATATGGCGTATGGCTATCAAGCTGTCCACGCAAGATCAGTTAGAACTGAGCAGTGTCTTCACTGGTTGCTCTATATTCTCAGCCTTGTGCCACATCTAATTTCCGCTTTGTAAATCGCTATTTATATTTCGTGTGTCTCGCTAGATCAATTACGACTGAGTAGTGAGTTGGAACTTTATCGGGTGCTCCATACTTTCTGCCTTGTGCCACATTTAAGCTAGGTTAATAAATCGCTATTTAAATTCCATTGAGCGATGAAGTGCAAAGACTAGTAAACTTGAATTACTATATCAATTTCGATTGGGTTGTGAGTTCTATCATTACTGAGCGCTGCATGCTAATGGCCTTGCGCCTCACCTAAGCTACTGTTAGCAAGTTTTTATATTTAGATTTCACATTTTACATAAATTGAGGTGGTTGGTAGAAATTTAGTATTTACGGTTGATATTACATCACTCTCAACACTTAAAAACTTTTTTTCTCTTTCTTAATAATCTAACCTATTGTAGCGTTTTTCTATTGCGACTTCGGATTAGACTTTCTATAATTTTCTCTAACTCAAGCCGCATTCATGCTGGGATTGCAAAGGAAACCTCTTCTATCAGTTCCGTTGGAGGACCAATCAACTGATTCAGAAAAATTAATTACGGTTTCTAATAAAAAAATAAAAATATGACGACTAAATTCGATGAATAATGTCCGGTACTAATTAACGTAAGGAAAAAAAAGTATTCTATAAAAATAATCTCAAGCTCTTGAAAGCATGAAAAATGGAGAGGTATAGTCGGCACATCTGAATTTCAGCAAAAAAAGAGAAGTTTTAAGCGTATAATGCTCAAAGCAAGCTATCAGTACATTACAAAAAGCACTTTAGCTGTAGCGGAAAAAATCACTGTATACAAAAAGCACGCTATCAGAACATTACAAAAAAGAACCTAAGCTATAGCGGAAACATCAGTGTATATAAAAACAAGCTATCAGTACATTACAAAAAGCACTTTCACTAAAACAAAAAAACATTAATGTATATAAAAAGCAAGCCAGCAGAAAGTGGAACAGTGAAACTGTTCTAGATTATGACAGCAATAGACTATTACAAGATATGATAGCAGAAATCATTTGATAAAAAAAAACAAGTTTAGCATTTTAGTTGAAAATAAAAGCAAATCACTGTTTTACCCTTATCATTATTTTATCTCAGTAAAAGCTCTTTAATTTTAACCGTCATTGAGAACCTTTATTTCCTTCCATCATCATGGCTGATACTGACTTCCGGGAGAGTAACTCATTATATCTTTTCTGTTTTCCATTGATATGAATTGAAGCGATGATCAGTTGCTGTTATGAATGATCACTGTCTTGTCTAGACAGTTTTCTCGTCAGAATCTTTCTTACACATTTATAAGTCGAACGTTCGCACATGCATTGAACATTGCTGTCGCATCTGGTATGGTCATACTTCTATGTTTCTGTAGATTATTAATGAACTCCAAAGGACAGTCTGCAATGTTATCGGTCCTGGCCTGACATCTCGATTTCAGTCACTTTCCGTAACGTAGTGGATGTAACCTTAAGTTTCATGCAAACAGTTCCTTCTCTCGCACTTCTCGCACTTCTCGCTTGACCTAAATTACCAAAGGTCTTTTCATAGCCATTTCTTTCTTTTTTGAAACAAAAATGCTGTTGTAGATCAAGTCGCATCACACCAGTGGGTAAGAAATTCGGGACTTCAGACTGAGCGATACGTTCTTGCTGCTCAGGACCAGAGCTTGTTTACACGTAAATACCAAGCTAATGCATTGCTTAATAGTACCAAACCAAAATGTATTTTCTGTGACCAATACATTGAGACTATTGGCTATCTCAGAATGCTCAATACTCCAACTCAGTGAGTACAAAAAACATCATGACAGGGTAGGTTAATATCTTCATTGGAAGATCTCTCATCACAATTGGTTAAAAACAGCTGTAAACCGGTATGAACCTCATCTTGAATCTGTAGCTGTCGCTGTCGCTGAAGGAGCAGATGTTAAAATCTTCAGGGGGTTTTCTATCAATAAAATCCGAACAATACAACCAAGTCGAGCAGACATTATTATCAAAGACGGAAAGAAAAATTGTTTGCACGTTGATTGACATGAGCGCGCCAAGTGAGAAGCACATCTCTGCGAACGTTTTGGAAAAGAAAAACTAAGCAGGTGCAAAGACCTAGAGATGAAAATCGGAAAATTGTGGCACATAAAATCTAAAACTGTTCCCGTTAATAATAATATGCTTACGGAGTAAAGCTAGGTAGAGCCGGCTGTCTCAGGTATACTTATCCTCTATAGCAGTGTTTCTCAACTGCTGTTCCCCAGAGCCCAGGTATTATGGTGGTTGTAGTAAGAATGTGGCATTTTCGTGCAAGGAATATAGTATCGTTCTTATGGGTCAGTGATTGTGATTAGCTAAGTTTAAAATAAGACAAATGATGACCATCCTTTCCCATCCCCACTTTGTATTTTTACATTTTACATTTTTAGGACTTCATAGAATCTCTGGGGGCTACTATGTTGGCTGTAGTAAGATTGGTAATTGAGAATGTGTTGTTTTGGTGAAAGCATTATTGTGGTATGTTTGGGTCAATGATTGTGGCTAGCTAAGTTTAAGATAAAACTGATGATGACCATCGTTCCCCATCCCCACTTTTGGCCTTGTGCCACATTTTTACCCAAACAATCTATACATATGAGGACTAGTAAGGACTTCATAGAGTCTCTGGGGTACTATGGTGGCTGTAGTAAGATTAGTAAGTAAGAATGTGTTGCTTTGGTGCAAGGATTATTGCGATATGTTTCGGTCAGTGATTGTGGATAACTAAGTTTAATTATAAGTGAGATGAAGACAAACCATTTTTGGCCGTGTGCCGCATTTGTAGATATTCTTACACTAAATACCGTTCCCCAGATCCCTAGGGTTCCGCATGAGGTCACTAGCGGAGTCGCGAGAAAAAGTGATAAATAGGATAATACAGTATTGAGTAATTTTTATTTAATTTTATATTCGTAATTTTAATATACACGTACGGCATATTCTTGGCTTCAACCTCTCATATTATTAAAAAGTATAATAATCACAGGGAATGTATTTAGCGATGCCTATATGCTGTCTAGGTGACACTGTCTTTACTGGTGAGTGGACAGGACTTGGACGTGACTCAAGTACAGGGCGCATGCATGGTACCCATATATGTTTACTACGTAAACGTCGAAAAAATATAAAAGAGATGGATAATGCTATTTTAATTTTAATTTTTCCTTCCGCTTGTGCTGTTAGGCGTCGCGTTGAGACAGTCGTCTGTCAGCGACAAGGCGAGTGGCCTGGAGGAGAGATATCTCCTGGCCTCAGAGAGTGTCTGCCACTGAGTCGCTCCAGCGTCTTCTTGGTCTGCCTCTTGGTCTGAGGTTGTATGCTCGTAGGGCTGGTTGGTTGATAGGCATACGAGTGAGTGTCCGAACCACTTAATACTCTATCATTCGATGTGTTGTATGATTGGTATTGCTCCTACCATATCTCTTATTGCTTTATGCGTGATCTTGTATCGACTGGTCTTGTTCTCTTCTTCCTCAGGCATTTCATCTCACAAGTGATCAGTTTTCTCTCAAGGGCTTTTGTTAGGGTTATGTCTGGCACTATATCAGCATTGGTAGGAAAATGGCATTGATGAAATTTGCCTTGGTGTTCATGGAAATGCTAGGATGTTTTAGAAGAGGAGCAAGTTGGGAACTGACTGCGTCGGTTTTCTGATATCTGGTCTTGATTTCTCTGTCTAGTTAGCCATTTTCAGTAAACAGGCTACCCAGTGAATTCAAATATCTGGGCGGCATATTTACTGAAAACGGCAAAATAGTCAGGGAAATCGAGACCAGATAGATATTAATAAAGGTATATAATAATTATTGTGCAAAACTCCCTGAGACATGAAAACTATTTCAAAGGTTTTACACAGTTAAAAAGGCTGATAAACAGTGCTCTATCGTAATGACATTTGGGATATAATTAATCTAAAGGCGGTTTCGAATTTGGATATAAGTCTTATTTGATTTTTGAGCAATCTGTTTTTACAAAAAAGTGCCTTTTTTTGAACCTTCAAATCACGTTATACCGTATGTTTATTTTCTGATTAGTTATGTGTATTACGATAAACTATCCGGTGACAAGGCCATTGATCAGGAGAATGGAGAGTGTTATCATCTTGGAACAACGTTTTTATTGCTGTTGTTCCCAGGTCCACCCTGACGCTCGGCAAATAGTGAACCCCCAAACAAAAACAAAGCAATATGAAAGTACAAAAATACATTTTATAGTAAAATTACCAACGATACATATTTATAGTAATATTATCAACAATTCATATTTAAATCAAAATGACCAACAATACATTTAATAGTAGAATTACAAATAATACATTTTTATAACAAAATGACCAACAATTCATTTTATCCGTAGTTGAAGACGTACAATTGCATTCAAAATGCATTTAGTTGAAGCTACAAAATTGTGTTCAAATTATTTACATTTCGACATCACAGTTTTATCCTTATTTTCCCATATTTACAGAAAGATATGCCGTTAAACAAAATCAACCATCCAATTAATTTCTGATAAGGCAAAAATGACTTTAATTTGGTTGGATTGTTTTCCTTATCCGTCGTATTCAGTCGATAGTGTAACTTAGCATATCCATTTATTAAGACTTTTCCAGAATTTTATAAATGAAAATAAAAACAAACATCTTCCCTGTTTGCTTTCTTCGTCTGGGATATTTATTTTATCAGAGAGATAAATGCTCGTGAGATGCTGGAATTTTAAAATCGCCTGAAAAATTGTAAAATATGGAGGGAGAAATGATAAAGATGTTTTTCAATAAAGTTAAATTTCTGCTATAAAAAAATGACTAAAACTTTTATTAATCATCTTGCAAATGTTTTCTTATTCCCAAGAGCTTTCTACAAGAAATGCCCGTTCTCCACTCTCACTAAGAAATTTACAGGGCAAAAAAATGTATCTATCTGAAAAATTTTCGTATTTATAATAAGTCCCTTCGCTTGGATCAAGCCTTTTCTATTATTTATTTTTCTTCTTCCCACAATATCTATCATTTAGTATGTTACGTTACCAACCAGAAACACCGCATAATGGTAACACACGAGTGACGATAGCGTCTTTATCTAGCTAATGTATTACCGTTAGGTGGTAGATATTTCTGGGAGGTAGATGTGCGAGATAAGATGAGACGTTATCTATGCATTTAGAGTTGTAGGTACATACACACAAGCCATACATCCAGTTAATATAAATAAAGAAAAACATCCTTGATAATGGCTGAAAGTATAGACGAAAGCGTTCGTAATCCCAGAACATTTTCGACACGCACTGTGTCCAGAAAAGAAAATACATGTTCGAACACAAGAAAAAATAACTAAAAAGTTTAATAGCAGTAACTTTTCTGTCGTCTTTAATGAAACATGTATAAAAGCGGGATTGCTACCTAAATACCCTATATATATATATATATATATATATATATATATATATATATAAATTTAGACATAGATGGAGGCTGATTAATATATATATATATATAAATATATATATATATATAATGTAGTATATATATATATATATATATATATATATATATATATATATATATATATATATATATATATATATATATATATATGTATACATGAAAAATTTCTCAGAGTTAACCTGTAGAAAAAGACAATATTGATAACTGTAAAAGACAATAGGAAAACTGTAATATTTTGCCCACGCGTTTTGTCCAATGTGGACATTTTCAAGGCAAAAACGAAATTAATTTATTAAAACAAATTAACTAATAATAACAATGCAAAATGTTCTTAACAACTGGAAGAATTTAGAAAACGCTATTATATTCATATTGTCAACTGAAAATTACGTCAAGTACTGTCACGTGTGAAAATGTTGTTTTTCTTACTGTGTTGACGGATTCAACCATTTTCATTTGCTTTCTTGATACAGTTGTGTACGTTTGTTTCGGAGAGAAGTAATTCTGTCAGGAAAGATGAATTAAGGAAAAGGCCTGGGCGTATATTAATATCTTGATACTATTCAATGGTGGTACTCTCGAGGATTTTCCTTCTGAGATAGATATTTTCTTTTTTTTTATGAGTGTAGCATTTTAAAATCAAACTTGTGGTTGTATTTATTTCTATGTATGACTAGTGCATTAGTTAAGTTGATTTTTATGCTCATAGATGCGTTTTTTAAAATTTCTGCCTGTTTCTCCAATATATTCGGAGGAACAGTTTTGGAAATTTATTTTATAAATGCCTGCTTCAGAAACATAATTGCTATTAGTGTTTGAGGATCTGAGTATATCCATAATGGTTTTGGAAGTGTTTGTGACTATTTTAAGATTATTTAGATGGGATAGGTTGTTCTGGATAGTGGACGTGACAGAGGTGGTCGGTAGTATTATGCATCAGTTTTCATGTAATTTATTATTGAGGATTATATTATTATTTTTCAGTTGTATATTTTGTATGCCTTTCTATCTGCGTTGTGGATATATATATATATATATATATATATATATATATATATATATATATATATATATATATATATATATATATATATATATAATGTAGTACATATATATATAATGTAGTACATGCATATATATAATGTAGTACATCTATATAATAAATGCGAATGTGAATGTGTCACTGTGTTACACGTTTTCAATTAAAGGGAGACAACTTTCTAACTTTTTATAGCTCATGTTATAGAAATTTGGGATTCCCAAGTTTTGTTTACTGCGTTTGTTTTTTGTTATTTTCGGCGTTTTTTACATGATTTTTTTGCGTTATATTTTTTCGTACCATAACAAATTTTATAACTTGTAAATAAATTTTGAAATAATCGAAATTAATTGCGAAATCCAGCGAATGTCATCGATAAAATAAAAATAATTGTTTTGTACGGAAAGTTAGGACCTACGCACATCAAATTGACTTTTAAATTAAGTGGCGGCAGAAGAATTATCATTGACCTTTTAAAAGGTAAGTTTAAATATTAATGCAATACATAAATGCTGTGATCAGTTTTAAGTTCTTCTATCGTTTATTATTGCCTATTCCATACGCTGTATGCCGCTCAAAAAGAAATCTCCGCCAACAGAAGACGAGATTGTAATCAATCAATCGGCTGCAACGTGGAAAAGAAAGTCTATTATAAATGAAAACCCAGATCAAGCGGCAGCCAGAAGAGCGTCCAATGCTGAGAATATGCAAAGGGCGGCAGTCTAACATGTTTCACTTTATGAAAGCTTCGTCAGAGATCAAGACAGAAATGGGAAAAAAATCTAAAGCAGATAATGGTATGTTGTGTTTGACTATTGGTTAGATACTTGCTTATTTTGTATATATATATATATATATATATATGTATGTATATATATATATATATATATATATATATATATATATATATATATATATATATATTGATTTCTATGTATTCGGAAGAGATAAGTTTATATATATATATGATGTAGTATATATATATATATATATATATATATATATATATATATATATATATATATATATGTGTGTGTGTGTGTGGAGGTTGTGACAGCAGCTTCGAGAAGTGCTAGTATACCCACGACGGACCTGCGCAGGATTGCCTTCCTGAAGCAAAGTGTGACTGACACATGGCAGAAGACCAGGTCGGAGGACTCAAGGAAGTAGAGAGTGTTGGTTGATGCTACACTGCCAGTAGAGGTTATTGTGTCTGGACTGCGGTCATATCTAGTGTTAATTGATATCGAGAAGCAACATCTTTTGCTTGGCGAGCTGAGAGTGGCATAGGAAGAAGGGATTGAAAAGGTTCATGAAAGTTGCTTCGGTATGAGGAACTGGTGGCTGAAGTCCGTGAGAGGGGATACTGCCGCACCCTGGTGCCGTTTGTGGTTGGCTGCAGAGGATTTCCTGCTGCCTCCTTAAAGAGATTCCTCAGGTGTGCTGGTATCCAAAAGCCGAATAAGTTAATAAAGATTTATGGTGAGAAAGCGGTGGAAGGCAGTGCATGGATTATCCAGAAATTCGTACTGAGTCGCGTCCAACTAACAACATAGACTGGTTGCAACTTAACATTATCCAGCTGTTGTGGGCCCACCGTGTGGAGAGCTACTGAGCTTAATGGGCCGAAACTTTGCTGAAGCACGGCGCTCAGCTGAAGATTGCATCTGGTCTGGAGCACTTGATGTGTACATGTATTCTCTCTCTCTCTCTCTCTCTCTCTCTATATATATATATATATATATATGGCTACTTTTGTCGTGATTTTATAACATATTTATGTTGTAATATTCAAATAAATAATTATATATATATATATATATATATATATATAGCACAATGCTGTAGTACAATATTGTGGTGCAATACCGTTTCAACATATTTAATTGAACCATAGCTGGCATAAAGCGAATGCATGCCAAAACGAGAAAGCTTCTCACTTGCCACCGTATACATCATTCTTAAGCTGATGTTGATCCACTGTATGTTTCTAGATCTGAAGGAATAAGAGGATTAGTTCAACTAGAACTGACTTACAAACCCACAACAATTGATTTTCAAAGATACCGGGAAACTACAGGCAACTGGCTGATGATCTGTGTCAAAGAACACGAAAGAAATAAACTATTTTCGGAAATAAAGGAAGCCCACAAATTCAAAAGAGAATTTCTTTTCGCGATTTTCTTTTCTTTTATTGATATCTATCTATCTCGGCGGGTTCCTATCTATCTATCTATCTATCTATCTATCTATCTATCTATCTATCTATCTATCTATCTATCTATCTATCTATCCAAAAGGTCGACTTAAGTAGACAAGTAGTTTAATCAGCGCCAATGCTTCATATGGATATATTCCTTGACATTAGCTATAAACATCAACTTGAACTGCACAATCAATTCACACTATAATGTACTCCGAAATTTATTAAGAAAGAAAATGAATTATTTTATAATAAATGAAAACAAACGATTGTTGGTTGGGCTGAGATACCACCGTAAAGGCGACGACATTGTTATTTAACAATATGTCAATTAAAAGAAGAAAGGGGTAGGAGAACGGATAAAAAAAAATAGCGAACAGACGAAGAAACGACAAAACAATAACGAAAAGACAAAAAAAAAAATCCAACGAGAAAAACAAATGACAAAATCGAATAAGAACGTGTTTTAAAGAGAGATAAAAAAGAAAAAAAGAAAGAAAATGCAATTAAAATAAAAAGGAAGATTTTTAATTACGATAATTTCCGTCTAATTTTAACGAAAGACGAACTTAGGGCGGTCTAAGGCAACGAGAACAAATCACAGTCATGATAAAAATTAAAATTCCAAAAGTTGATAAATTTATTAGCGCTGTGAGAATTTCCTGTCAAAAACACAAATTATTCGCTGATAATAATTTGATTGAAAAACGCTAAATTATTTCCAAGTGTCATTTCTATTTAATTGATGATTGCGAATTGATTGAAATATTCACTCCAGACAGTTTATTTAAAAAAATAAGAAAAAGAAGCCAAAATCAACCCCTCGTTCTGTCACCGGCATATGCAATCTTCCTTACTCATATTGTCCATTTTTTATCTAATTTATTCTATCTTTTATTTTACTTCATCTGTTGGAATTAATTTTGCGTTTTACGCATTTTCTAAATCTCTCTTTCGTTCTCTCTTTCGCTCTTCTTGTGTCTCGCTTTCTCGTTCTTTCTTTATCGTAAAATTCAAGTTCCGTATCATAAAACGCATCTTTTTTTCCTTTCTTTTTATATTTCCTTCTCTCTTTCGCTCTTCAGTCTCGTTTTCTAGTTCTTTCTTTATCCAGAAATTCACGTTCCGTATCATACAACGCATCTTTTTTCCTTTCTCTCTAACTTTCCTTCTCTCTTCTGTCTCGTTTTCTCGTTCTTTCTTTATCGTAAAATTCACGTTCCGTATCATACAACGCATCTTTTTTTTCTAGCTCTGCTTCTCTCTTTCGGTCTATTTAGGTCTTGCTTTCTCGTTCTTTCCTCCTTCACTCTAATTCTTATTTTCCCATCTTTTTTTTTCACTCCCAATTTCTCATTCTCTCGTTCTCGTTTTACTTTCTTTTCTCTATCTACTCATCACTGTCTTTTCCGTTCTGCCTTTCTCTCGCCGTATCTTATTTAATTTCTTTCTTTCCTGATATATTTTTTTTACCTCTCTCGTTTTTTTCTCTATTTCTCTCTGACTCATTTTCTCTTTGCTCATTCTCTTTTTACCGTTCGCTATTTTATTCTTTCTGTTCCTTTATTCCCCCCTCTATTTTTATTCTCATACTCATACCCCAAATTTTATCCTTTTTTTACTAAAAGCAATGCTCTGCATTTTAAATTCGATTTCACCCAGT
>OZ038483.1:66572972-66600472 GCA_964036315.1 Acanthosepion esculentum
AATGGATAGAAAGGCTGAACGTGTTAACATCTTGGTACATCATATGTTAACATTTTAATTTAAATGCTGAATGTCTCTGTATTTTAACGGTTCGATGTAAACTGTAAACGACGTTTATTCTATTAACGACCACTTCCAATCGCAATATATATATATATATATATATATATATATATATATATATATATATATATATATATATATATATATATATATATATATATATATATAAGACTAATTTCATCAGTAACAATATCACTTGTCTGAAGAAGTTCTTTCTCGGAACTAAACAAATCCCTGATAAGTTTATAAGACCAGAACAAAAATTATATCCACCAAACCTTTATCTTTAATTAATATAATAAGGGGTGTACTGCTGCGCTGTTGGATTCCCCTGGAACTAGGAATTCTTCATAGCTGAGAAAAGAAGAGATGCGTCATTTTGATCCCAGCTCAAATATCAGAGAAAAGAACGTTGACTGAAAGTAAAAATGAGATAGAACGAGACTTGGTCCCTAAGTAGAGAGCACTGATATCGTAGGCAAATAAATGGTCGGGAGCGTCATTGTCATAATTGGAAAAATACCACTGAAATGCTGATCCTCGTCAGAATGACATATTCGTACTTAATCCTATAATTAAGCATGCTGTGTAATTATTGAATGCATTGGTAGCGTAAGGGTTATCAGTGCAGAAAAAAATTGGAGAGCATCGAGCCGAGTTCAAATTCCGGTCGATACTATTGTTTTCACTTCTCGCTAATGGTACTGGAAAGGCTATTTTCTTCCAGCTATGGGTTAAATATCATGTCTGATTGGACATTCTTGCTCTTAGATGGTAACCAGTAAAAGATAAGGAAAAGCTATGAATTCAAAACCAGCATGAAGAAAAACCGGTGATCTTGCCCTAGTCCCACCACTGTTAGTACGGTTTAAGTACGTGTGGCGCCTTACAACTCTAGGGATCATGAAACTAACGTTGAAGCAACAGACATGTGATTCTACAGAAGGATACTGAGAATACCAATTATAAAGTTTTACAGAAAATGAAAATTTATACTTAACATCAGAAAGAGAAAGTTGGAATTTCTAGAGCACTTAATGAAGAAAGAGGGGGTGGTAAATTTTATACTCACAGAACAGACTAGAGACAAGTGGGGTAGATGACAAGTAACGCATAATCTACCAAGCGGGTTTGAGTTAGGGATGGCAGAACAGGGTTTAGGAGAGATGGCAAAAGTACAAAATTTATTAAGAGCTACAAAGGACAGGAAATTGTGGAGAGCCATGACCGCCAGCGCTATGAGAGTAGACGACAAATAGGAAGGAACAGCAAAAGAAGAAGATACATGGTGCCGTTATTAAAACTACTATTATATACAAATAATAAAAATGAATATTTGTCGCATTTTATATTCCTTTTATTGGTAGTGCATTAATATCCATCTCCAGTATTCAGGGAAAGAGGTTATGAGGTACCCAACCCGGGGAAGCAAAGATTTGTATGTTCCTGGCTTCGCTTTCATTAGTCGAAGTCTTTCATTATGCATTGGAATATACACTTTTTATTACCATAAACGCTGACTGATTTTTGCTGAAATTACTAGCAGTATTTTAGCAGATTTAGAAGCGCTTTAGACGACATAAATTGAACCGAAGCCAAAGAGAATACAAGCAAATAAAGTTTTTATCACGAAATCAAAGATATCAATTGAGAAGCCCTTCCCGATAAGCTGAAACTAAGCAGAAATATACTGATATATAAATAAGTGGGAAGATGGAAAAGGGCCAAAAAAAAAAATATATATATATAGACAAGCGAATCTCAAACAAATATACTTTAAAGTTCGCGGCAAATAGTCACTGGTGTAATTACTTCTATCAAAGTGACATTGAGTCGGCAAAAGAATGCTTTACATCTTCAGAAAGTGAAATTCCTGGGGGAACAATGAAAGGTTCTACAAGTGAAACGATGTCTGCGTATTTCGTTGTAATTCACCAATATCATTTTCAGAAATGCCGGTGTAAAAGATTGCCACTCGCATTATTTGGATTAGAATTTATCTTTCCACTTTGTAGGTTTTTTTATGAAAGAGATAATTAATTAAAGAAAACAGCGGATGTGTTTTAGTTCTTTTCAAATTAGGCCCCATGAACTTCTTGAAATTATTTGACCTTTATGGACTTGGTGAATTTTCAAAAATGAATCTGAGTGACATTATCAGAATTACTGGAGAATTCTAATCTGATTTGCCATTGAATCCATTGCAAAAACTCATTGGACAATATCCTACTAGACAAAATCCCAGCTTAAAAGTGGACAAAATCCCAGTTTCATATAAAATTAACTAATAAGACACGGTGTAAATATCATTCATCTGTTATCATATTGTTGGGATACAAAATGCCATTATCTCCTTTTGGTGGAAATGAAGTCACGTGACGATCGCTCAATGATGCCAATGTATAGAGGACGAAGTTGACAGTCCTTCAGTCAGCTTCCAGTTGTCAAACCAAGCATTCGTACTTTTGGCCTGGGCTGAGGCTAAATCTGCTTCCTCCAGCATGTGGCGCAGCTTACAAACCTATGGGTTCGTTTTTCTCATGGAAATATATATTCCCAAGATATAGAAATAAAATCCCTCCGGATCGTAGTCCTCACATTGGGAAAAAAACTAAGACTCACCGTTTTCCGTTTGCGGAATATGATTTCGATATCGACATAGCAGATAAAATCCGGCCCGCTCGGATCTGGAGTCCTAAATATCGATATTAATATGTAAGGCCCTTTCTTTTCGTTTTTCTTTTCATACTGCTTGTTGCGTAGACACGTGTTGTAGTTTCTTTACGTGGGACACATTAAAATATGTGTATATCATTTTGTGTATGACTTGGTGATATAAAACTATCTGCGAACAAAGCATTTGTTTTCGTTCAGTTATTCCGTTAAATATTATAATGTCAATAATATGGGAAACACAAATGGGAGAATAAACCTTTTATTCACAGCTCACCCATTATCTTGGTCAACCCGAAGTGACATGATATTATTAAGTTTCATTATTTTGTAACTTACCCGACAATATATTATTTGCCTCCATATCTTAATATTATACAGGGTGCATCAGAAATATCCCCCACATATACCTCCCACATAATGTTAAGAGTTTAGCTATAGGATTCGGTAGAAATACCTTCCACATAATGGTATTACATAACTAAACAATTACTACTCGTAAGTTCAATAGTACCACAGTGGTGATAGTTTAAAATGTGGGAAATATTTTTGCCGAACTCAGTAGCTAATGTTTTACCATTATGCAGGGGGTATTTATGGGAGGTATTTCTGCCGCACACTGTATTATATTAAGATAACATATACATATATGTAGTCGGTACTCGTTTCATGTTACCATTCATAGTTATATAAAAATAAATAAAGCATAAATTTGTAAGCATGAAATAAACGTATAAATTGGATAGTCTGTTTAATATTTCAATTTAATATTGAAAAGTATATCTTGGATATTCTCCATACCGGGTGTAGCATTCGGCATCTCGACACGGTGTTATGGTTAGCAAGCGTGTCTTGCTAGAATAATTACGACTGAGTAGTGAGTTCGATCATCACTCGTGCCTCATACTTTCGGCCTTGTGCCACATCTTGTCTATGTCTAGAAAATTAACATACCCGGTGTAACATCATAACTGACCACCCCAAAAATGTTTACTATCTAAAAAAAAAAATAATAATTGAGTTACTTTTTCCCAGGTTTTCAGATAAGTTGGTTAGCCGTCTTGACACCATTTGACCTAAGAATCACTGAAAAATCCTTTGTGCCATTCAGATAGACATAGAACAGGTTAAAATCATTTTGTGTCAGCCCCACTCTCTGTCCAACTAAGCAATGCTGAGAGAAAAATGATCATTCATTCCTTCAGTAATGATACCAACATTCATACTCTGGCTTCCATTTTCATTCAAGAACCATCAACAGAATGGTGAGTAAGTGTAAAAAAGAGGGGTCGGTAGAGGGAAAAACTGGATCAGTAGGTTGCCACAGGAAGAGGGATCATCATTTCAACAGATCAAAAGAAATCAATTAGAAAAGATCCAGCTGAATTTATAAGACAAAGAGCAGTGAAAAAAAAAAGACTTGAAAATGAAATCTTATGTAAAACCTGTGAGGCTACGTGTTTCTCCTATAAAGAAAGTTAGAAGGCAAAGGGCGAAGATCATCTTAAATAAGTTAGTAAATGACCCTGGAATAATATATATATATATATATATATATATTTTGGAATTGGACATAGTCCGACAATTTATTTAAAGACATTTCTATTATGTTTAACGTTCTTTTTATAGATACAAGTATTTAAGCAAATGCTCTGTTTTTATAATGAACAGTATTAAATAACATTTACCGGCCTGAATGTCCGAGAAATTTTCATGTCCAATTCAAAAATATATGACGTCATTTGTTTACATTTGATACGCTAGAGCAGATATGAATAGAAGAGATTCATGGAAGATTTAAGTTTAAAGATAGTAAAATCGACCTTGCTAACCAGACGCTTCTTCGTAGCCGAACGATTAAGGCACATCACGGGAAATGATGCGTTCCGTATAGGATACAGGTTCGATTCCTGTCGGAGAACGAACATTTTCTATGAAAATTTCTCGGACATTCAGGCCGGTAAATGTTATTTAATACTGTTTATTATAAAACAGAGCATTTGCTTAAATACTTGTATCTATAAAAAGAACGTTAAACATATTATAAATGTCTTTATATATATATATATATATATTTTAACTTTATTTCAATCCTTCATGAGCTTCTGATCATTACCTAATGATGAACATGTCATTTTCGTTTATGATTGATTTCATCATGATTCTTCTGTTAAGCTTGGTTAGTAATTATACATGCTTATTGCTCCTAATTAGAGTCCAATAGTGTTATAAAACACCTGTAGAATTTTCGTAAGATATCTTTAATACTCTGGCTTCCATCGTCAATGTCCATTCAAGAACCATCAAGAGAATGGTTTATTAAGTTTAAAAAAGGGAACAATAGAGAAGAAAACTGGATCAGGATTTACAACAGCTAGAGGGATCTTCATTTCAACTTAGAGCTATATACATACTTACTGTTCAAAGTGGGGCCCAATAGTTTTATAAAAACCTTGAAGAATTCCAGTAATATATATTTAATCATTTCTAAGATACAACGGTCCAAATCTTAATCTAACAATTGGACAATTTTGCTTTTACACGATTTAGACACTTTGGCTGTTACACCCGGTATAAGTGTATGCATTGGATATTCTTCTTCTTCTTCTTAT
Source organism: Acanthosepion esculentum (assembly GCA_964036315.1). NCBI lineage: Eukaryota > Metazoa > Mollusca > Cephalopoda > Sepiida > Sepiidae > Acanthosepion > Acanthosepion esculentum. Next base: position 66,578,321 of record OZ038483.1, read on the forward strand.
TGTTGTTGTTGTTGTTGTCTCAGTTTGACATTAAAATTAAAAGGTCCTTGTATTTTCAATGTTAAATTTGTTTCTTTTCATAGATGAGATTTATGAGATTGGAATTTTGGGATAAGAGGCTGTGATTTTGTCTACTAGGGTTTTGTCCTATGCACCTTGCGATTAGTTATTACAAGATGTTCTTAAAAGCTAACTTAGGCTTCCGACCAGTAAACGGGTTGCGATCTTCGCAAGAATCAGCACACGAATTGCTTAACAAGTTGCTATTTTTTATGCTTAAATTTAATACATAGAAAAATTAAATATAATTTAGCGGAAGAATTCTTGTGTAAAAGGTTGCTTTAAGCAATTATGCTAGGGTCTAATAAATGGAAAAGAATGACATTTCAAATGAAAGTCGTAGAACTCTTGAATAACTTGTTGCTTAATTTTTTAAGCTAGGATCTTAGAATTAGAAAAGGTATTTTCAAAGTAACGATACCGTTAGAATTCTTGAATGAATGGTTTCTTACTTCTAATAAATAAAAAAAATATTTTGGATGTAACTCAATTGTTAAGGTTCTTGAATAAAGGATTTCTTAATTTTTCTATGCTTCGTTTTAATAAATAGAAAAAAAGTCTTTTTCATATGAAATAAACTATTAGAATTCTTGAATAAATTATTATTTAAATATTTTATGTTTATGTCAGGTATGTAGAAAAAAGATATTTCAGATATAAATAAACTTGTAGAATTATTTAATTCCAGTCTGACTTTCCACTGAATCCATGGCAAAGACCCAATGGACAACATCTCCTTATCCCAAACAGCTTCTTATGCCAAGAGTGAACAAAATTCAAGTTTTATATAAGCTTAATTAATAAGGTGTTATGAATAATCAAGAGTGGTCTCCCCTTGTTTTGTAACTCTGCTCTTTGAGGGAGCTATTTCTGTTTACTGGGACTATAAAAGGACACTATACGCAAACCTTATATTCTCAGTTGAATAAAGCTTTCTTAAACCCTACACCTGCGTACTTTTGTCATTACATAAGTTTAGGCGTAAAAGTCATTCTAAATATTGCTAATTATGCTTTTATGATCATTTGCAATATATAGTTAAAAAGACATTGCAGATGTAACTAAATTTTAAGAATTCTTGAAAATATGTTTTTTTTTTATTTTAGTTCTCCTAGTACAGGGCCCAAGAGTCACTCAAAGTAAAGTGTTACTGCGGGAGATTGTTGTTTGGTTTGGTTTATTTTGGTTTGTTGTACGCCCTATAAAACTGTTGGGTCATTTAATGATGAAATTTAATTTTCCTTGGAGCATCAATAATTTTCTTTACAAAACATATATTGCTGGTAATATTTCTTTTTTCCTTAGACGAAAGTGTTGCTGGTAATTTTTATTGCTATAAAAATGTATTGCTGGTATTTTTACTATGATATTTTTAATACTTTCATATTGTTTTGACTCCAGTTTGGAGCTTTCCTATTTGCCCATTGTTGCAAACAGGTGCCACCACCTCGGGGCAGAGTGGACTTAGGAACAATAGTAATTATGAGGTGGTTCTACGCTCGTTGAAACCTCCCGATCAGATGCCTTAATAAAGGATGTAGTTCATCGTCATACCCAGGACGATGAGATTGGTGGAAGGAAGAAATGTATATTTTGAGGACGTGTAGTATCGGTTGATTCTGAGTTTAAAGAGAGAAAAATTGTAGTTTACACCCTGGTAGTCTGTTGAAACTTTTTATTTTGGGGTCTAATAGATAGACAAATAATAGTTCAATGTAACTAAAAACTGATAGGATACTTGAATACATTAAAACGGATTTATATAACTTTAAAAAAAAAATACGTTTTTATTTCGGTGCTGGATAAGATTTGATCAAATTTGAGTATAGATTATGGTAAACGAATTGCTTATAAAAAGAAATCGTGTATGAATGATAGCTTACATGTGCAATAATTTGAAAACAAAGAAGTATGAGCTTGACTGTAGAGAGCACTAAATTACCTACACGGGTCATTATTTTATTTTACACGTTTTTTCTTTCACATGAGAACAAAACATGAAGTTACATAATAACGATCAAACTTAAAGATGGTAGAAAAAGCTCACAGAGACATTCGACAAAATTATTAGATTATCAAAAATATTCAGCATTAAATTATTCATAGGAGACTCATATTCGACAAGTATGGTCCGGTGTTGTACTTTTCTTCTCACTCTGTCAGAGAAAATAAAAAATAATAATAAAAAAAAAAAAACGATAAATTTATTTTAAAGTCGATAACATTAAAATTATGTTTGAAAAATCCGCAAAAGAGAATTTAGGATTCGATATTTTTAATATATCTATTTCATATATCCTTGCAACACCTTCAAAGCAGTAACCTATTTGTAGCGCCATCTATAAGCTACATCTAAAATACCTCTATAACGGGAGTTGCAGGTACTTCGACGTCGTGTAATGGTTAACAAGTTTGTCTCGCTAGATCAAATATGACTTTGTAGTCAGTTCGTTCTTCACCGAGTACTACATACATGCGGCCTTGTTCAATTTTTTTCAAGCGAATGTTGCATTAAAATATTTTTTGGGGGGTAAGTAACAAACCCGATAGGAATTCGAACTCGGCTCTATCGATTTCTCATTCTGAACCGTTATCCATTACACCACCGCATAATGACACGAATGAAAAAGAAAAAAAAATATCATGCAATTATTTCTTTTAATATGTTATTTAATTATTCGAATAATACGACGAGAAATGTATCCGATCGTTTAAAATATCTTACTTATTTCACTGCTTCGTCTGGGACTATATAAGGACACTATATGCGAACTTTGTATTCTCAGTTGAATAAGGCTTGGCGTCTGTCTGGTGTTGTTTCGAGTCTTTCTTATTCAGTTACTGAATCCTTTTTTGTGACCGTACTTTCTTCTGTTATATTTTGTTGTATCGTAATTTTGAACATTTTCGTATTTGAGCGACGACCACAGTCAATTATTACTGAAACAGAGACACCATCTCCACTTGGAATACAAAATAGCACCCAACCAAAAAAAAAAAAATGACTTGAGACTGTCGGACTTCTTTGTCCCGAATTTGACATTGTTATTCAACAACTGGTTCCGGTAGGGGTCCATCCCCGACAGGATTTTCAAAGGTTTGATCGCGTTGTTGAAAACGGGCAAGTGGTGTATTGGCGGGATTTACATAATTACAGGCCCATAAACGGAGAGTTAAATATTTTGGCCAAGATCCTGACGGAGAGGTTGCAGCCAGTTGTCTCGAGTTTGTTGAGACCTGAACAGACTTGTGCTGTGAGCGGACGAACAATTCAAAGCAACCTGCATCTGACCAGTCCAATCCTAGAGGGTGTAAATGACAACAAACGAGGCCCGCTGATCAATTTGGATCAGTCCAAGGCATTTGACAGGGTTGACCATCAGTACCTGGCTGATGTCTTGCAGGTCACCAGATTCGCACCCGACATCTGCAAGTAGATCAACCTCCTGTATCGCTCCCCAAGTTCTTGTGGTGCAGGTGAACGGACTTTTGTACTATCTCGGTTGATCTGTCAGTGGTATCCACTGTCGCCCTTACTTTACGCTTTGGCGTTGGAGCATCTCCTTCGTCGGCTGACGGACAACGCATGCAGTTCGGCCCTACGCGGAATCGCTGTTTTCCCTGGTAGAGCTCGAGCTCCGCCGATGACGTATTCATTTTCGTGTCGTGCCGTCGCACTACTAAGGTGGTACAGAAGGCGCTTGAACGGCACGAGAAAGTGACAGGGGCCAAGATTAACCGTAACAATTCTTCCGGTTTGCGGTTAGGTGCTTGGGAGGGGGTCGAAATTCCGGAGCCCTTTGGTTGGACTAATGAGACCGTCCGCATTCTTGGAGTGTGGTTTGGGCCTGGATTCGTGCGGAAGAAGAATTGGCCATATTTACAAGCAAAGGTCGGAGTGTCGATCCGGACTTGGCCCCGAAGGAGGTTGTCCGTAAAGGGTAGTGCTGTGGCGTATGCCACTTACGTCTTTCCCTGTCATCCGTTACTGTTTGGCTGTACTTCCTCTTTGTAGGACCCGTATGGAGGCGATCAAGCGTTTCTTGATCTGTGGAGTGGTCTCAAACATTGGGTTTGTAAAGAAGCCTGTTACCAGCCTTACGTGTCATGGGCGGTGGGTGTTGAGATTGCAACACCTGGCGAGTCATCGTCACGTCTCAAAGTTGGCTTTTGAAGGAGAGCTCGATTTTGGCGCGGAGTGTTAGAGACGCTTTTCTTAGCCTTACTATCACTCTTCACATTTTTGGGGTGAGCGTCGTCGCGGACGTGGAAGGTTGTCGAGTTTCCTCAGCGAGTGTCAGTCGGCCCTGAAGGTCATCCCGCGGTCCAGTGACCTTTCTTGGCTTATCATGAATTAGAGGTTGCGGGTTGTGAAGGATCCTCTGTGTGACCGGCACGGCTTGTCGGCATCAGAGCTGCATCAGCGACGGATTATCTAAGTAACTCTGTGTTTTTCCTTAGCTGGCGATTGATTCGGAATGTGCTACCTCTGAATGATGAAACCTTCAGATGGGGCCAGGCAGATTTTCCATACTGTCATCAGTGTAACCTTGGTTTAGAGGAAACAGCTTCGCACGCCTCCTACCGCTGTCCTCAGGTGCGCCCTTTCTAGGATTATGTCGGCGAGTTGACGGCTCGTATCGTCTCCGATCAGCTCATGTCTATTGATCACGCGTACGCGTGTGACAATGTGCCGTCCTCGTTATCTGGGGTGAAACGGATGTGGGTTTATACGTTGCTAGCCGTGGCAAGAATGGTGGTGTCGAATGGAGGGAATCTTGCGGGATGAACGTTATTCGCATCACGATCTGGTTGTTTTCTTTAAGCATTAGCTTAGGGTAAAAATCAAATCTGATCGAAAGCGGTTGACTTCGACAGATTTCAGCGAAAGGTGGGTGACTGAGACGAGCCTGGTTCGTGTGGATGGTGGTAGCCTTGATTTTCTCTTTTAAGTCTCCTTGATACAACGGGGCGGTTTCCTGTGGACTCTCTCTTGGTTAAGTTAGACACTATTTCGTTTTCCTAGTTAATGTGAATGTGTTGCTCCCGGCCTGTTTTCTGGCATTGTCTTTTGTTATCCCTCACGTCGAGATTCCCTACCCCCCCCCCCAGAATTTTTTTGTACCCTGTTTTTATCTCGGCTGGGTCAGCCTTTGATTTTTTCCATTTCGGCATTTATTTTAACTCTCCCCATTCCATTAGTGAGTGTGCTTCTTGATTCTATCCATCGGCAGAATACAGTGGCCACTCTTATTATTTTGAGGGGTTGGCGGGTCCTACTAACATTTGTTTACTTTTAGTTTTACTTTTGTTTTACATTTTTGGTTGTTTTATGTGTTCATCTCCCCTCCATCATTTTATGCCATTAAATTTTTATATATTTTTGTATGTTACTGACTATGTAATTTTTATGTCATAGGGTGTTTTGTAGGTCCTCTGCGTATATGTGGTATTTTGTTGTACAGTGTAACCCGGATATAAGAGAGTTGTCGGGACCGTATAATAAGTCTCTTATATCCGGGTTTCTCTTATATCCGGGTTTGGTCTATTTTGTTTAGGTAAGTATGGCTCTAATTTGGGACCAGATAAAATCTCTCTTATATCCGGGTTTGGTCTATTTTGTTTAGGTAAGTATGGCTCTAATTTGGGACCAGATAAAATCTCTCTTATATCCGGGTCTCTTATATCCGGGTCTCTTATATCCTGGTTACACTGTATGTAGAACTGAGAGGATCTGGATAAGTTCTTGTGGTGAATGAGTAAATTGTAATGAATGAATGTGTCGTGAGTCGGACTGACTAGGACTAGAATACATAAGGAAGACAACTCCTACCCCCTATTTCTCTCCTCGACCATGTGCCACAATTTTTGTATAAATCAGAAATAAATATCCAGTTGAATAAAGCTTAATAAACCCTACACAAGCGTACTTTTGACATTACAAACAGATCACTAGAATATTGGAAGGTTTTACAACAACTCTCATACTCATACAACTTATAACCATTCAGATTTTCATTGTTTTTGAACATTTCCCGTGTGACAGGGCATTCGGGAACAAAGAGGTTAAAAACAGTTACTCAATGTATTTTTCGGTGAAAACCCAGATGTCTTTAAAGTTCGAATCAAAAATCTGCATTCCCGTTGGGCGGCAGTCGCTGCAAAAGAAGTTGATTTCATTGTTAATGAATAATATTTAAATAAATTTAATATTTGTTCTTATACGCTTCTTGGTAAAACAAAACGCTTTACGAACTACCTAATATATCATGGAAGTCATTCGGAAAACCTTTATTGCGCAGTTTTATTAAACTCACTCATGGGGTTCATCCGTCGGCAGTAAAACGTATATTGACATGCTTGTTTATGTAGTGAATTATAATTGCCGACGTTAAGCAACAGCGAGCTTGATCAATACCTACATAGGTGACCGCTTGATAATAAGAGGTACAGTAAACTTGGATGTGCAGATGGTGTAATGTGTAACGGCTATGAATTGGAAATCGGAGAGTCGAATTCCAATTTCAGCTAGGTTACATTCATTTACGTGCAAAGACCGTTGGGAAAAACATGAATTCACCCCTTCTCTATATAGCTACGAGTTAATTAGTAGGATTTGTATCAGTAAATCATTAGTATCTCTCCACAAAAAAAAATCTTATAATCCCAAAATATTTTCTGTATTTAGATAACCAGCAAAAGGTCGATAAATTGTAAAAAACAAATCAATTAATTTTTAATTTCGTGTAAGGCAAACGATCAGCTCTTCAAGATCTGTCGGTTTAGGTTATATTTAGTTCAGTAGTTTTTTTTCTTTTTAAGCTAAGGTTGACATTGAAACTGTGATCTGAATATAATGACAAAAGTACGCAGGTGTAGGCTTTAAGAAAGCTTTATTCGACTGAGAATATAAGGTTCGCGTATAGTGTTCTTTTATAGTCCCAGTAAACAGTAATAGCTTTCTCAAAGAGGAGAGTAACAAAACAAGGGGAGACCACTCTTGATTATTCATAACAGTGATCTCTGATCAAATATTTTCTTGAGCTCTGCTTTGTAGGAAAAACTCAGTTGTTAAAATAGTTTATATTTATAAACTTAGTAAAGATTTGTTTTCAAAACACAGGTTTTAAAATTATGTAAATCAGTTGAATACTTATTCAACTCTTTAACTTTTTAGAAATATGCTTGTCGTTTTAAAATTGTGGGCAGTTTACACGGGTTTATCTTACGAAATTAATAAGGTATTTATTATTAGCGAATTAACATGGAAGATATTATTTCCAAAATTACTTACTTATCACAATGCAGTATATAATTACACGGCATTGTAATAGGTAAAATTCTTTCTACGGGTCTCTATGCGCCTCAGTATTAGACGGAATTATGTAGGTCGTGTTTCAGTGGTGTTCATGTGATTAATATATTCGTATGTCAGTTCATAGTGAGGAAACCTTGCCAACCTTGATTGATATGACCGTTGACTCGCGAGATGTCACAATGGCCAATTGGCATTATTTTCTGGACATTTCTTACGTTTCAGAAAACCATAAACCGAAAAAGAACATTTTTTTTGGATATGAAATTTGTTTGATATTTCATTGTCTAAAATTACATGTCGCATTGTGTATAACCCACTTGTTTTTTATAGTAATTTACTAAGCATAGTTTAGATGTTGCACAAAACCGAATGTAAGAAGAACCCACTGAGGATCGAACTCATTACTTGAGTATGCTACAGATTACACCACACAAAGTACGCGCATGATCCAACGTATAGGCATTTACCTTCGCGCACACACACAACCAGATGTAACACGAGGTTGTAGTTTTTTTAAATTGGTTTAGTACCGTGGAAAAATCCACCCTCGGCAGTTTCCGTTTTGGAGACACCTTAGATGAGAGCCAATTTATAAGTATTTATCAGCGAGCCCAGATCTCAAAGAGGTGTGGTCCAAGATCAGTTTAAGGTGGGTTTCTCGGCAATATCGTGAAAAAATTCTGAAGCCCCCCACCTCTACAATTCCCTCTTTTGCAGAAGCCTTAGGCGCCGTGGCCCAATTTATAGAGGTATTTTCGCGAGAGTAGAAATGTTTTATAGATATTAAGTCTATAATGAGTTGAAATCGGCTGCCTATTGATTGACTGATAGAGCTCTATTTCATAAATGGTCAGGAGTTATTAGTATTTGAATTAAAATTCTCATGCCGAGACTCATATATTTCTTTACGGAGTCATTTTGATATTGAACATAGTGTAAAACAATCCACGACAACATGGATGTCATGGGTATGACTAATAACTACTGGGTAGTCCGAAAGTTTTGTCACCCCTAGTAAAACATAATGTGAATAATAGGACAAGTAATAAAGTAATACAAAGCATGTGTATTGGATTCAGTTTATTCATTATCATTGACGCTGTCACGCATCGAGGTCTGTATGAACGCCATCATTTTCGTGTCAGTCATCTAAAATAGAAAATTATATTATGTCGGGGTAACAAAATATTCGGACCCCAACTCTATATCCAGCAGGAAGATCCCTAATCGGGAGGTGTTGAGGAGAGTAGAATCATTTCTTAATTGCTGTTGTTCGCAAGTCCACCATGACCCGAGGAGGTACCACCTGTTAATGACTCGGCTATGGGTAATAATTAACACCCAAAACAGGAGGGGAAATGAAAGTATAAGAAAAGAAATAAACGTAAAAATAATAATCGGCAATACATTTTTTGTAACAGAAATTGTTAAAGTTCACAAGAAAATTAAATTTCGGCATTAAATGACCCATAAGGGGTTAATAGATATGCCGATGAATAAAAAAAACACACACATGTGACACTATGAGTTGGATATATGCGCACGCGTGTGTGTGTGTGTGCGCCCGCACATCTGTGTGTGTGTATATATATACACCCCCACATCTGTGTGTGCGTGCGCGCGCACACGTATGTGCGAGAAGATTAGTTAGATTTGACCTGGGTATCAAACTTCAAGACCCAATGACTAGATTAGGAATCTAGATAAAACCATATTTTGGACATATGGCCAAAAGGGTAGATAAGTGTTAAGTACTTGTCAAAATACGAAGATAGGAAAAAGACCGGATCTGGTCAAAACTTAAAAGGGTCTGAATTTAATGTCCCTGAATCAGAGTCAGCTAGGCTAAGAAATATTTTTATGTCCACTTTCTTCAAAGAGAGAAATGGTCATGAAAAAGTTATGGGTTTATTCGTGGGTGTCCCTTGTCCGGAAATGATGAAAGAGGATTCTGCATATATACGGGAGCGCCTTGGGCCACGGCAGTTAGACTTAGTTTAGGTTCGAGGAAGGTTGATTTAGGCCGGAGCACGTAACATCGAAGAGCGACCCATTAGCAGCCGGACATTGTTAGTTAAGATATATATATTTTTTTCGCCAGCCGAGAATCAGCCCAGAGTTATCATCCACAAAAAGGTCACACGCCTTCCCTCCTCTTTTCGTCCTACCCAAGTTTGTAGTTGTGTTTTTCTTTTGCCTGTGAGCCTGCCTCTCGCTCGATCCGCCGCACAGAAATTCTACGACGTGGGGTCTATATCTTTGTGCAACGAGTTGCAGAGGTGGGTAGTCTCACACACACAATGTTGAACAATTTTAAAATCTACAGAGATATTTTTGCGACGTGTAATGCAAATGAAAGTGGGTCGATTCACTATGTAAATTTCAATAAATCCGGTTTCAAAATAATTTTTTTTTTTTTTCGAAAATATCTCCCGTTTCTCCTCTTGTATAATTGATATATTTTTATTTTGAGGGGGAGGGTCAGGTATTTCGAACAAAATTGATGTTCTTTCAGAAGAAGCATATCTCACACATCTATTTGCTTTAAGAATTGCTCCTCGCCGAATTGAAAGAAAAGAAACTGCGTATTTGGCTTTTACGATCTACGCAAAAATAAGGAGAGAAAAGGAAACAGAGACTGAATCTAGCTTCAAGACGACACCTGCCGATTTGACATCGAAAGCTTATTTTTTTTACGACCAATCAAAACTTGGAAGGTCAAATGGTGATTTTAGCTGTAGAGTCTTCCATTTAAAAGGTCATTGTCTGTTTTGTATTTCTACCGATTCGGAAGAAGTGGATTTGAAATTTGAGTTTAGTTATGGTTCTCTGTTGTGAATTTAGATATCAGATTTCCGACATGAAAACCGTACATATTGATACATACTTTTTTTTTACCATTCGCATAAAAATTCTTTTCTCCGAAGACAGGAATCCAAGAGAGAATCATTTGCCGATTTGTGAAGTGCGGTGTGCTCTCTTGGATAGCGACTCAGAATGAGAAATCGAAGGGCCGAGTTCGAATTCCAGTAGAGTTTGTTACATTCACTTACTCGCAAATATCCTTAGGAAATGTATGAATCCATCTCTGTGCCCAGCTACGTGTTGAATAGAAAGAGAGGCTGCGTTCTATAGGATTGCTAGGCAACCAGCCTCGCGCAGGAAGAAACGACGACATATAGCGGGAAAATCTTCTGCCTCGTCAGAAAGACATGAGTGCCTAAGCGTGTATCCGTATGGAATTAACTCAAGTATAAAATACATGGGGGGGGGGTGTTTTTAGACTTTTGAATTCATTCTTTTAAATATCACGTTCTTTCAGGAAATGGGTGACTATGGCTCTCCACAACTTCCCTTTCAAATATTTTCGTGGGCTATTATGAGCTATAATTGTTTGATAAAGTCCCAAAACCTTGTGTCTATGAGATACGTGGATTCCAATTTGCCAGCGTATACCTTTGAAAAAGTGTTGGTCGAAAGGTACCTAAGGTATAACATGACGTCCGTTTTTGTTTAAATCTATGTTTTATTTCTGCGGGTACAAATCATATATATATATATATCTATATATATATATCAATATATATATACAGTGTAACCCGGATATAAGATAGATTTTCTCTGGTCCCAAACTACAGCCTGTGTTAATGTATATATAATAGACCAAACCCGGATATAAGAGAAACCCGGATATAAGATACTTCTTATCCGGTCCCGCCAACTCTCTTATATCCGGGTTACACTATATATATATATATATATATATATATATATATATATATATATATATATACCAACCATCCTGTTACTGAGGTTTCTACTACTTAGGTTAACCCTAACCACTTCTTTGTGATTCTGCAGCGACATTCTACGCACTTCAAAGATAGATGGTCCAGCCGGAGACTTACCCACTTCACTCACTCGAATTCATTTCTAACCGTTGATCTAAGAAAGCTGTTGTATACAGCCAACAGTTTTAAATATTTCTGAACGAATTTGGTGCCATGTATGACATACTATATACGTGTCTCAATATCACACGATTCCAGTTTTTATCTTAATGGTTTGATTTGGGAACAACTTGCTCTTTTGGGCGAAATTATCCCTAGCACAATCTATTTTATATATTTAATATTACATCCTTATACTAAATTTGTTATACTTTCCCCATATACCGATGTATTTGAAGTGTTTAGTATTTACTAATTCAACATCCATAACGCTTATGATGGGTCAGAGTAAGTGCTTTCATTTCAATTTCACATAATCCTTTCTTTCTTTAGAAAGTTTTTTTTTTTATCTTGAGCCCTAGTTTTGGAACCTTGGTTAAGCATGTTGATATTTTGTTCAAAATCATTCTTATCGTAAATATGAATACCTATGTCATCGACATAACTCCTTCATATTCTGTATATTGGCCTCGGGAGGGAAAGTTGTTTTCTATTAGTAGATTAGGGACATAGTATGAAATGCTTAAGTGATCAGTGTCCATCTCTTTGCGTCTGTGCTTGTAATCTGTCCAGTCTAGTCTAGGAAGAGATTAAATAAAATTTCATTGTCCCACTTTAGATGGTGGTTTCAAATGCTTGGGTATTGGGGTTCTAGATCGACCAGGTAGTGCAATGAATAGCGGTTCGGAATGAGAAATCGGATTCGTCATATTCACTTATGTGCATATACCTTTGGAAAATGTCTGAATCAATCTCCTCTCCCCACGTATGGGTTACATAGTAGGACTTATATTTATAAACAATAAGATAACAAATCAATCTTTTATCTGACCCACTAATTATATATGTATACTACAGCATCATCAACTGAGAGAAACTTATACAGTGTAACCCGGATATAAGAGACCCGGATATAAGAGAGATTTCTCTGGTCCCAAATTAGAGCCTGTGTTAATGTATATATAATAGACCAAACCCGGATATAAGAGAAACCCGGATATAAGATGCTTCTTCTCCGGTCCCGACAACTCTCTTATATCCGGGTTACATAGTATTAAAGAATTACAGTGTAACCCGGATATAAGAGAGTTGTCGGGACCGGAGAAGTCTCTTATATCCGGGTTTGGTCTATTTTATATACATTAACACTGGCTGTAATTTGGAACAGAGACAATTTCTCTTATATCCGGGTTTCTCTTATATCCGGGTCTCTTATATCCGGTTTACCTTGTATTAAATACAATTGACTTCACCCGGGGAATTAGTCTGGTAACTGCGACAAATTCTAGCGCCTGATCGTAATTTTGTCCAGATTAAAAGAGGTATCGGACCATATGTTTCTGGAATACCGTTGGCACCAATGTATTATTTTCTTTTTCAAAAACATTAAAGGAAAACACAAAATAAAAACAAGTCTTTCCTCTTATTCGGTGGAATGATATACAAAAAAATCAGGCCACTTTTATTTCTTTTATATGCCGTATTCCTTCTTATCCTTTCAAGCTCTAAGTAATGCTTGTCTCCTTACTATCCATCCCAGTACCTGTACAGCCATGTATTTTACAAGCATGTTAGATAAATTATCACCGTTTGATCCTGCCTTTAATATATTCAGTTAATTTTAAAATCTTCAAACCAGTTTCTCTAATGTGTCCCAAAATTTTCAACTGTCTCAAAACTGCCGTGCAACTAAAGTCTAATAACATTATCTTCTCAAAGTAAGTTTGCCTTACACAAAATTTCCTTAAAACGACAATCCACTACCATTATCAGCTTCCGAGAGCCCCTACTGCCCCTACGCAACTTTGCCTTAAAACGAGAATCCAATAACAATATCAGCTTCTTAAAAACAAGCTCCGTATGCCTTGTTCGGAATTTAAAAAATTCCACACCACTACATTCTATGGGTTTTCGAAAAAGGCATATCATATTTTAAGACTTCGCGTTACATCTACTTCCGGTTAAGACGAGATTCCAATAAACCGTTTGCTTCTCAAAGCCCAGTTTGCATTACGCGAAAAAGAAAAAAAGAAAGAAAGAAAAAAAAAACACCATTCCATTTTACCGATTTTAAAAGGGATCTAGAACATTCGTTTAAGGAACACTGGTCTAAGGAATATTGTTCTAAGAATATTGGTCTAAGGAACACTCGTCTAAAGAATATACGTCTAAGATTCATCTAGAAAATTATGGTCTAATGTGTGTTGTATTAATATACAAACAACGCATGTTGATAAATGCTTATAAACCACATGTATCATTAGTAATTAATGTTGCTTCAAGTGCCTTAAATATTATTCTGTAATATAGTGAATATCGATAAGATTGAGGATTTTGTACTTGAGTAAAGTGTTAATTTATTAAAAATATTATTATAGACCAATGGTCCTTAGACGAGTATTTCTTAGAGGAATGTTCCTAAATCCATTTTAAATTAGTGCTGTGTCCTTAAGGGATGTCTGTACCCCCAACCCCGCCCAGATTACATGTCTACCAGTTCTGTAGATCGAAAAGAGTATGCAGTGTTGTGCTATTCTCAAGTATATATTTCAGTGTCTTTGTAAACACATCCCCATTTTAAGGAATTGTGTAAGACACATCGCAAGATATCAGCTTGGACATTTGGAGAAAAAGATTCGTTAACAAGATTATACTTAAAAACAGACATAAAATCTCGCATACCCAACCAGAACATTTTTCTGTGGATTAAAAAAATTATTTGCATTTATTTTTTAGTCTCTTTTTTTTCTTTTCCCCTTTTTTTCATGTAATATATTTTAGCTTTCTTTCTGTTTTATGTGTTCTTCTCTCTTAATATTTATTCCTCGTGTTAGATCCCTGTTTTTTCTTTCTCTCTCTCTTTCTCCCTGTGAGTGTGTGTGTGTGTGTGTGTGTGTGTGTGTGTGTGAGAGAGAGAGAGATAGATAGATAGAATATAATGTCTTTTGTGATCTTATTTCTTCTTCCCCAACAATTTTTTCAAATTTCACTTTCACTATGAATAATTCTCCCACCCTGAGAGAAAATGTTACTGTACGTCTAGTTTTTTTCCCCGTTACCATTAATTATTCAAATTCCAATTTTGTCGAAATCTCAGATATTTTTTTTCAATTCCTTTAAGCTAAATCCTTTACTAATGCTTCCTAATTTTAACTTTCCATACCACGAATTTCTTGTGCATTATATATTGACAGACGAGAATCAAAATCTTTAACCCTGTGTAAATTCCGTCTAGTTGATAAGATTAATACAATTCGCAGCTCTAAAATTTCAAACCATTCCGTTGCGGAATGTGAAACTAGATGTAGAGCTTTCTCTTAGCATAGGTACCTCCACGAGATCGCTAAAAAAGAGATAGCATGATGAAAAAGACGCCAAACTTGACGAAAATAAAATTTTATCGCCTCAATGTTTATGTTATTATTAAGAGTAAAGATCAAAGTATTTTGTGGGTATTTTTTTTTACATTTTTAATCATTCCTAGCACGTCCGATATTTTCGTTAAAAATCTTGTTTTTTTGAGTCAGCAAAATTGCCAGATGGCAATCATCTTTTCAATTTTGTAAAAAAAAAAATCTCAGTTTGAAATTCTTTTAAATATCAATTATTTTTTCAAAAATTATTTTAAGAGAATCAGAAATTATAATGTTTATTTAAAATATTTTGAACCAAGCTTAACTGAGCTTCTGCACCGAAAAGATGTAATTTGAAAATAAAACAAAGCAGATCATAAACTTTCGCATCACTTGACATGTGATGAATGACATATTGACGGATTCCGTGAGGATAATTTGTTTTATGGAAGGAGAAAATTGAAGTTATTTACATTTAATTGAACAAATTATTTACATCGTTATTTTTAAGGAAAACATTCAGCGCTCTAATTTTTTTTGTTTTTTGTACTTAGCGTTTACATTTACGATGCCTTATGGAAAATATATTATAAAGAAATTAAAATAAGACTGTTAAGAGTTAGATTAAATTTCATAAGAAAGGTATCTAATTAATTTATAGATAGCTTTCTTATGAAATTTTATCAGTAGTGTACATAAAATACTATAATTTTATGTACATTTACTATATTTTACTGTGTTATTTGTATTTCCATTCATTTTATTATTAATTTTCATATTTCATTTATGGAAAAAATGCTATAACTGAGATTAATATAAAAATAAGAACATATAAATTTCATAAGATGATACTGATACTTTTAGGTACCCTTCTCAGTTGAAATTGAAAAATCAAATAAACTTCTCCACACGTGTTTCGCAAAAGTAAAGGCCTTAACAGCGGAGAACTATGCTTAACTAAAATAACGCAACTTAATTGTATTCTGGTTGTTCTTCCGTACTTTATAAACACAAAATTACATTTCTTAATTACTGCGTGTCTTCTGATTAGTCAAAACGATACAATTTACAACGTGCTAAAAAAAAGATCTATCTCATAAGGACACTTACGAAAGTGGATGCGGCTTTTAACGAATTTTATAATATTTTAACAACTTAAATGTAAAAATCTATTATAATTAAAAATAACAAAAAATTAATTTTTCATCGAAAAATCTTTTTGCTTTCAGAAAATATTGTCCATATTCATAAAAACAACTAAAAGCAAATAAAAGCATTTGAAATTAAATAATATATTTGTTTTATTGAGTTTTCTATGTTACAATTCAGAGCTGATTTTCAGGTAGGTGGGGTTCCATTAAAATAAAAAAAAACATGATTTGCATTCCTCAAAGCCTTGTTTTTTAACTATTGTAATTACTAAAGTGGACTAGATCGAATTTCTAGAGTTTTCATAAAATGAGTTATGGTGGGGGGTATAAATATAAAAAATATTTCTGCCATGACCTTAATAAAAGAAAACAAATTTATTATAATTTCGATCATCTGCGAATTGTTTCTGAAAATTTCATTAACATCCGACAATTATTTTTATTTTTGCAAGATTTTCCAAATTAATGTGAGTCATACAAAAAAAAACGTGCTAAAAATTGTATATGTTATTTTACTAGTTCCGTTAATACAAAGAAACAAGGATTTTAAATGAAAACTGAAATTGTTCCAAAATTAAGGAAAATAAACTTTGATCTTTCCTCTTAATAATAACATAAATATTTAGACGATGAAATTTTGTTTTTGTCAAGTTTGGCGTCTTTTTCATCATGCTATGCTCTTTTATAGCGATTTCATGGAGTTACCTATCTTAGCGTTAAGAAATCTCCGACTACAACCGACAATCTAGATGTCTGGAAACGGATTTCTAAGACTCCCAAAATTCAAAAGCATGCAATTTATTAATGGCACTTTTCAGTCGATTCCACAGCCTTCTTATTTTTATAATGATGTTCACCCTGTACAAGGGCCCGGGGGCTTACAGATTAAGCGGCATAACTTATGCGCGGAAGATAAAGAAATACGGGAGGTGTTTGGACCGGTCGATAGGCACATTTATTTTAAAATATATGACTCTAACCACGTAGGTTTCTGCTAGTATTTTTAATTAATTATTTTCTTGATAATGCTTTACAAAGCAAGCAAAAATTAACAAAAATTGTGGCATTAAGCAAAAAAGATATTATAGCATATTCAATTAGATGGGTCCTCTCACAAATCTTGTTTGATGAATAGTATCTGATGAAACACATTTGTCCGAAACCTTATAGAGTCCGTGCTTCAAGTATCACTATCAGAATGTCAGGGGTTTGAATTTTCCATTTATATCAATCGCCAACCACTGATACAGAGCTTATAACCATATAACCGTTAACAAATAGCTCATTCTTAAAAACATCTTTCGGTTGGATAAACGCATTTATTTCGTATTATAAAGAGGCGACTTTTTCCCAAGACGCAGTGTGGAATACGATAGAAACATTCAACTACTCCCTAGAAGAGGATAACAATTTCCGGGATTATTTCAGACGTTATGAAGACATCTACAACATCGATTGTCAAAACTGGACAGAAGCAAAGAAGCTACGTCTGTTGCTCAGAAAACTAGGAACAGAAGAATACACAAAATTTGTGGATTACATTTTGCCAAAAAAGACGAACGAATTAACGTTTGACGAAGCAGTTACATGTCTTACGGAGCTGTTCAGTCCAAAAACGTCACTCTTTCACAAGAGGTGGAAATGTCTTAACCTGGTAAAGGGCGAAAATGAGGACTAATCCACGTTTGCCGCAATCGTGAATAAACATTTCGACGACTTCAAGTTGGCAGAATTAACACCGGACAATTTCAAGTGTCTCATCTTTGTTCAAGGGTTAGTCTCAGCAAAAGATAGTGAAATGCGCAAAAGAATGCTTTCAAAACTACAAAATGAACCTGGAATAACACTACAACAATTATCAGAAGATTTCCAAAAATGCCCGAGTATAAAGAAATACTCGAAGAACATTGAGGAGTCAGGAGTATCACATATACGTAAGTTAAACAAAAGTTTATGTTCTTCACCCTCACCGGAAAGAAAACAAAAATTCTATAATAAGGGGAAAAGTACAACATGTAGGGCAAATTATGACGAATATCGAAACTAATATACCCCCCCACATCTGCATGTTATCGATGTGGAGGACTACACTGGAATAAGGATTGCCGTTTTAAATATAAAAACTGTCTTGTGTGTGTAAAAATGGGGCACAAGGCATCCCAATGTAGGAACAGAAAAGCTACTAGTAGCATAAGAGCTACTAGGATGCATGACGAAGACAATACCAACATAAGGAAATATGTGGAAGTTGAAATCTTAAATAAAATGATAAAATTGCAACTAGACTCGGGTTCCTATCTAACGATAATTGACCTACAGACATGGAAAAAGCTTAACAGACCAACCATGTTACATACACAAAAAATTGCTAAGTCGGTGACAGGAAAGCGTATAAAATTCGAAGGAGAAATAATCGTAAATGTTAAATTTCACGGGAAAACACAAAAACTCAAGATATACGTAATGAAAGATACAGAAAATCTAGTGGGTACGGACTGTATTCAAAGGTTCGACGTATGGGATTCACCTATCAGCTCGTTTTGTAAGGGTGCAGCTAGAATTGAATTGAAAGAAAATGTCCAACCAGTATGTAAAAGAAGCGCAACGCGCTATTTGCTAACACAGATGAAAACAGTAAAGAGTTATACAAGGCAGTAAAGGAACTATCTGTGACCTTGTGAGAGATAAGAAAAGAAGCGAAAAAGGATGAATTTATTCAGAGGACGAAGGAATAAATAAATAAAAACCGATACGCACCTACAGTACTCAAGAGATCATTCAAACAAGAATGGGTCTATTTCAGTAACAATATGTCTTATGAGGAACCAAATACAACAACTAACAGACTAGGAAACGTCATGTACACAAAAGGCGAAAAATTTACCCACAGAAAACATATTGACCAAATACAAAAAATACGGGTTGAAGAGCCAAGCTCGACAACCGCAGAAAATGACGAGTCGATGTAGGGGATCTTTGAAGTTTTTGAGATTCAAAGACCACAAGAAGAAAAATTAGAAGGACTAGCAGAAAGAGAACATTTACAGTGCCTCTAATTGTCGACCATAAGAAAAAGCAAAAGATATTAACTCCCCCCAAAAGGTAATTAAGAAGGGAGCTATTGAGGGGTTTCCCCTTTTCACACAAATGGACTCAGCCAAGGTATATATATATACTACAACCAGTGAATACCCGGACAGTTTGTAATAGAGGAGGGTAGCATGAGAGTCACCGTTAGCGAGCACGTAGTCTCAGTAAGGAGTCATACCGCGATACTTCAATATCAAGACTGTATATATATTATTGCTACTAACTCGCATTCCTGGATCTACTAAACCGTATTAAAAGTTTGTATTATTACGTTAATACATTTTTTTTTCTTATCTATTCCTGGTCAGGATGTGTGTGGGTGTGTGTGTGTGTAACGAATTTCTCGACGGATTTGCACCAAAATTTACATGCACATGCTAAAAGTAAGTGATAAGGCCAAGACCGACTTTGAATTTCCCAACTCCCGTCGATAATGGAAATAATCGATATTTTCATGCTTCTACGGCAGTTTTCATGTAGTTTGCGGCCATTTTATACTGGCCAGAGTGAGAGCCTATAGCTGGCTGCCACGAGTAGGTAGGAAGATTCTATTGGCCAGTGTGAGAGCCAACAGCTGACTGACACGAAAGTTAACTAGCATGCTAGCATGCAAAAATATCGATACCTGCATCTGTCACAAGTGGGAAAAATTTAAATCTGCAAGGCACTTTACTCCAATTGGCTAATTCGCTTGCTTAAACCCAACGTTGATTCTGATTCCGCAAAACTGGGTTGGGTGTGAAAAAGTATTTGTTGTTAACATTCTTTTTTCATTCGGTTTTTCCAGTTACGAGTCATTTTTTAAAGCTGATAGATTTGTGTTCATTTTGTTTAGTTGTTTTCTCATGACAGATTTAATGTTTAGTATTGAGCTTTGAAAAAATTCGCAATGTGAAACAGGCAAGATTAAGGCATATGGCAACATCAGCACGGCAAAGGGCAATCTTTTAAAGTCAAGTGATAGCGATTGCTGTATCAGTTGTACGATTTTGAATCAATCACGGGCAACGCCGGAACATGCTGCTAGCATATTATATATATATACTTATGTATATATATATATATATATATATATATATATATATATATATATATATATATATATACATACTTTTATATTTATATATATATATACTTATATATATATGTATATACTTATATATATATATATATATGTATATATATATATATATACTTATATATATGTATATATATATATATACTTATATATATGTATATATATAATTATATATATATATTTATATATATATATATATTTATATATATATATATTTATATATATATTTATATATATATATTTATATATATATATTTATGTATATATATATATTTATATATATATATATATTTATATATATATATTTATATATATATATATATATATTTATATATATATAAATATACATATTTTTATATATATATATTTATATATATATATATATTTATATATATATATATTTTTAAATATATATTTATATATATATATATATATATTTATATATATATATTTATATATATATATTTCTATATTTCTATATATATATATATTTATATATTTATATATATATGTATATTTATATATTTATATATATATATATTTATATATATTTATATATATATATTTATATATATATATATATATTTATATACTTTTATATATATATATATATTTATATATATATATAAAAGTGGACATGGAAGTCAGCACATAGAGGCGACAGTCTGTTTTATGCTAGTGCAATCGTCAGTTTGCCTGACAATTGCACTAGCGTGAAACAGACTATCGCCTGTAAGTGCTGACTTCTATGTCCACTTTAATATTTACACATGGTCTAGCTCTGATTTTGAGCACTTTATCCCATTAATATAGCACACTTAAAGACTATATTTCTTCATATATATATAAATATATATATATACTTTTATATATATATATATATATACTTTTATATATATATATGTATACTTTTGTATATATATATATATACTTTTATACATATATATATACTTATATATATACATATATATACTTTTATATATACATATATATATATTTATATATATATATACTTTTATATATATATATATTCATTTATATATATATAGTTTTATATATACATATATATATACTTTTATATATACATATATATATACTTTTATATATACATATATACTTTTATATATATATACTTTTATATATATATACATGTAAATATATATATATACTTTTATATATATATATATATAATTTTATATATATATATATTTTTATATATATATATATATTTTTATATATATATATATATACTTATATATATACTTTTATATATATATATACTTTTATATATATATATACTTTTATATACATATACTTTTATATATATATATAAATATTTTTATATATAATTTTATATATATATTTATATATATATATAATTTTATATATATACTTTTATAAAAATACTTTTATATATATATATTATATATATATACTTTTATATATATATATACATTTATATATATATATTATATATATATACATTTATATATATATTATATATATATACATTTATATATATATTACATATATATATTATATATATATACTTTTATATATATATATTATATCTATACATTTATATATATATATATTATATATATACTTTTTTATACATACATTTATATATATATTACATATATTATATATATTTACTATATATATATACGTTTTTATATATACATTTATACATATATTACATATATATACATTTATATATATATTACATATAAATACTTTTATATATATACTTTTATATATATATATTATATATATATATATATACTTATATATATATAATTATATATATATATACATATATCATATATATACTTTTATATGTATATATATATATGATTTTATATAAATCCTTATATATATATATACATACATATATATATATATATATATGTATATATATATGTATGTATATATATATGTATATATATATATATATATATATATCCTTTATTGAAAGATGTTTGGATCACAAACATAAAAAAGAAAACTTCTCATATCGAGAATATTCTACATCGGAATATTTATACATATATATATATATATATATATATATATATATATATATATATATATATATATATATATATGTCTGTATATATATATATATATATATATATATATATATATATAT
>OZ038483.1:66601927-66606927 GCA_964036315.1 Acanthosepion esculentum
GTTGTTTTTTTTTTTCTTTTTAATAAATATCGTTTTTTTGTCCAAATTATGATTTTTCAATTGAGCACTGTTTTGTAAAAATAAAAATATTAATAAGAACACCGGATTATATATCTGACTGTTCCTTCTATTTATTACAATATATATATATATATATATATATATATATATATATATATATATATATATATATATATTGGCTTCTAATCAAAGTTGAGCATTCTTAATCTTTATTTTTAACAAAAAAAATGGAAAAAATAAATGTCTAAATTTCTATGAAGAACATTCCTAATAACAGCAAAAGAAATAATTTCATTATATTAATACAAAAACCAGATGAACTCATACGAACAAAAATGAAATTTACGGTTTTAACAGTATAAAAGCAACACCGTTCATTCATAGTTTATCTGATTTTGAAAATGACTTATCGGAAATAATAAATAACATAATTTTTCATGAAAAGAAATGCTATTTCCGAAAACGCCTGGACAAAATAGTTAAAAACATTAACGCAAGGGATAAGATTTTAGTGAAATTAGGCAAAACGGATAAGGATTTACAGAAGAACTATAAAAAGGCAAATAATATTTACCTCAACATAGTGGAAAACATTAACATTAGCAGTGAAAAAATCACAGATAAACTGAAAATTAGTGATAAAGTAGGTAAACTTACCGAAAGAGAGTGCTATATTATACCATAAAGGACCACACACCAGATTTCGAAGCTAATCCAAGTACATGGATAATAAACCCAACAATACCTGAGATCGGCAAAATAAATTTTAAAAAAATCCTAGAAAGAGTTAATCAACAAATTACAGAAACAGGTTTGAAATTTTAGATTAATACCAAAGAAGTAACAAACTGGTTTACTGATATCAAAGATAAAACAAACTGTACACTAATGCAGTTTGATATTGAAAATTACTATCAATCAATATCAAAAGAACTGTTCATGAATGCGTTGGAATTTGTTACCGGACGTAACAGAAGAAAAAAGCATTACTATAAATGCGAAAAAATCCGTACTAGAACATAAAGGTGAGCAATGGATAAAAAATTCTTATGACCACTTTGACATCACAATGGGGTCACTAGACTCTGCTCTGTCTTCTGACCTTTTAGGTCTTTTTATATTATACAATCTCACAGCATATCATGAAATTAATATAACTGTCATTGGATTATACAAAGACGATGGATGTATAGTTAAGAAGAACACTACGAACATTAAAATCGATAAAATTAGAAATATATTATATAGAGAATTTAAATACCTGAACTTAAAAATTACAGTAAGCACTAAATCGAAAAAGGTGAACTTCCTTGATATAAAATTAGATTTAATGAAAAATATATACATAAAATACCCAATACTAAACCTTTTTATATACACCCTAAATCTAATTATCCTCCATCTATAATTAAGAATATACCTTCATCTATCGAAAAAAGAATAAGTACAAATTCAGCAAATGACAATATTTTCTATGAACATATTAATTTCTATAATAAATCTACAAAAGCCCAAAGCTTACTTACATTAAAAATGAAAATGGAAAGCCTAGAAAAAACAGAAGTAGAAAAATAATTTGGTATACACCCCCATACAACCAAATGGTAAAGAACAAATTAAGACAAAATTTCCTTGCATTAATCGTTAAACTCAGTACTATTTTCAATGAAAAATACCCTAAAATTAAGTTACAGCTGTACTGAAAACTTAGGAAAAATTAATAAGAAACATAATGCTAATATCTTGAATAAACACTAAACCCAAGACCAAAGAAAGTTAGACAGTATAATAATAAAGATATGAAAAGAAACAAAAATTAAGTAACTGCAGAAAACCTCATAACTGTTCTCCTAATAATAAATGTTGCACTGAATCATTAGTGTACCAATTCAATATCTCATCTATTGAGGATCCAGACAACGTAAAAGTCTACATTGAATGAACAAGACATGAGTTCAAGAAACGGTTCAACCAACATCAAAGTTCTTTTAGGATAAATAAATACCGAAATTAGACGCCACTATTGAAGTATTTCTGGCACTTAAGATAAACCAATAAAACACCTACTGTGAAATGGAAATTAGTAAGAAAAGCTAGAATATGTAGATCATTAAATGACCCATGTCCTTTACGCATACATGAGAATCTATATATTAGTAGTTTTATAAAAAATAAAAAAAATTACTTAATCAAAGAAATGAAATAGCTATTCTTTGCCGACATTGTCAAATATTTTCCTTAAGTAATGTTTAAATAAAAAAAAACTGATAAATGAAATATACATATTTATATTTAATATTTAATAATTTTTAAATAATTTAAGTAATTCTATTACATTTATTTGTTTTAAAGATGTGTAATCTATTAGTAATTAAAATTAAGAATAATATTTTAAAAACAAACCTTTTAGAAAAAAAACCTTTTTGTATATAAGTACAAAATTTTGTCGTTGAAAAAGACCTGACGATATGCGTTGAACAGATGCAATCATTCGTTGAAAAGGCACCCCTACCCTACATTCACTTAACCTCTTTTCGAAAGTAAGTCATGTTTTGATACAATAGTTGTCAGTGAAAATAAATACACTACCGGACCTTGTTAAAATGATTAGATTTCCCCATATCCTTAGAAACTAATATTATGAATATTATAAAAAACTAATATTATGAATATTATAAAACTCAGTAAATTTCAAAATAATTTATTCCAAAATTCGCTTGAAAAGGAAACAGAATTAGGGACTTTAATTTAATTCTATAATAAAATTTGAAGTTTTTAGTTTCTGTTTTTGAAACATAGTAATTCCTGTGAATCAATTAACAAAAAATATTATATTGAAAAAGAGATAAACCCATTATATATATATATATATATATATATATATATATATATATATATATATATATATATATATATCAGAATAATTGGAGAAAAACTGAAGAATGTATAGTCAGTAACAAATTTATTTCGATGAATAAAAGATATTCAACTTAACAGACCAACTACATTTTATAAAATAAAATTCCGTTTTTGTTAATCTTAACTTTGTGATGTTGTTGTTTAAGTACTTTTGTTTATATTATTGCCTGGCTAAATTTTTTTCTCATAAAGTGTAGTCGGTCTGATGAGATGAATATTCAGATATTAATCGAAATAAATTTATTGCTGACTATGAATTTTTATGCTTTTTTCATGATTATGATTATAATTTGCTCTGCATCATACATTGAGCTCTCATATGGACTTATTTGAAATAATCCCTGCCAATGATATTTTGGTATTATATATATATATATATATATATATATATATATATATATATATATATATATATATTCAAAAATACATGATTGAATAATCTCGACAAGTTCTGTCTATTCCCTTTTTAATTAAGTATTTAAATTTAGTAGTTTTATATAATCGGTACATTAACCAAGGTACATTTTATGATTATAGTAAATTCACAGATTGTATAAACCAACTAATTCGGAAATTTGAAAAAGTTAATATAAAAAAAATGAATAGACAGAACTTGTCGATATTATTTCAGAGAATACTTGCTGCCGAAATAAACGTAACTTTACACACACACACACACACACACACACACACACACACACACACATATATATATATATATATATATTCAGCTAAAGAATGAAGATTAACATTGCTGCTATGAATAGGAAAAAAAGGTTTATATTGTATATTTGATTCTGCTTTAAGGTTGCTGCACCTTAGAATACGCTCTGTAAAGTCAGTCGTGCACAGCTGATGGCCTTTCTTCTCAATGAAAGAGTATTTTTGATTTATAAAATCCAGAAGGTAGAGTGATTTTACCGGTGGCTATTGTAAGAATTAAAGAATGAAATCATGAATTCGTAATTGATTTCCATAGTTTATCTTCAGCTCAAGTTTAGGGGGAAAATGGAGAGAGGAAATCGAATTTCATTTATTTACAGTCGCAGCTAGTCTATGAATCAAACACGCACTAATTCCTTTTTTTGTTGTTAATCTTAACTTTGCGCTATTGTTGTTTAAGTACTGTCGTTTATGTTATTGCCTTATTATTAAGTTTATGAGAGAGTTTTGAGAAATCTCTGGAAGAGATCTATTGCAATAAAAGATACATTTAAAAACTTTACATGATTTTCTTATACATTACTATATCGATGATGCCTTAATGTGGTTTACTTTAAAGTTCTTATTGACTTGTGTCTCTGGGTTTGCATCAGAAATAGTCTTCAGATATTTTCCTTTCATAAATGCTTTACTTCCACTACAAAAACACAAATACGTGTAAAATCAACTTTACGATTAGAATGACTTTTCCAATACACAAAGAAGCCTTTGGAAAATAATTTGGAAACGGTGAAGTTATACATGCTATGTACATTTCATACACTGCACGTTTACATTTTCATGAATTTTAATTTAGTCGCGCTACAAAATAGTTACACACACACACATATATATATATATATATATATATATATATATATATATATATATATATATATATAGATAATTATATATATAACTATATATATATAACTATATATATATATATATATATAATTATATATATAACTATATATATATATATATATATATATATATATATATATATATGTGTGTGTGTGTGTGTCTGTGTGTGTGTGGAGAAGGAGGCACAGTGGAGTAATGGATAGTAGAGAGCCTAGTTCGAATTCCAGTCGAATACATTACATTCATTAGGCGTTAAAACTCTTGGGAATGGTATGAATCCTCTTCTACCCCCATCTGTGGGTAAATAGCAGGACAGACCAGGTTCTATAGCCTTGAATGGCAGCTGGTGTACGGCAGAAATGGCAAACTACTGCGGAAAAAATCTGCATCGTCAGTCATGTATCGAAAGATACATGATCGGCTAAACGGTTATTACGCATGGCACTATATATATATATATATATATATATATATATATATATATTACCAAA
>OZ038483.1:66611927-66626927 GCA_964036315.1 Acanthosepion esculentum
ACCATCAACGAGCTGGGCTGGGAACTGCTCCCTCATCCCCCTTACAGCCCAGACCTTGCCCCTTCAGACTTTCACCTGTTTGGTCCCTTGAAAGCGTTCACCAGAGGCACGAAGTTTAAAAGTGACGATGAAGTCAATGGTGTTGTGAGCGACTTGCTGAGACATCCGTCCAAAGATTTTTACGCCGAGGGAATACGGAAGCTTGTGCACAGATGGGAAAGTGTGTGACAGTGTTGGGAGACTAAGTTGAAAAAAAAGAAGAAAGTAAGCTTCTATCTGTATTAGAAATCCTTATACCGAAAAATACACCTTATTTATTGAACGACCTTCGTATATATATATATATATATATATATATATATATATATATATATATATATATATATATATTAGTTATTCAAAAAGTTCACCCCAAATCGAAAATTCGATTTTATCATGTACGCAATATGTGTAAAAATTCAAAGTATTTTAACTTTTCAATTTACTAATGATATAATTGGACAGTACTTAAGCATCTTAATGCATTTAACAGTTCATAGCTATAGCATAATATACAAACTTGAAAATAACCAAAAACTTCAAACTTATATATGCAATTAGAAACTTACATCTACAAGTAAGAATATTTTAGCGATTTCATTCGTACGTTTTTCCTTCCTCTGATGGATGCTCCAAGGAACAGATAGCGGCCAAGAATTTGGATTTTGAATGGTATCCTGCTTTTGTCTTCCAATGATTGTTCTTCTAGTGGAACAGTTCTTATTTTCTTATGTGATTCTTGAAATTTTGATTTTGTTTTGTCCAGATCTTGTTTCTTTCAGTGGTAGAGACATTATGGTTAAAAATGAATACTTCGAGATCTTTCAGCGTTGCTCAATCTGGAAGCTTATATACTCTGAAAAAATATTTGATCACAAACAAAACAAACTTTTCCCATTCGCCTTATTTATTGATTTATTATTGTGAAACATAATAACCGCGGCACAACGCCAGAAAGGAGGAAATGGTTCAACATTAACTATCTTAGACGTATCTAATCAGATTCACGACCCATACATTCATTACAATTTACTCATTCACCACAAGAAGTGATCCTTCACCATTCACTAATACAAATATCACAATATCCCGTATTTCCAGGGAACATACAAAAACACCCCATGACATAAAAATGTGTTTAGATATAAATGTCTTTCCACAAATATATATACAAATATAATGATGGTATGAAATGAAGGGAAGGGCGTGAACCCAAAAGCATAATAAAATATGAAAAAAACATTTGAAATAAGGCGGGGAGAAGACGGAACACTGGAAAGGGAAGAAGGGGGCCTCCTAGTCTTACCTTAACTGGATAGTTCCATTTTTGCTGATGAAGTATAGACGGATTAGGTTTGGCTTTGTGCATGGCCTTCTCCGCCCTACGTCATACAGACCGTTTTTTTTTTCGAATTTTTTCCTTCCTTTTTTCCCCTTTCCTCTTTTTAAAGAAGAGGACTGTGGTGGGAGTATCTCCTCCATATCTCTTTCCTGACTATGTTGCTGTTCTAGCTGCTGCTGTTGAAGCTCCTGCTGTTGATGCATTGGAACTCCTGTCGTTTTTCTTGGTGCTCCTGCTGCTGATTTTGTTGATACTCCTGGTGCTGCTCTCGTTGGGGCTGCTGTTTCGGATCCGACTTACTCTGCTCTGACATCTCCTGCTGGCGCTCTCGTTTCTGCTTTTTGGGGCCCGACTTCTTTACCTCCTTATGTGGCACATCCTCTGCTGGTACGGCAGAGTTGCAGACTTTAATCCCTTATTTACAACCTCCGTCAATTCACCGAGGCTCTTCGGGTCTTTTGTGATTGTCTCTGTCACTGTTGTTTCTCTGCTTGTAGATGGTTGGGGTTGTTGTGCCGGCCTCTTTCCGGGGTAAGGTTTTAAACGATGTTCTGCGGCACCACAGGACAATCAAAGAGGTTGGCTGCCTTTGACAACATAGATGGATACGACGCCACAGGTCAGCACTGCACTGAAAAAACTGATGAGTTCTATTAGAAATAGAACAGGTTAAAATAATCAACCACACTTTCTTCCCAACTGAGCAATGGTGAGAGGAAAAAGATTATTCAGGCCTTCCGTAATGGTACCAGTATTCATAATCTTGTTTCCATCAAGAGAATGTTGAATAATTTAAAAAAAAAAGGAACAGCAGGGAGGAAAACTGGATCAGGAGGTTACAACAGCAAGAGCGATCTTCATTTCAACTTAGAGCTATATACATTCTTACTGTTCAAAGTAGAGTCCAGTGGTGCTATAAAACATAGGAGAACACCAGTAAGATATCTTTTCTAAGATACAACGGTTCAAAGCTTAATCTAACAATTGGACAATTTTGCTGTTACACGATTTGGACAATTTTGCTGTTACCCCTGGTATATATATATATATATATATATATATATATATATATATATATATATATATATATATATATATATATGGCCAATTGTGAATGATTACGCTCCAATCAGTTTGAAGCATCGAAGTTAAGCAGTGTCGAATAAGTTCAGTTCTTAGTTGGAGGACCGTTTGTGAATACCGGGGACTGTAAGCGAAAACCTGTTGGCATGACACTTCATTCCGTAAACCTACCTCGCTATGGAAACCACTGCACTGACGCCTACGATTGTTGAGAACAGTGGCCCCATTACTCCTTCGAGGACGCTTTGGAAGTGGAGAAGGAGAAGAAGGAAAAAAATTGTAAATATCTTATCTACAACGAATTTTAATTTACGTTTCTTGGCACACGTATCACTTCTTAAAAAAAAGCTGCCTTAATAAATGAGGTATTAGTGCTATTTGGGACTCGAAGAAAAGCCAGCAATGAAAAATCTTTTTTTTTTTTTCATTTAATAGAAAAATTCT
Source organism: Acanthosepion esculentum (assembly GCA_964036315.1). NCBI lineage: Eukaryota > Metazoa > Mollusca > Cephalopoda > Sepiida > Sepiidae > Acanthosepion > Acanthosepion esculentum. Next base: position 66,614,836 of record OZ038483.1, read on the forward strand.
GTCAAGTGATTAAGAAAATATATTTCATTGATGGTATACTGACACTTCCGGCGTATTTATTTTCCAAAAAATTCTAACAAAAACAAAACAAAAAACAAAACAAAAAACAAATTAAATATTTCATTTTTGTCATTGCATATGCAGTCAGTTCTTTGCACCTTTCCGGAAGCTGATTTAATTTTCTTTCTCACAAAGGATCTTGGGAAAGCATCATGATATGTCTGACTCTTCCAGACATTTTAAAAATGAATATTTTGTGATAAATCTTTCTGTGAATTGAAAACTTATTTAAACACACACACACACACACACACACACACACACACACACACATATATATATATATATGAACTCAAACAACATATTCACTGATTTGGGGATTCTGTTTTTTTTTGTTTTGTTTGTTTTTTTTTTTTTTTTTTTGTAAATTTATTCTCCCCTGAGTGAGATGTAATGACTAGAGGGTCGGAATGAGAAATCGGGAGCGGTGTTCGAATTCCAGTCTGTTTTATTATATTCATTTACACGTAAATACCCTTTTGGGAAGTATGCATTGCTCTCCACGCCGAAACTATGGGTTAAATAATAGAACTTTTATTTGGAAAGATCATTGTTATTCTCCAAAATATTCCTAATGCAATATAAATTAGCAAAAAAAGATTTATATTTACAGTTCCAAAAATATGTTTCGACTTTGTATAACCCAGAAACGGTTGATAAGCCGTAAAAAATCTAATCCATCAATGAATCAACAATCATTCTTAAGCTGTCTTGTGGAAATAGTTTCTTCAGTGACGGGGCTGATTTTGATCAAAAGCTTTCTAAAAAGCTGCAGGATCATATATTTGATTAAAATGTTTCAAAATTCATTGGTTTGAATCATGTATATTCTTTATGTTTGTCTATTAATTAATGTGGTATTAGTGCTATTTGAGACTCGAAGAAAAGCCTACAAAGAAATGTCTTTTTTTTTTCATTTAATAGAAAAATTCTGTCAAGTGATTAAAAAACATATTTCATTGAGGGTATACTGACACTTCCGACATATTTATTTTCAAAAAAATTCTAGCAACACCCCCATAAAAAAACAAAACAAAAACAAAACGTACTTATGTCTCCAGTTGTAGGCGTAAGTACGGTGGTTTCTTCGACAAATAAAGTACAATTATATTTTATTCAATTATATATTCACCATTTTTCGCATTGACTTGATACCAAATATAAAGCAGCACTTCGACACATTTGGACTAAATTTCCTCAGGTTTTGATGCCAAAAAAACACTTGAATTTAGTTTTCATTAGAGACGACTTTTTCTCCCAATAAAACGTTTTGCAGCGATCGAAAAATCGACTGGTGCAAGAACAATATGGGGGCTAAAGGTCTAACAGACGAGCCTAGTTTCAGATTGATTTCCTGCGTTATTCTTGCTTTATGGCCTTTTGTTATTGAAGAGAACAAAATATTTCCCTATTGATGAGCGCAGGGGACTTTTCTGGACAGTTTGCGGCTGCAGTGTGAATTTAGTGTTTCATTGCATTTAGTAATGATTTAAACGTCGACCATCTCGTATATTTGTTACGAAACCATGGTAAAAATCTCGTGTCACGAACGGGTAATTCTGGGTAGGTAGCTCAATCATTTTTGTGCTAACATTTTGCTAAAAAGAAGTTATAATTAAATGAAGCGTTCTTTACTAAGAGGGGACCAACGTATTACTGTCAATGTGCCCTACATCTATTTTAATCGCTTGTTAAAATATCTTAGAAAAGGTTAGCAATTATATTAAGATCCCCTGACATGTAGTACTTGAAGGTACGGTGTTAGTCAGGATATGCGGTTGTCTATATTCCTCTCCACATTACCGTGTATACTCACGTATCATGCGACTTTTGAAGGCCTAATTTTGAAGGTAATTTTAAGGGGGTCGCATTATACACGAGATATAAAATTAGCGTTTGTAGTGCTAACCCTGGCTACGCTGTTGACCAAACTATATATCCATTTACTGTAGTCAAATTAGTATCGAAAATAGGTCTTCAAACCTCGCATGATACACGATTATATACAGTAGATTATTCCCCTACACATTTAAACACACTCCTTATATATATGTCTGTGTGTGTATACATATATATATATGTGATAAAAATATAGTTTTAAGGAATGTTATATTTATGGGTAAAATGCTCAATATCAGTGGTAGACCTTATGCAAATGTAAACTTGAGTACTGGGGTCAACATCAAGCGGCGACAGTCTGTTTCATACTTCAACGCAATTTTCAGGCCAATCTTCAGCAGGCCTGAAAAAAGCCGTTCAAGCATGAAAAACTGCAAAAGCTATAAAGGACGCGTTTCGCCAAGAGCGTTTACTCTCTTTAGCTTCTCCAGGAGAATGAAATAAAAACAAGTCTCTATGTAAGGAAAAATCCGTTCTGATCTCTGAGGATAAGCGGTGGGCATAAATCAAATTATCTTATCGCATCTGTGCCGAGAATCAAATATGTATCCTTGTCTACCTGTTTCTATCTTATATTTACAAGTTATGTCAAAATACTTTTACGAAATTTGGGGCGTGTTCTTCACACCGAAACACGGACAAAAGTCCATATAAACATATGTTCGCAAATTATTCGTTTTTGAGTTATTAAATTTTAAAGGAGGTTTACGGTCGATGGCGCTGTTGTCATTTGGACTAGGTTACATTTGTCATTCGTGTACATTTGTGGCTAGTCTGTCTTCAGAGTTTAACGAGTGTAGTAATGAGTTGACTGAGAATTGTTCCGTTTAACAGTGGCAGGATATGCCTATATGTATGTGTGTGTTTGTGATTATTTAGGCAGAAAATCTTCTTTCATGCACATTTCATTGAATAGCACATGGTGCGTTGATTTATTTTTTGTACAATTTCCCATGTGATCTAATTTTTTTCTTTTCGGGTGATAAATTATATAAAAACTCTCCAATTGTTCTCTTTTATCCGATGGCTTTCGGCTAGACATTTAGCCATTTTCAAGATTGAAATATATTAACTGTTATGAAGAAATAGATTATTGTATGTATGTATTTATAGCTCAATTGGGTCTCATTTAATTACTCATGGAGACCTACCGGACTCTTTTCGTAACATAATGGGTGACAAAAAAAAATATAATAAATAGCATCATCTACATGCAATAAAGAAAAGGGCTAAAAATAATGAAAGCCTTATTAATAAAAACGAAAAAAAAAACAACACTTAATAATATCAACTATGGACACAATATCTTGCCCGTGTTTTGAAAATGAAAACATAATATAAATACATACTACCAATAACCTATTTTTTAACATATTTCAACCTTGAAAATGAATAAAGTATAGCCGAATGCGTTTGGAAAGAAAGTACAGTTGGTCAGTTTCGGTATCATTTATCATCCGAAAAGAAAAATAATTATTACATCACATGAGAAATTGTATAAAAACTAAATCAAAGTACCTTGCCTTTTCGTATTCAATGATATATATATATATATATATATATATATATATATATATATATATATATATATATATATATATATATATATATATATATATATAATCTTATAAATATAAGTAATTATATTCGTCTGGAAAAACCTTAGGTGTTTTTGGCTTGTAAATGAACAAACCTCTTTGGCCGGCGTACCCTGTCGACCCGCGTAGGTGAAACCTAGTTAGGTTTGCCTAGCTTTTTATGTTAATAGTTATATATATATATATATATATATATATATATATATATATATATATATATATATATATATATATATATATATGCGTTGGTTTGTTACTTTAACAAAATCATGGAAACATTCCATTGTGAATTATTTTGATTGGTTTGTGGTCCTGTGAACTGCGCAATCGGACCTCATTTTTTCTCCTCTATTTTTCAGAATGCCGTAGGTAGTAGAGGTATCCGGTTTCCCCTCGCGATCACTTTGTCATTTTTGTTACATCATACCAGGAAAGACGAATACACACGAGATCAAATCAAAATTGAATTTATATTGTTGCAGTTGTCGTTTCTTCTTCTTCTTCTTTATATTGTCATAGTTCTGTTCTTGTTATTGTTTTATTCTTGTTCTTTTTTTACTTTTCAGGACGTGGATGATCATGGCTTTCCCTAACTTCTCCTGTTTTGTTTTTCTAAATAACTTTTTAAACACACTCTTACCATCCTTACTCGTCCGGGTTCTACCATCTTGAATGTCGAACTATTTGGACACTGGCATTTTTTAACCACATTGTAACAAACTCCCAACCCCATTCCCTTCGTATTCCATTTGTGAGATGTAAGTTCCATTCTATCAACTTCCTCCTACGCGCCGCTTCTCTGTGAAAACGACTCCCAATAAGGTGTTTTACCGATTAATACAATCTTAACCTGTTCCAAGCTACGATTAACTGTTATCTTTCACAAATATTTGCATAAACTGTGCCTCGTAATCTGCAACTCCCAACCCCGATTCACTGCCGGACAATATATTAGGTGAACATGACTGTCAATCAAAAAAAAAAAATCAAAACAAAAATCAAAAGTGACGAAAGTTGTGAGACTCTCTGACCATTGACGATAGAGAATCCTCTTGGGAATACGCGTTTCCATTCACTTGATACATTTCACATCGTTGTTCATTGCTTGGACGCATTAGACAGGCCCAGATGATATTGTGATGAGGTAATCAAAACGCGATGGGGTGCCATTACGTCATACCAAATTAATGCGCTCTGGTATTTATCTCTTGAATTGAACCGCCTTGTACGTTTGAATATCGCAAGTGAACATATAATCATTTCACAATCAGCTGCCTCAATTTACTCGGGCAATATGAATTGATTTCTTATGCAGGATAATTTTTCCAACCCTCAAGGGTGAAATTTCTTCGAATAAGTCTCAATGCAATGAGCTAAATTCCATTTACTGTAAAGGGGCATCTTCGTCAAAGTGTCCTAATCCAAAGAAGTCTCCGTGGGATAAGATGCAACGATTAATTCGTTGGAAAGATCAAATGGCGTTCAATTTATAACAATTACGCTATTGAAAGTAGCAAGGCATAAGCCAGTATCCCGCTGGTGCATTTATGGAACCTTGTTATTGTTCAAAGTCTGCAGGACATGCAGGAAGCACCTCGTTGATCCTTAGGTAAAAGTAGTCACTGGATAGATTCCTTAAAAGATAAGTACGCAAATATTAAGGCGAGAATAATTTTCTGAAAATTCTAAGGTGACAACATATAGCTGTCTGCATCAGTTTAAATGAGGTACATCCTCTTAGTCTTATAAATTTATCTGTCTTATTATTTAATGTATATTTGGGCAGCAACCTTTCTTTCAAACATCTTTCATTGAAGACGGTCGATAAGGAAGATTTAGTTAATCTTTTATTAAGTTTTTCCAGCATTTTAAAATTCTTTCGTTTTTCAGGAGTTGAAGAATATAAACATGTCTCCTTAAGTAGACGTCTTGCATGTCCCCTCTCAAAGTGCGATAAATAAACATTTATTAACCCATAATTTACAAGAATCGCTAAAAGAAACTCTAGTCGATAGCACAATTTTTTTTTTTAAATCACATAGTCGTAGACATTTTATTATTAGAAAAGCATTACTGATTAAATACCGTTTCCCTGCTATCAACCTTACATTGTTTAGCAGTGGAGATAGCGTGTTAAAGGTTTTCTAAAAATAGAAGTGATGTTCAGGTCAACCAGTCGCGCATAACAGGTGACTGCTGAAAAAAAAAAGCATACACTACTCCGCAAAAACACCACACAGGTAAGCTACTGCGTAGAATTTAACACACAGAATTCACACTACCGAAACAATGTCCTTGATAAAGGTTATAGAACTAGCCGAAAGCGTTCGGAATAATAACTATGGACTATTTTTATATTCTTTAACCCTTGAAAAACGAAAAAAATGTTTGAACGCTGGAAAAAAATAAATACAGTATTAATTAAGTCTTCCTTGTCGGCTGTTTTGAATGAAAGATGCTATCTAATTATTTACATATCTGTTTATTTTTCAAATTACATGCACAACTGAGAAGCTCACCTTGCCGAACTTTTCTTGGGTTTATTAAATGTCTGTCTGTCTTCTGTCTATTTATCTATCTAACTAACTAATATATATATATATATATATATATATATATATATATATATATATATATATATATATATATATATATATATATATATATATATATATAAAAGGCTCAAAGACTAATATTCCATGGATATAATGTATTACATTGGAATCGTTATCACGATCCAATTCCTCAGACATACAAATTCAAAAACCTTTTTTGAATTTATAGGTCTGAGGAATTGGATCGTGATAACGATTCCAATGTAATAAATTATATCCATGGAATATTAGTCTTTGAGACTTTTATATTATATTCTTACTTTCCTAGACATTGAGTTCTACCTGGATTCTATCCTCTTGGGAATATATATATATATATATATATATATATATATATATATATATGGCCCTCTAATATTATCTATCTATCTATCTATCTATCTATCTATCTATCTATCTATCTATCTATCTATCTATCTATCAATCTATATATATATATATATATATATGGACCTCTAATATTATCTATCCAGCTATCTATATCTCTCTCTCTCTCTCTCTCTCTCTCTCTCTATATATATATATATATATATATATATATATATGGACTTCTAATATTATCTATCTATCTATATATCTATCTATATATATATATATATATATATATATATATATATATATATATATATATATATGGACCTCTAATATTATCTATCCAGCTATCTCTCTCTCTCTCTCTCTCTCTCTCTCTATATATATATATATATATATATATATGGACCTCTAATATTATCTATCCAGCTATCTATCTATCTATCTATCTATCTATCTATATATATATATATATATATATATATATATATATATATATATGAACTTCTAATATTATCTATCTATCTATCTATCTATCTATTTAATGTTCCACATTGCAATGGGCTTCGTAACAATGTTGATAAATTACGGGAAACGGAATCAGTGGACGATGCCATACGTTATAGAAATTCCAGCAAAATTTTCGGAGAAGAAACTGTTGGATATTCCTGGCAGTATGCAGCAGAGTCCAAAAATCATATCATTACTAAAGTTATCGTAGCAGCAAGATATTGTTCTTGGAACAGTAAATATGGCCGTCAAAAATAAATAAATAAACAAATAAAACTCTTCCCATAAAAAATAATGGCGATATAAGAAGTGAAAGCAACTGATCCCAATAATGGTAATCAGAAACAAAATAAGAAGGATCCACGCATGTATTAATGCTAACGGGCGTCACTTTCAACATTGTTTATATTATAATTGTCATTCATATTCTGTATACTATCATAAAACACATCTGTTAATAAAAATATAAGCGCATGGTGACTTTCCGTATACCCTGTATATAAACGGATTTTGCCCTTGAAAATGGACGCACTACCACGAAAGTGCGGTGTCGGGGACTTAACAACAAGGACTGGTATGGAAAATTACAGTTTAGTAATTCTTCTGTATATATATAAAAATATTATCAATGCTGTATTTTTACGGGAAACAGATCTACCGGATATTATGGCTAACGGATATTTCGCAATGCTAAAACAAGGAATTTCACATAGAATTCAGGGGTGCAAAAGTAGGTATACAATAACGAACAACAAAACATGCACACAAAACGTATTTGTTATACAAACATAACAATACTAACATTAACTTACTGTCTACCTATTTTTGCACTCCCGGTATTTAGTGAAATTATTTTAAATAAACACTGACTAATTATTCCTAAGCTAAAAATAATATTATGATCACGTTATACAGTTCCTTTATTTGAAGTTGAAAATCAATCCTGTTTAGTCTTTGATTCACTGACCGTTTGATTAGTCATTTGAATGTGCAATCTGTCATGACGAAATTTTCTTATTTTTCCATGTTATGGCGAACTGTTTTATATCCTCGAGAGTGTATTCGTGAACAACCATTATCAACCTAAACAGTGTCTCCCTACGGTTAGTAAGTAAATTTCTGACTATATATATAAATATATATACATACACACACACACACATATATATATATATATATATATGTAAAAGAAATATATTCTCAAGGTGTGCTAGATTTATGGGATAAATTGCTCAATATCAGAGACAGAGCGTGTGTAAATATAAAAGTGAACATTATCGTGGCCTGACGATTGTGTCTAGTATGAAACAGCCTGTCACCTCTAAGTGTTAACGTCAATGTTCACTTATATATATATATATATATATATATATATATATATATATATATATATATATATATATATATATATATTAAATGAATATCTTTCAAAAGAGGAAACTATTTATCTGTGGGCATGTACTATATAGTTTTGTACATATATAGGTCTATTGTTTTCTGTATTCATATCGGAGGAAACTGGGGAGTACCATGGACTGATTGGCAATCTTTGCAAAAATGGTGAACACTCCCAAGTATCTCTATATGTTGTTTATTTTACCAACAGATGAGTATTGTATGTTAAAAAAATGATAGATTTAATAGCTAAGCGTTATGCATTTGTAAATATACCTGAACAAATATACACGTCGATTCATGATTGATTTTTCAATTCAAAGTTATTTTTAATAACTAAATTTATAAATGCTTTTAAAAAATACATAAATTTTAGAAATGAAATTAAGACTGATTTTAAATATATTCATTTTATTCATTTTTATTTATGTTAACCTTCTAATAAATGTAGATAAAATGAAATGAAATATATGAAAATAAAATGGAAAAAAACGTTGCCCCTACAAGCGGCCTATATTACTTTTGTAGTCATTTAGACTTCATGTTATTTAACAATAATGTCCGATAGTCTTGGTACCCGAAAGCATAACGTCTAATATCCGGTAGGCAGATTTTTCCTAGGCATAATACCCGTTAAACATAGTGTCCGGTAGGTAAAATGTCTTTATGCGTATTGCCCGGTAATTATGGTGTCTCTGGACTTAATGACCGGTAGGCATGTTAGCTCTAGACTTAATGTCCGGTAGGTAAACTGTCCCTAGGCGGAGTGGACGTGGGCAAAGTGTTCATAGTGAAACTGTTCGGCCACGTTGATGTAAATAATACTGGAAGGATTTTTATCCTCATTAAGAGTTCGTATGGTGTGGAACTCAGATATTTATTAGGTTGGTGCAAAGATAATATTGTTATTTACATAAGTAACATATGTGAGAAAACGACATTATTTTTGCACCAACCTAATATTAAGCTTAGCTTCTTAGATGGAAAAGCTTAGGATTTTTGGCATCAACCATTCGAAAGTAGTAACAGACTACGAAATTAGCTCGTTAACCATTCCAGCATGGTGAGGCGGCTTCATATTTATAAAGTTTAGCTTCCATCAAAGTGAGAACTGAATTCACTACAAGTCTAGAGTGTCAACCACTGGTATATGACGATGCGTATTTTTATCTCTGACTTTTGTTTTTGGTTTGTTACATCTTCACGTCATAATAGCGGAATACCACATTTGCTTCGATCTCACCATATTGCATTAATACAAGTCTGAGGGGAAGCTTTACTCATTGGAGTTTCACAACTTTGTTTTTTTTTTTAAAGCATTTCACAATATTTCGGTGAGGTCGCTGTGGCCTAATATCTAATAGCACAGAAAATGAATTACGAGTGACGGTTTGCTTTCACTTCGCCCAATTGTCCTTGAGAAAGGGAGGTGTCTATCTATTTGCTCTTCTAGACACGCTAATTCTGGGTAAATTATCAGTACGCACGAGACGTTCTAGCTTTGACTGACAACAATTTTTTAGAAGGGCGACTGTAAATTCAATCCCAGGATAGGAAGTCTACAGTTGAAATTTTAGGGACACATAACGAGGAAATCATGTTTGGAGAATTTAACACTCGTAGGACACATCAAAACAAGTACCGCAAAAGACAAAACAAAAGCAAGTACTTTTGAGAGTAACAAAATAAAGGAAGATATGGAGAACCATGATCGTCAATATCTTAAAACAATCAAGACATAAACACTAGACAATGCATACATACAACGAGTGACACATTTTCGTTATTTGCTACGTTTATTTTTGTCTGAAACAAGTCCACAAATGTGCGACACCCACGAGAATGGAAGTCACTATGATGCTTACAATTATGCCACACCTCTGGTTCCAGGCTATTCTTTTTATTGAGGTTATATAGCCAGAAAAATATTTTTAGATGGTAGACATTTTTTGAAGATAATAATGATTTACGAGTCCAGTTAATTAACCCATGACCGCAGGGGAGAAGAAGTGGTTTCATAACTTTCCCAACGCTATTTGCTGGGGCGTAAGTGATTATAAAGAACCCGGCTGGAATTAGAACTCGGCTCCCCGATTTTCCATTAAACCATCAGCGCATTCTAGCTTACAGTACCTGGTATACCTAAGCGGTTACCTTTCTAGGTACCGATCAACGGAGTTTCAACGTGATGTGGCCGTAAACCTCGGGTTGACGATGGTCAATCTGTATTTGTAAGCAGCAACAGGAAAAGGTTGTGAATAATGAGTCTCTGGAAACAAGCTTGCATGATTTCAATAATGGTGAATGGCTATGAGGACCTCCTCAGCACAGAAATACAGACATTATAGGACCCGCTATGGAAAGAACGACAAATGACTGCAAGTCTTCAACCGCAACAGCATCAGCAATTAAAGCATGGATAGTAGTCAAAACATGACAGACAGCAGCAACAGCAGTTGCAACATAATCAGCAGTTAAGTTAGGTATAAAGATCTAAGTTAACTAGAGCAAATTGCATTACGGGACAATTGTCTATTGGACAAAAGCGTTGATTTGCGAATTTAGGTCGGGCAGCACGAGGGAACAATAACCAAGCCGTACTAAATAAAAATAAGAACTCTACGGTATCCCTAGACATGAGTAGTGGAACGAGAATAGTTTATCTACATAGATTAAATAAAAGGGTTGAGCTCCGAATTTCCTGAAGGTATACCCAGATCGATATACACCCAAGGAAGACCCGAGGGTACAACAGCTGAAACGATGTGATTAAAACAACAAAGATGAGGACAATAGTCCGAATATAAATAATGTTAATAAAATAGAAGTGTTTTGAATGCCAAATTCATAAGAACTACGTTGATGTGTGTTTGCTATTTTTCATATTTGAAATGCATAATGAACACATAGGAGCAAAAAGGAATTGAACCTCGAACAGCGAGCGTTAGTTTTACCTAAATTGCGACGAAAATAAAACATCACCCTGAAAACTCGAGTCATATTCTTAAATAACCTCGATTGAGACTTTCATGTGGATGCCATGTCATACATGGCGCCAAAACCGTTTAGAAATATCTAAAGTTTCAGTTGTATACAACCACTTTCTAAAATCAATGGTTAAAAAGGCAGTGGGCGAGTGAAGCTAATCTTTTTTTTTTAACATTGTGGACTGGCGCTACGTAATCGCAAAGAACTGTACTAAATATCAGAAATCATATCACCCGAGGCTCACTAACGTCAGCAACAGCTAAAATTGATGTTTCATTTAACTTGAAGAGAAAATAAGGACATAATCAAGATACTGACATTTCACACTCCTTCAAATAAGAGTTTAGGAAGGAAATCCCCATCAATACTAAAAATAGCCATAACTCAAGGGGTTACTGGGTTTGGAAGAATTAGAAAACAGAAACTTTACTAAGGAGTCGGAACAAAAAAGAGTTGAGAATACAACAGATAGCGATCGAAATTGCATTGACTTTTTTGAAAATTAAAGTTGCCTTTGAAAAAAAAAAAAACTATATTCCTGAAAAAGTTGTTTTGAGAAAATGAAACGGCCAATACTACCGTTACTTAGCGCGAAACATTGGCGTATTATTTAACTTGGATACTCTTGCTGAAAAGGGGAAAACGAAATCGTATATCGCTGTTGCAACCATAATTGACATTCATCATATAACCGGAATAAAATGGAAGCAGTTAT
>OZ038483.1:66631927-66699427 GCA_964036315.1 Acanthosepion esculentum
AATATGCTATAGAATGGTCCTTATAAATTAGTAAATTCATAATATATATATATATCACTTAATATCCGGTCCATACACCACCTCTCTGGTTTTATGGACAAAAGAGGAGGTTTATCTCGTGTTCTTATTTAGAATTGGGTTTCTGGCTGTTTCCAAAGTTTTCTCCTCTTACGCTCCCGGTAGTCTCTCGTGGTATTACTAATATATATATATATATATATATATATATATATATATATAATATATATATATATATATATATATATATATATATATATATATATATATATATATATTTATATATATGAGGTTAATAGTCAAAGTTCAATCAGACCAGGAAATATTAATATTAATAAGTGCTCAATACACGTGTGAAAAAATAAATAAATAAAAGTATAAATAACATGTAGGGCATTTAACTTTAAAAATCATGAGGTCTATTGAATACGTGACCTTGGTTTCGACCTCACGGTCTCATCAGGCAATATTATTCAAATGACCACCTTAACGTTTTATTTAAAAAACAAAAAAAAACAAAAATCACGAAGAACGCTACTTTATTATTTTTAAAAAATAAACCGACACATGACGGTCGCAAAACATGACGTTGAGTATAATAGAAAGGAAGGGGTTCTGGAGAAGAAAAGAAGTACAGCTGCAGCTTAATTTAACTGTATTTTTTTTTAATATCGTATGCAATTCTGAATTTTTTGGGACGGGTTTAGAAAGCAACTTGAATAATAATTGTCCTACATGAAGAGTTTCTGTATAACGTAGACTCGATTACGTTGGGAATATTTTAATATTCGGGATTCATTTTATCTTGTACGACAAAATAATGAATATGGGAAAAATATAAAGGTAGACGGCCACTAAACTCATCTAGAATTTAAACCTCAGCGTATTAAACACCATACCAGGGTGAATTCGAAAAAAGAAAAGAAAAGAAAAAAATAGAACATTGGATTGGTTAATCATGACACCGCCCACAAGCCTATTTTTAATTCACTTTTTTTTTTTCCTTTTTTTTTTTAAAATTATTCTGCTTTTCAAAATGAAAATAATTGTTCAGTCGCCAGTAGTTTACCATCGCTCGTGGAGACGCATTTGTAGTATTGAATCATAATTGAAACTGTGTAGCGATATTTAACATATTTTTTGTTTTAATATTCTAAAATAAATGATATGGAGCTCTACTCTCTATTGAGCCTTCTTTTAAATTAAACTAAATTATTCTCCATTTCTTCTCATCTTTCCTGGATATATATATATATATATATATATATATATATATATATATATATATATATATATATATATATATATATATATATATATATATATATAAGTATTGGTATAGAAAATAAGGATTAAATCCTACAAAAGATTAAAAGAATTAGAAGAATGTTCATAAATTTTACATACCTCTGTTTTATTATAAAATAGCGAAACATGTGAAATTTATGAAGTTTTTCTACTTGGTCATTAGTTATTAATCACACACAAACACACACACACACACACACACACACACACACATACATATATATATATATATATATATATATATATATATATATATATATATATATATATTAATTTGGTTTGTATATGATCTGCAAATTTTTCCAGCTCGACGTCCTAATATTGTACTTTGTAATGTTGCTCCCGGTGCCCATCAGACGTAGATTGACACGATTTCCTAGCAAACACTATGTTATATATATATATATATATATATATATATATATATATATATATATATATATATATATATATATATATATATATATGTATTGGTATAGAAAATAAGGATTAAATCCTACAAAAGATTAAAAGAATTAGAAGAATGTTCATAAATTTTACATACCTCTGTTTTATTATAAAATAGCGAAACATGTGAAATTTATGAAGTTTTTCTACTTGGTCATTAGTTATTAATCACACACACACACACACACACACACACACACACACACACACACATATATATATATATATATATATATATATATATATATATATATATATATATTACTTTGGTTTGTATATGATCTGCAAATTTTTCCAGCTCGACGTCCTAATATTGTACTTTGTAATGTTGCTCCCGGTGCCCATCAGACGTAGATTGACACGATTTCCTAGCAAACACTATGTTATATATATATATATATATATTATATATATATATATATATATATATATATATATATATATAAACATCTATTCTATTCCACATGAGTGCAATTTTTTATTGATTTCTTTCTTTCTTTAGCTATTAAATGATGTACGCCATTATCGTTTCCATCAAGAAGGAAAAGATTAAGAAATAAAAAAAAAAAAACGAAAAGAAAATCCCCCCCCCCAAAAAAAAAACACTTCCAATCTTTCCTCTTCGAAACATCATCGATGCGTGATTCGTATTTTAGAAGCGTTTGCAACGTTTCCTGTTTTTAGCAATGGTCTATAATATTACTTCGTTTATTTCCCTTTGCCTCTTTTTCTGGGCGACTTCTTTTTTCAGTTATTTATTAAATTTTCTATTCAGCAACTAGTTTTATCTTCTTGAAAGGTCTTTATTTTACCTTTGTTTTTTTTTTTTTACCCCTAATACATAGGTAGAAAAAAAGTCAAATGAATAACAGTCCCTCACGACACATACCATCTTTGCAATTGTGAAAGCGTTTCTGATGTGGGTGGACACATTGTAAAGTGTTTCCAACGGAAAGAAAAACAGAAGCCTCTCCCGCCTCAGGATCTGCTGGGACTTTCGCTTTGTTCGCTCGGAAGACACTTTTAAGCTTTTTTAGAATTCCCCCTCTCTCTTTCTCTACTTAAAAAATACCTTGATTCACTTTCGTTTATCGTTTACTTAATATTATTTTCCACGAGTGTTTTGCTCTTTCTATTGGGAACTTCGAAAGGGAATGTTCAGGTATGTATTGAAAGACATTTGTAGTCTCTTAGCAGAGGATGTTAAATGCGGCAACGAGATCTGAACACGCGTTGGACTAGCGGAAGATGCCTTCCAAAAGCTAAGTAAAGTACCTAGAAACAGAAAATTTGTTAGGAAGAAAAAGAAGGTTCCTGGATTTCTGCGTTATATATCTTATATATATTATGATCCTCTTATATGGCACTGAATACTGAACAATCTCCTCCCATACGAAGAGTTACTGGAAGCAACATAAATGTGGTCCTACAGAAGGATACTGAGAACTACACGGACGGAGTAAGTAAGCAATGAGAACATGTCAACAAAAAAGAACATAAGCTCAAAATCAGGAAGAGATAGTTGAAGTTACTTGGACCCATAAGGAGAAAAGAGGACCTGAAACATTTAATCATCACAGGACATAGGCAAGAGAGATAGGGGGAAGTCAGCGAGCCACTTAACTGAGGAGCTAGTGTGAATAGATGGCAGAACGGGAGTGGTGAAAGAGCTTTAGGAAAAGTCGTTTACTTAGTATTATTTTCCATGAGTGTTTTACTCTTTCTGTTAGAAACTTCGAAAAAGAATGTTCTTGGAAGTCTCCTAGCTGAGAATAGAAAATACGACACCGAGGTCCTAACACGCGTTGGACTAGCGAAAGATTTATTCCAAAAATTTAAGGAAAGTGACCAGAAACAGAAATAAAAACAGAAACAAAGAAAAGATTGCTGGATTGCTCTGCGATATCAATTCTCTTATATGGCAGTGAACATTACACAATCTTTCCAGGGATAAGGTTTGGTTTTGGTTTGTTTTACGGCATATCGACTTCAGTAGGTTATTTAATGCCAACAATTTTTATTGCTGGTAATATTGCTTTTTTATTAAAAATATATTTCTGGTAACATTCTTTTTTACAAAGTATTTCTGGTATTAAAACCTATTTTTACACTTTCATAGTGTTTTGACCCCAGTTCGTGTGTTAACTATTTGCCTATAGCTGGACCCTTAACAGGTGTTACCACCCCGGGTCAGGGTGGACCTGGGAACACCAGCAATTAAGAAGTGGTTCCACGCTCCTCAAAACCCGCTGATCAGAGGCCTTGCTGACGGATGTAGTTTATCGTCATACCCAGGACTGTCCAGGGATAAGGGGAAACATGGAGGCAACATAAATTTAGTTCTACAGAATGATACTGAAATTTTCATGGGCGGAGTAAGTAAGCAACGAGAAAGTCTTTAATGAAATGGCAACAAAAAAGTACACATGCTCAGAATCAGGAAGTGATAGCTGAATTTCCTTGGGCCCATGAAGAGAACTTGAAAAATTTAATCATCACAGGACATATTAAAGGTAAGAGAGATAGGGTAAGTCAGCGCGCCTCTTACCTGAGGAGCTTGTGTGAATAGATGGCGGAACGAGGGTGGTGAAAGAGCCTTAGAAAATATCTATGAATGAATATGATTGTCATCTACGTATATAAGATACACAGATGATACTTTGTTGATGTCTGACCTCTAAGACAGGGTAAGAAAAGAAAGCAAGAAAAAAGGACTAATCAACAACCACAAGAAAAATAAAAGAGAACACAAGCTCAGAATCAGGAAGAGATATCTGAACATCCTTAGACCCATAAGGAGAACTTGAAAAATTTAATAATCACAGGGCATATTAAAGGCAAAAGAGATAGGGGAGGTCAGCGAGCCTCCTACCTGAGATGTTTGTGTGAACGAATGGCAGGACGGGGTGGGGGTGAAATAACATTTGGAAAAGTCGTTTACTTAATATTATTTTTCCATTTGGGGACTTCGAGAAAGAATGCTCAAGTATGTATTGAAATATCTTGTAAGTCTCTTAACAGAACAAACGAGTTAGGGGAAGTCTGTGTGTAACCTTCCCAACGAGCTTGGATGGATGGAGAGCGGAATGGTGGTGGTGGTGGTGGGGGGTATCGTCTTGCTAAGCAAAGGGGAAAAATTAGTAAGGGCTGCACTGGATGGGAAATTGTAGAGAGCCGTGATTACCTATATTGCAAAGAGACGAGACACATAGGGGAAAAAGAAGAATTACTCAGTTCGGGTTAATATGGCGGAAGCCAAAAAAAACAAAAACATTTAGAATCTAACTGATAATATGAGCGAAATCTTCTAGAAAATTATCCCGACAAACATCCACACACTTTCGGTATGTCACGGTGGAGTAATGAATATCGGCTCGGATTGAGGAATAGGAGATCCGAGTTCGAATTCCAGTCGAATCCTTTACATTCACTTACGCGCTAATACCCTTTGGGGAAGGTATGAATCCTCTTCTCCCCCCAGCTATGGTTAAATAGCAGGGCAGACTGGGTTCTATAGCCTTGGATGGCAACTGGTCTACCGCAGAAAGAAATGGGAACCTACTGCGGGAAAAATATCTACCTCGTCTGTCATGTATCGAAAGATACATAATCGGCTTAGCGTGTATCAGGCATGGCCCAAAACTAAACAGAATGTCTATTTCTCTCAATCTATCTTCGTCAGTTCATATCTATCTATCTACAGGGTGATTGAAAAGTAACTCCCCATTTTAAAATAGATATAATTTATTGATTATCATTTTTACAATAGATGAATATGAGAGGAAAACGTTTAGCGTACGGTTTTATTCAAAATGCGATATGAGCACCAGATTTAGCGACCAGCTTCTCTAGCCGGGCAGCAATCGCATCTACTAATTCCAACAGGAACTCTTTTTGGAACTTCAAGTTCTTTCAAAGTAGGGACTTGTTCCTTTAACTAACCTTATAGTAAAAAAAAGTCACAGGTTATTAATTCAGCTCTCCTGGCTGGCCACTCATACATAAAATAGGGAGTTATTTGTCAGTCACCCTGTATATCTACAGGTTGTAAGTGATTCAAAATTAATAATTACGGAATTTAAAACTATTCAGTTGACATAGAATTTAAAGATAGACGACAAACGCCATATCCCACCCACGAAATACAGAACAATATTTAATGGGTGTAATTCTGGTTTGGAGATGAATTCTCCTGGTCCAATTCGTGATAACTAATGTCGTTTTCGTCAGATTTGATTAGAGAGAAACCGTTTTTTATTCCTCATGTGTATTCAATTCAGGGAAGGTTCGCCAGCAAAACTACTTCTCAATCACACACACACACACACACACTTTATTTAAGCGGAGAGGTGGTCAAATGATGAGTGTCTTTGACCAAGATTAGGCACTTTTCTAAGTTTATGACGGTATTTCATAAACGAAGTGTGACTTTTACTGAAATGTTTTGCCAATTCTTGTTCTGTTTGCTTAGGATTTGCCTCAATTACGGTTTACAGAAACTCAATATTGACAGAAATAGGTAATCCACATCAAAGGGAATTTTCGAGAAAAAAAAATCCGATTGAAACTGGTCAAATAATCTCTCGCGTAATCCGGGAATTTAATGTTTCATTCGAATAGAAAGAATGATTATTTGTTGAGGATTTCTCTGGGCAATTGTGTTTTTTTTTTATTTATTACTGTATACAGTTACTAATATGGGTCTGATCTAAAGTTATTCGGAAAGGGGAAATCGATAAAAAAAATTCACCAACTCTCATATTACGCAGTCAACAATGAAAGAAACAAAAAAAAAGCACAAAAAACGTAAAAATTAATGTTTTTTTTAATCATACGTATTCGAAAATTACCCTCCAGTGGATCATGTCAAAAAAATGTGTGTGAGTAGAGATAGAGGGGGAAAGAGTAGAGAGAGAGAGAGAGAGAGAGAGAGAGAGAGAGAGAGAGAGAGAGAGAGGTGTATATCCAGCTATACGTTTCCATGTAGTTAGGTGTCTTTGTAGACTAGGGAACGTTGATTTTTCACTTTCTTTTTTAGAAAATCAACATTGCATTTAGTGCGAAAGCTGGGATTGGGCGTGATAAGTACTGGCACCAAAAAGTAGATTCATAGCTGTTATCAATTTTTGAGCATATATTTCTAAATATCTAAAAAAAATGTACGGAAATACCTAATTTCCGCAGGTTTTTGCTTACAAACCGACTTCAAAATCTTACTATTTCAAGAACAGAACTAAATACATTTGATACTTTCCGGATCTGAGACACTGAATGGAAAATCTAACCAAACCAGAATTCTAATTATGAACCACCACAAGCAAAATATGTTATTTCATACTGTATTCAATAAGAGAAAACTATATAAAAATTGTGAAAGATTACAAAAATGTCTAACCAATGAATAAGACCTTACACCATTTAAAATAGATAAAAAAGTATATAGCATCATAATACTGCTGGGCACAAATTATAAAACTAAATGTTTTAAATTTGCATTGTTTGTTGAAAATCGGACGAAAACAATATATTACATCATAATATAGCTAAATAACTCAGTATAATTTCACTTTGAAGTAAGTGAAGGTCTTAATTGATGTCTCAGTGATTTGGTAATAATTTACTTCTGCCTTATTTCTTGTCTATATACAATTTGTAAAGCTTCAGTAGTTCATTTAACTGCCCTTTCCACACCTTGCAGGTAAATTCGGCAGTTCCAAAGTCGTTACCTTCATCAAAACCTCTTGGAAATTATTATTTTAAAAACCGGAAAGCGCATGTTTATAAACTTCATTGTGTGAGATGTGACCAAATTTGACCAGCGGGCCGTTTCTGAGTTGATGAATATATATTTTAACTTCTTCTTTTGTGCTTTGCTACTTCTGAAAAAAATTATTGGAAACTTTATCCATACTTGGTTATATTTTTGTGATATAATCTGTATAATTCTAAAAGTCTGTGATTGCGTGCGTCTGTGCTTGTGTGGTGCGTCTGTCCGGCGCATAATTAAAGTAATCTAATTTAAGCAAATGAGACTTAAAAATACGAGTTGTTTATACAGTAAGCATGTTTATTTTAACTTCAAACAGACAATTTTTTTTATTTAATATATTTTTAAGTTTAAAACAGACACAAAGAGATCCTGATTTGCTGTTTCGTCTAGTTGTTCTATAGTAATTCTTTATATTTCAGCTTTCTTTAAACAATATTTAAAAAAATATTTTGGGGAATATTTCAAAAATATTTTCAAGTGAATATGATTTTAAAATATTTTTTGGCTTATTAAAAAAATATTTTTAAGTTTTTCTGATTTTAAAAATATTTTAAGTGAATAAGATGTAAAAATACTTGGTGTTTCTACTTACCTTTTTTTTTTAAACAGACAATTTTTTAATATTGAAATTAACTTCAATGTTTTATAAGTTGAACCGTCAGTGATCCAACGCATCACGGGTAGTCTAGTTTGAATTAAATTTTAAAATCAGTGTTTTAAATTGACATAACTTATTAAGTATGAATAAATGTTTACTTATCTAAAGACCATTTTTTATCGTCTCTTTCCTCATCTTCAATTCATCTGATTTCATCACTAAGAAAATATTTTATGAAAGCAAGGTGAAAGTTTTTAATGCAACATTCTGCATTTGGGTCGACTATTTTGAGAGAATTGTAAATCCTACCGGGATTTAGCATTGGCGACCACAATCTTAACAACATAAGATACGCAGTTCACACAGTACTGATAGCAGACACTGAAAAAAAAATCGCTTACAGAAGACAGCGAATGACAGCGAGAAGAAGGGACTAAACATAAACTACAAGACAGAATGCATGGTCATCGGTAAAAAGATGAACCGGAATTGCTAGTTACAGGTCGGGGACATTAAATCAAGCAGGTTCCGGAAATATAAATATCTGGGAAATGTTTTCACAGAAGATTGTAAGTGCGACGCTGAGTTCCCAAGATGTACTGGTATGTCCAAAGACGCATTCCAAAAGTGAAGCAGTGTATTACGAGACAGGAGAATTTCTTTGGTAAAGAAAAGAGTACGGAGCTGCTACGTAACATCTGTCCTCCTTTACGGCAGCGAATGTCGGACGGTCTCCTCAAAGATGAAGAAGAGACACGAATCAACGGAAGTATGGTCCTACAGAAGGATGCAAAGGATATCATGGATCAAGCTTACACTTAACATAAGGAAGAGACAGCTGAAATTTCTGGGACACGTAATGAGAAAGGAGGGCTTGGAGAATCTGATACTCACAGGTCGAATAGAGGGAAAGAGAGATAAAGGAAAGCAACGCATGACATATCCTAGCGGGCTTAACCAAGTGGATGACAGAACATGGCCTGGGGGATGTAGCAAAGTGACAAAACTTATTGAGAGCTACAAGGAATAGGGGGAAGTGGAGCGCCTTGATTACCTACGTCCTGAAGGGACACGGCACATAAAAAGAAGTTCCTTTATTCCTGTTGAAGATGTACAGTTGTTGGTTATGGAATTCATTATCCATTTTAATTTCAAAGCAATTCCATATATTTCAATTATAAATCTTATAAGCCTGAACTAAATGTTTTCACTGATGTTCGTCTTTATGTGCCGTGTCCCTCCAGGACGTAGACGATCATGGCTCCCCACAATTTCCTATCCTTCGTAGCTCATAATAAATTTGATCTTTTTGCTATTTCTCCTAAACCTTGTTCCACCATCCATTTACTCAAGCTTACTAAGTACGTGATATGCATTATCTGTCCTGTGAGTATCAAATTTTCCAAGCCCTCTTTCTTCATTATGTGACCTAGAAATTTAAACTGTCTGTTCCTGGTGTTATGCATAAGTTTCCTTTTTTCTATGTCCTCTGAAACTTTGTCGATCTACAGAAAGAAATTTGAAAAGCGTCCTGGGTATGACGATAAACTACATCCGTGTTCTGGGTATGACGATAAACTACATCCGTGTCCTGGGCAAGACGATAAACTATGTTCAACAGCAAGGCCTCTGATAATACGTTTTTGAAAAAATAATATTACTAGCTATACATTTTTTAGGAAAAAAAATATTAACAGAAATAGATTTTTGACAAAACAAAAATATTACTAGAGAAAAAAAAAAGAAAAAAGTTGTCGGCATTAAATGACCCATTGAGGTTGATATGCCGTAAAACAAACCAAACCAAACCAAAACTTTCCTCAAAAAACGGTAACGATTTATAAAAAAAAAAGTGTCATTATCTATGGCGTCAAACCTCTACTTTCAGACTGAGTGAAATAGCACAGTTATATAATCGACCTACTCTACTGTACACGTGTGTGTATGTGCGTGTATATTTATAGGCATATATATATATATTAGATGTGTGTTAATTTTTCGGTTATGATGATGAAAGTATGAGATTGAACAAAGAGTAGAATAATGTTTTGTTTTTTGAACAACACAAAACTTTTACGCAGATTCTAATACAGTTAAGGCCCAGGTGTATCTATTTGTTTTTTTGTTTTTTTTTGCATGTCGATAATACATAGGTATTACATTCTTTGATTGTATGCCCTTCAGGTTACGATCAGTGTACTGCACGTTTTCAAATTCCCATATATAAATATTTATATTAGAAAATGTCTTTTTGTATTCATCCAAAGTCCCCCTCTAACCAAACACTACAAAAGAACATTTCTGTTACTCTTTGTCAGAAGGAAACTGAATGGCATACAAATCACCGGTTTCTTCGTGCTTATACATCGAATTCATTACTCCCCCCAAAATTCAAGACGATCTCGAAAGGAATATCTGAAACCGAAATGTGTCGCAATTATTTTTGTTATAACTGACGTCCCCTTAACTTTGCTATTCTGCTATGTCTGTCAAGAGGCGATTTTCCGACGAAATTAAACCTAAATACTAATTATAATTTAAAGATATCGCTCTATGTATGCTGTCCGTACCATGTAACCCAGTACTGCTTGCAATATAGTTGGCTCATCGCTGACTAAACCGGTGCCCCACCAACTTTTTTTCTGTTGAGGAGGGCAGCTAGATATCTAGAAAGTTTAAAAAAAAAATATCTGTGAAATGGCTGATGAACTTGTAGAGTTAAAAGCCATACAGTCCTGGATATGACGATAAACTACATCCGGAAGCAAGGCCTCTGATCGGGAGATTGGAGGTTTTGAGGAGCGTGGAACCACCTCGTAATTGTTGTTGCTTCCAGATCCAGTATAACCCGAGGTGGTAGCACCTTTTAGGGGTCCCAGTAGGGACAAATAGAGAACACCTAATTGTGAAAAACAAAGCATTATGAAAGTATTAAAATCATTTTATAACAAAAAATATCAGCAATACATTTTTATATAAAAAGATTACCAACGATATATTTTTTTTAAGCAGACTTACGAACGATACATTTGATAGCAAAATGACCAACAATACATTTTTTATGTAGTTGAAGCCATAAAACTGCGTTTAAAATATTTAGATTTCGGCATTAAATAACCCCTGTGATATGACGTTAAACAAAATACAACCAGTCATCAAAGACCATCGAGCACGATGGGGACAGACTGGCTACTATATCTCTGTAGAGAACTAACAAAGCGTTAACAAGGCATCGATAGTGTCGACGGCTTCCCAGATTGATGTCACCGAACAGGATGGAAGGACCCCCTGATGAAAGCAAAGTCCACGTGTCCTTGAACAAAGCGAGCCTTCACATTGTAGAAAGAAAGTGTGGTTTGACTTGGAGAGGGATGTGATCTAGTGGCTCCACTTGCCCAGGACACGGTACACGTGAATAGATAACTCCCGCCTTAGGGAACTCGGCAACGGATAAGCTGCGCATTGATCTCATCTAGTCACAGGTCCAGTGACGATGATAGTGATTTTAATTTTTCTTGCTTGCATCATTGTTGGGTATATTAATCAATACTAGCCGAATAACCGTTCTACGAATAGAGAAAATGAAGTTATAAGAGAAGTCCTATTGAACTATAACATTTCGGTATAAACCCCGTTTTAAGCATTACATCTATTTGTCCAACGTTTATTTTGCCATTATGCTAATTTCACTTGAAATTACTAGTTTAGCAATAGCTACATAGAACTGACCATTATGAAATGGATTCTAACCAAGACACATATATATCGAAGGAATTGGTTAGGTACTCAAATGCGTAGTGAACCTACGACCATAAGCGATCATAGGACTGATGATGATTGAACATTGATATTAATCTATAATTAACTTGAAATCATATTCTTATAGTTGTTTATGACTGATTGATTTTTTACGGATTATCAACCTTTTTCAGGTTATTTAAAGCCAAAGAATATTTTTAAATTGTAAGATTTTTATTTTACTTTGGAGATAATAAATAATTTACCGATACAAGTCATATTAATTAAATCATTACTGGGGTAGGTATTTGCGTGTAAGTAAATACAGGGTTGCCACTGAAAAACTGAAAAAGTCATAACTTGTTCGTTTTCAATCTTTTTTTATTTTCTTTTTGCAGGTTATAGGGGACCCCTTGGAGACGAAAATGACTGCTTATGATGCCTAGAAACAAATAAAACTCATTGTTTTTCTATTCCAAAGAAAGATCAGTTAGTCAAACTCAGAGAAAATGCCAGCAACATTTTAATGTCAGAGTATCTGCTAGCGATAGCATGATTCGGAACCTAATCGCCCGGGTTGAAAGAACTGGATCAGTCGGCGATCTTCCGGGGAGAGGTCCTAAGATCACTGTGCGCACTGACGCAGCAACTTAAGCTGTACGGCAGAGTGTACTTGAGGATCCATCAGCTTCTACTCGTCGTCGCTCTGCTCAACTAAACATCACCAGAACTTCGCTTCAGGAAATTCTGAAACTGGGTTGAAAAAGGTTTCTATATAAGTTTCTTTACTAGCCCAAGATACTCATGTATTTGTAAAAGTTACGTTTTCTTTTTGTATATCATTCAGTCTTTAAATGGCCACCCTATATAACGAACCCGACTGGAATTGGAACTCAGCTTTCCGTTTCCAATTCCGAGCCATTATCCATTACACTACACGCGCATCCAAGCTAACAGCACCTGAAGTTTCCCAAGCATGTACTGACCAGGCTCGACGTTGTTTAACTTTTTGTGAGAGCCGGTGATTCAATATGATATCGCTGTGAGACTCATCATTGTTGATTTTATCGTTACGTTCCCGTCGATATGCTACCTTTGCCAGAAAACAAAAATTGGGAGAGATTAATTTATCATTTCTATCAAAGATGTGCGGGTGGTGAAATCAGAAAGTCGAGTTCGAATTCAAGCCGAGTTATGTTACATTCACTTTCGCGAAATTTTCTCATGGGGGAGGGGGAAAGGGTATAAATCCACCTCTTCTCCACCAGTTATAGGTTCAATCATATAAAAGATTGGTCTCCTCTGCTTCGTGAGAAACCAGCCTAGGAGAAGGACAATTCTGGATTCAGGGCCGTATGCAACCCTAACGATGCACATACCATACAACTAACGAAAAAAAATGGAGCTTATAATGGCTATGATACCGATTGAGCTCGTTTTATGAGTCATTCAGATACAAATCTACAAGTTATTTTTTAATCATAGTTCTTTGTTTTATCAGTATGTTTTTTTTTTACCTAGGGGATTTATAGGTTCTTTCTATTTAATAGTAAAATTTATTAGTAGTCTGAATTGAAATATTCCAAATTAGTCTTTATATATATCGGCTTAATCACGTTGTTATGATAATCGTCAAAACTTCTTTCTGTCGTGATTTTTCCGAAGAGGAGTGTTGTGATTAGAGTTACGTCGAAAAGCCTTAAATAGGGCTGTGACAGATCAAGCATGACTGATCAGGTGTTGAGCGCAACCGTTGTTCATCAAACGCTGTGGAGTAAGAGCATAGAATAATAGAGGAACTAGTCAGATAAACATTTGAAGTTATCAGCGCATAAGCTAGGCTATGACGGCATTCACATCAGGACAAGTCTATATATACTTATCATATACGGGACATGAATGAAGAAAGAAAAAGAAACAATTGCGGAGACAGCCAGACTTAACATCAGAGGCTTCAACAGCAGCAAGAGCAAGACAGAGAAGAGAAACTCAACGGCCGTCCAGTATTTTGATATATTTAATGAAGGGTCAGTTCGTGGGATGAAATTAGGGGATTTATAATCATGTCTTTGTCATTCGTCATTACAATACAATTGTTTTTTTTTTTTTAAATCGGTATGATCCCATAAAAGGCAGTAAGTAGTGTCACAAGATGTTGCAGGGTGTGTTAGAATTAGGAACAAAAGCATTAATAATGAGTCGGAAGAGGAAAGAGTGATCAGGAGAACAATAGATAGCAATTGACATTGCATTTATATTTTTGAAGATTAAATCTTGGAGCCGGAAGAGAATTCTACAAGAGTGTGAGAAGAAACTGTTATCATAGAATTTTTGGGCCAGTGTTTTCTGTTGATATTTTTTTAAATCGCTTTTACCCCATGCAATGCAGAAAAATCACCAAACACAGGCTGTTACTGGGGGTGGAAGAATTATCAAACAGAAACATTAAAAATGAGCTGGTAGAGAAAATAATAATCAGGAGGACAGTAGATAGCGATTAACTATTTCAAATTAACATTTAGATCTTTGACGATCAAACGTTACTGGAAGCTATTGAGCCGGAATGGGGTTCCACATGCGAGAAGTACGAGAGAAGAAACTGTTAACATTGAATTTACGGTTACATCTAGCCAGTTTAACTGTGAATTTATGAGATCTCGACGCCAGTCTAATACTGCGCTTAAATTTAAAAAAAGGTTCATCCGAACAATTATCACGGATGTATTTATAGAAAAGTCACAGAGAGGCAACCTTACAGCAGTAGGAAATTGACTGAAATTTATTTGCTAAAAACAGAAATTACTTATGACTCATCTTAATAGTTACAGTTCAAAGGTGGGTTCTACATTTTTGATAAAGCATACTGTCAGTTCATCTAAAATGGAAGCTTAATATTTTGGCGTAAACTCTGAAAAAAAATATCCATTAATTCAGATTGACTAAAATGCGAATCAGAACTGGGGGAAAACTCCAATAATTTATTCAATAATTCAAAAAAATAAATGATTTTCTTTAAATTAAAACTGAATACAAATAGAATGTCTGTACTAGAAAATAAAATAATGGAGAATAATCTCGCCGAAAGCTAAAAATTCGATTAGACAAAGTTATACAATGGAAATATCGCTGGTCAACTTGAATGAAGAATTACAAACAACAATTTCGATTTGAAAGAATGGTTTTTGTCTTCAACATTTGCAAGAAAAGTGCTTGTGATTCAAAATTACAAACTTTCTACCACTGTATTGTCATTTTCGGATGTTTGCTTTTTATCCTTGTTTTAAAAAAAATGCTTCACACAGTTTAATTAAAGAGCACATAATAATAATAATAATAATAATAATAATAATAATAATAATAATAATGAAACAAAATTACTTATTTTGCGGGGCGAAATCAGTCTTTTCACGAGGAACTTTCAGGCAAATATTATACATAATAGTGTGGATCCAAAATGCAGGAGGTTCTGTGAAAAACCATAGGTCATGCAATTTCTGTATGTCTGTATTTGCGTCAAATAAATATGAAATTCGTTACGATAGATTGGGGCAATATTTACACTGGGCAATGTGCAAAAGCTTTGGAAAACACTTGTACGAACATCACCCAGCACCGGTTACAAAAAGAGAAGACATCACAATTCTATGGGATTGCACCATCTTTACAGACGGGAAGGTTGAAACAAATACGTCGAACATAATTGTCAAAAACAGAAAAGAAAAAAAAACAAAACTTGCCAACAATGTGATATGGCTCGCTCAGCGGGCTGTAACATGGCAACCAAGTAATTTGAAAAACTATCGAAGTATAAAGACCTGGAAATCAAAACAGAAAAAAAGTGGAAAGTGAAAACAAAAACGTATCATTCATAGTAGGTGCGTTTGGAATGATAAAGAAGGAACACAACAACATATTGAAAAATAAACACTGGAAATCTCAGCTTAAGAGAAATGCAAAAAAAGTTGTTGATAAGTACATCCCACACACTAAAAAGAACATTTTCCATGTAACGCTAATGTTCTTATGTGACTTAGAAACAGAAATGATGAAATGTAGACATAACATCACAATACTACCTGCCTCAGGTCTTCCTACAGACTTGGTTGGTAGCAGAAATCGAAATATAATACTAATACTACTACTACTACTACTACTACTACTACTACTACTACTACTACTACTACTAATAATAATAATAATAAAGGCAAGTCAACTGAAATACAAAAGATCTAACATCATTTCAAAATATTGACGTCATGCTTACAAAAATAACCAAAGAGATAAAGTTTATATTGGACAATTTTGAGGTTGAGAACTTTGAAAGTTATTGAATTCAGCGTTATAAAAGGTAGACATTTGAACGCGTTCAAAAGAAATGAATTCAACACCGGAGGAATTGTGTATACATACAATATAGAGCAATATAGCTCACGAAAGAAATCAAAGGAACTTATTTACATGCATGTGATGTCCACGTAGTTTGTTTGAAAGTAAGAAGTCTTCTAACCGGAGAGTTTCTCCTGACATAAAAATCCCGTTTTCATCGCTGATACATGCTGACGGAAAAGAGGAAGGAATTTTATTGCCCAGTCTTTTTATAACGGCACTACCTGATAAGTGTATAATTGGTGGTAATCTCTACACTTTTCAGAACGCGAGCGCTCCATGCCCGGTATAACGGCCTGTCTCTAAATAAAGTTAACCACTTTATCAATGTTTAGCCAGCCGTCCACTTAAATTTATTAACTTACTCGCTGTTTCATTCAGCCTTCGTTATTACGTATGAATGTTAGATTCTCCAGGAATCCTTTTTCTTATAATATATCGAAGAAATCTTAACTGTCCCTTATCGATTGTAGTTCTGTTGTAATTCTCATTCTCCTAAACATTTCTTCGTCACTAGCATAGTATTCGAAGTATTCTTCGTTAGAACCACAAAGGCATTCATTGTTCTTTTATATACTAGGTCTCTTAAGAAGGTGGGCCATTATTCGTTTCCACAACTTGCTGTCTTTTGTGGTTCTAAGTAACTTTTACCTGTTTCTCATTCTTCTGTCGTTCATTCGCATATACGCGTTAACTAGGGTGCATGCTGTTTCTTAATGGTTCTGTTTCCTTGAATATGTCTTGCGTGTGTTAGATTTGCCATAGACACTTTTCTCATTCTATCTATCTATCTATCTATCTATCTATCTATCTATCTATCTATCTATCTATCCCATCCTGTTTTTAATCTATCTATTTATCTCATCCTGTTCTTAATCTATCTCATCCTGTTCTTAATCTATATCATCCTGTTCGTTATCTATCTATCTATCTATCTATCTATCTATCTATCTATCTATCTATCTATCTATCTAGATAGATAGATAGATAGATAGATAGATAGATAGATAGTCTCTTTTCTTTTCCTCCTCCTAATCTCCTTCATCGTTCCTAATCTACTCATTTCAAACAGGCTTCAGGTATCGTTTTCTTTGCTCCTTTACCATATTTTTCCGCTATATTTGCCTCTTTTCTTTCTTACCCCAGGAAAACAAGCGAGCCACGCGTGTGTTGTGATGGAAAACCTCCCCAATTAGTCCCCAGAACTTTAACAAATTAATCAAATAATCGTATGGACGGTCTTTCTGATGTACAACACCTTGCGGTCAGTCTGGTTTTGACGACATTCGACAGAATCCCGGAAACACATATATATCTGACATTTACTCCGGTAATTGCTTTCATCCCAACGAATAAATATCCTCTCTTGCCAATCATTTAAATTTTTCTTCAAAAGGTTTCTTCAGTCACGTTTGGACACGAAGCAAACTCACTTGCTTAAATGCCAAGGTGCCTTAGCAAACGTACAAAGATCTGTGATTCTGATGGACGAATAAATGACTCAAATTAGAAACACAGAGTGACACATCCTTGCATGGCATTGATGATGTTACTCTTTTCCCTGTAAGGAGACATTTGACATTCATTGACTGAACAGCCAGTACTGTTTTTGGTTGAAGTTTATAAAATATTTCTCTGAAAATATATTTCAGGAAAACAGCTCTCTTAAGTCAAGCAACTGTTATAGATTTTGCCTACAGTGATGGGTTTTCCTTCAAGGACATTCTATATGAAGTTGTGAGGAATATCAACATTTTATGTGATTATTTTCTTTTCGTATTATCCATTTTAGTTGTTGTTGCTGTTGATAGAACTCAAGCGATGTGGTTTCTATTATTTGTTTTGTCATCACTTTCGTAATCACTGGCGTAATCCTCGTTGTAGTCGAGACTTTGTAATCGTAGATACAACTATAGTAACGCCGTTGAACAATACTGGCGTCAGACGCCTTCCAATAACACTCGCACTAATAGTACTCGCTCGATAATACTCGTTCAAATAGTAACCACAGTATAGTGATCTGAATGGAGAAATAGTATAGTGAATAGAGTAGAGAAATAGAAATGGAGATCCGAATAGTATAATATCGGTTGAGACATTTTTGTAATGTCAACTAACGCTCGTTTGACACATTTGTAATGTCAACGAATACTCGTTGTCACTTTCGTAATGCTCGTTGTAGTAGAGACTTTGTAATCGCAGATACAACTATAGTAACGGTGTTGAACAATACTGGCGTCAGACGCCTTCGAATAGCACTCGCACTCATAGTATTTGCTCGATAATATTCACTCGAATAGTAACCACCGAATAGTAATCCGTATAGTGAGATATTAACTAACCGCCCCGCGCAGTTGGATGTGACAAAAGGCTAAGTTTATTGTGGGGTATCCGAGCGCGTACTCGCGGCCAAGAATTCCCCATAGACTGCGTCAAGACGAGACGAGACACTGCCCTTCAGGAGAGCCTCGTCTGGGGATCCTCTCTGCCCGGAGGCAGAGAGTTTGACCAGCGCACTACTGAAGTAATCCGTATAGTATATATTCCCTAACCTCCCCACGAGGTTGAGTGTGACACAAGGCTAAGTTTATTGTGTTGTATCCGAACGCCTAGTCTCGGCCAAACATTCCCCATAGACCGCGTCAAAACCCGAGTCGAGTAGCCGTTTTCATTGGGTGGAGTTTTGTTTATATGCAGACAATTACAAGCATAATTCGGAATGACAGGTTATTCGAGATTTTGATCATGATGACAAGTCCTCTAACACTTAGGATCGTAGAGACAGCAAGACGTAAGTCAACTCATCAGGCAGGGGCTCACGACCACATCTCATTGAAACACCGGTTCCGGTGCGATAACCGAAGTTAAACGATTCCGAGCCTAGATGAGTGACCGCAAGGGGATACAATTTCTGTAAGCGTGCGCGAGGTCTAATGGATAATGGCTCGGAATTGTTAATCAGAGAGCCGAGATACAATTCTAATTGTGTTAGATATATTCACTTACGCTCAAATACCTTTGGGAAAGCTATGAATGTTTGGGAAATTTCCATATTCTGGCACCAACTACGGATTAATTAGTAAGACTTATATAACTAAACCATTATCACCTAAAAATAATCTTACAATATAGATATAATTTCTGGCTTTAAATAACCTAGAAAGGGTTGATGATTTCAGTTTTCATTACTCTAGACTGGTCACCAACCAAGGCTATCGAGTCTAGTCTGTCCTGATATTTATCCATAGCAGGGAGTGCTCTTAAATGAATATAACTAACTCAAATAGAATTTCGCATTCTAAAGCGCTGTCCGTTGCATCAATGCACATCTTCGACATTAATCTAGGCTAAATATATAAATTTTTCCTTTACGAAAATTCAGAAAATCATAGCATATAACTTACGCGAAAATATTATGTCTCACAGCCTTTTAAATTCATTAGAAGTGTGTCGTCACTTCTCTTCCAGAAGGATATTTATCACTGGTTCCTTTCCTGGAAATATGCTCCAGGACTCCACCCCCAAAAAAAACAAACAACAAAATTAAAAAAAAAAGAATCCT
This sequence comes from Acanthosepion esculentum, assembly GCA_964036315.1. NCBI lineage: Eukaryota > Metazoa > Mollusca > Cephalopoda > Sepiida > Sepiidae > Acanthosepion > Acanthosepion esculentum. Next base: position 66,651,755 of record OZ038483.1, read on the forward strand.
TTCATTTTGTCTTCATTGCCGACGTTCCCGCTGATATTTTATCCGGCTCCTCCTCCACTATACATAAACAATAACATTCCGAGGACAATGAAATATTTTTGTTATTGATATTTTGGCTTCTCCACCGCATCCAGAATTTCTACGGATTATCTACACTTGCGTCACGTTTTATTTTTCATTCGGCACATGTGGTAAAACATATATCATTCTATTTACAATATTTGCACATTTGTCCTCATCTTTATTGTCATATTCACGATGTTTCGGTCGATGTACGCTCGGGTGAGTTACGTTGGAATTTCGAACTGAACCGTTTATTTTGTTCACCGGGGTATATTGTTCTAGTTCCACGTGCCATGCCTTTTCTAGATATATCAGTTTCAGTTATTTCCCTTAATTTACTAAAGCAGAGTTACACAGCTGAATGGAAGACAAAACGTGGGGTTTTTGTTGCCCTCTGCTGCGGCCAGGTATTGAACTCAACTCTTTTGGTCAAATCATTGAATTACTTCAACCAACACCACGGCACAGTGGACAAAAGAACAATCTACTCCGGTGGACGAAATAAAGGGCTCGCATAGAAATTCCATCCTATATCACATGAAGACTCCTGGAATGTACAACGGCCGAAAGGTCTTGAATATTAAAATAAAGATGAGGACAACAGTCCGAACAATAGATATAGTTACAATACCTCATCTCTGAAATATGTGCAGATTGATCAAGTTGTTTAATTTGCTTAAATAATCTGAAATATTCCCATTCCATTTCAAATCTCCTTTATATTTTCTCAATTAGAAAAATATTTAATACCAGAAATTTATTGTTTGTTTACTAACATCGAAAAATACCATATATTTGCAACGATTTACATATACTTAAAAAAAACGTACAAAAGCTTTGAGTGTTTCCACTTGAATAAAAAACGAAAAATCCTTTTGATACTCCCTGTTATTATTGCAATTTGAGTTTATTTTCAAGTATATTAATATTTTTCATTCATTCGTATTTCCGAAATCGAGTTCATGGTACGCATAAAATTTGAAAATGCCCGAAGTTATCCCCGTTGCGAAATTACCGTTATTAGACTGAAAATAAAACAAAGGAAACCAAACTACACAATTTATTTATGCTTCCATTGAACATTGTAAAACAAAATCAATATTTTATGTGTCTTAAGGCGATGGGATTGATGCAGATATTGTTCAATGATTCCATCTGGATTTATCCTATCTGTCGGATTTGTGCCGGCGACTACGAAAATAACCAAGTTTTATTATTTGGGAAACGTAGAAGTTAACTTCTGTACAGTAACAATTATGGCTTGTGCAAATGTTTTGAATGCATGAGCTGCTTCTCTCGTATGCGAGGCCGTTGATGTTATCCGGCAGAGCGATGGTACTTTTCGGCAGAATTTAGAGATAAACATTAGACGTTCCAGGTTTGTATATTACGTCGTTTTCCACCACAAATCACTTGTCAATTCTATGGTAAATTAACTGATTTCTGTATCGCTTCCATTAAGAAGTATCTTTTTTCTTTGTGAGACAAAGTAAAAAAAGTATTCATTGTTATTATATACTTTACTATTCAGGCCTTGGTTCCTATATTCATTACCTTTCAAGCGTGGTACCTGTCTTCCTGTATGGAAGTGAATGCTGGACAATCTCTTCAAAGATGAAAAAAAGGCATCAAGCAATATAAATGCGGTTCTACAGAAGGATGATGAGGATGCAATGGACTAAATATGTGAGCAACGACGAACTTTTAGAGAAAATTGAAACAAAAAGGTGACTTATACTTAATACCAGGAATAGAAAATTTCTAGGGTACATAATGATGAAAGAGGGCTTGGAAAATCTGATACACAAAAGACAGATTGAAGGCAAGTGGTACAGAGGAAAACAACACAGAGTAGTGATCTTGAGTGAATATATGGCGGAACAGGGTTTAGAAGAAATAATAAAATGGAAAAAAATATTACAAGGCACAAAGGAGAGGAAATTGTGGAGAGGCATGATCGCCTACGTACTGAGGGGAGACGACACATAAAGAAATGTTTAGAGGATATTTCATATCAGCTAAAATTGATCAGATTTAATTACTTTTTTGTCATTTGTCTATTTATCCAAATAATCAAAAGTACAGGTGCTTTGGACACGTGACATAGTGTATTAAATCTTCGGCTAAAACATATCTGATTTCGTAGAACCTGTTAGTTCAAACATTGGATCCGGTAGCTGTGGTAAATCAAATTGTTACAGTAGAAAAAGAAAGGCAAGCAGACGAGTGATTGTTGCGCCTTTTCGGGCCAATGTTTTCCGTTGATATGTTTTTAATCAGTTTAACCCCATACAAGAGAGAAAAGGCACTAAGACACAAGGGGTTCTTGGGTGTGTAAGAGTTAGAACACAGAAACATTAATAATAAGCTGGAAGAGAAACGAATAATCAGGAGGACAGTAGATAGCAATCAACATTGCATTTACATCTTTGAAGATCAAACGTTACTGGGAAGGAGGATAGTAGATAGAGATTAAAATTGCATGAAATCTTTGAAGACAAAACGTTACTGAGAAAAAGAACGGTAGATAGAGATTAACATTGGATTTAAATCTTTGAAGATCAAACATTACCTGGAAGGAGAACAGTAGATGGAGATTAAAATTGCATGAAATCTTTGAAGACAAAACGTTACTGAGAAAAAGAACAGTAGATAGAGATTAAAATTGCATTAAATCTTTGAAGATAAAACGTTAATGGGAAGGAGGACAGTAGATCGCGATTAAAATTCATTTAAATCTTTGAAGATCAAACGTTCCTAAGAAAGAGGACAGTAGATAGAGATTAACATTGGATTTAAATCTTTGAAGATCAACCGTTACTGGGAAGGAGGGCAGCAGATAGACATTAAAATTGCCTTTAAATCTTTGAATATCAAACCTTACTGGGAAGGTGAACAGTAGATAGAGATTAACATTGCATTTAAATGATTGGAGATCAAACGTTTCTTGAAAGGAGGACAGTAGAAAGAGATTAACATTGCATTTAAATCTTTGAAGATCAAACGTCACTAGGAAGGAGGTCAGTAGATATGGATTAAAATTGCATTTAAATCTTTAAAGATCAAACGTTTCTGGTAAGGAGGACAGTAGATAGAGATTAACCTTGCATTTAGTTCTTTGAATATCAAACATTACTGGGAAGCCTATCAGTAGATAGACATTAACATTGCAGTTAAATATTTGAAGATCAACGTTACTGGGAAGGAAGACAGCAGATATAGATTAACATCGCATTTAAATCTTTGAAGATCAACCGTGACTGGGAAGAGGACTGCAGATAGAGAGCAACATTGCATTTAAATTTTTGAAGATCAAACGTTACTTGGAAGGAGGACAGTAGATAGTGATGAAAATTGTATTTAGATCTTTGAAGATCAAACGTTACTGGGAAGGTGTACAGTAGATAGAGATTAACATTGCATTTAAATCTTTGACATCAAACGTTACTGGGAAGGAGGACAGTAGATCGCGATTAAAATTGCATTTAAATCTTTGAAGATCAACCGTTACTGGGAAGGAGGACAGTATATAGAGATTAACATTGCATTTACGTCTTTGGAGTTCAAACGGTACTTTGAAGGAGGACAGTAGATAGACATTAAAATTGCATTTAAATCTTTGAATATCAAACGTTACTTGAATGTAGGATGATTGATAGAGATTAACATTGCATTTAAATCTTTGAAGATCAACCGTTACTGGGAAGGAGGGCATTAGATAGAGATTAACATTGCATTTAAATCTTTGAAAATCAAACGTTACTGGGAAGGAGGACAGTAGGTAGAGTTTAAAATTGCATTTAAATCATTGAAGATCGAACGTCATTTGGAACAGGACAGTAGGTAACGATTAAAATTGCATTTAAATCTTTGAAGATCAAACGTTATTGGGAATGAGGACAGTATATAGAGATTAACATTGCATTTAAATCCTTGAAGATCAAACGTTTCTGGGAAGGAGGACGGTAGATAAAGATTAACCTAGCATTTAATACTTTGAATATCAAACGTTACTTGGAAGCCTGTCAGTAGATACATATTAACATTGCATTTAAATCTTTGAAGATCAAACGTTACTGGGAAGGAGGACAGTACATAGCGATTAAAATTTTATTTAAATCTTTGAAAATCAAACATTACTGGGAAGTATGAAAGTAGATAGCGATTAATATTGCATTTAAATCTTTGAAGATCAAACGTTACTGGGAAGCAGAACAGTAGATAGAGAATTACATTACATTTAAATCTTCGAAGATCAAACGTTAGTTGGAAGCATGGAGCCGGAATTGTGTTCCACAAGCGAGAAGTGCGAGAAAAAGTAACTGTCAGCACACAATTTACGGTCACATCTAGCTACCTCAACATTAAGTTGATGAGATCTCAACGTTATTCTCGTACTGAGCTTAAATTTTAGAAAAATCTATCACAGCGAAGGGCTTTTCTGAACAATTACTTTGAAAGTATTTATAGGAAAGACATAGACAGGTAACCTTATGGGGGTTTGAAAGTGACTGAAACCGAGCTGTTAGATCAGGACCAATAATATTGCTGATTCTTCTTTGGATTTTATCAAAGTGCTTAAGGTAAATAGCAGGGACGCAAGACTAATATTCTAGTCATGAACGAATATTGTAGACATATAGATATGTAGGATATATTTTGAAGAGTAAATTTGTCTTGCTCAGCACAGTGAAACGACTTTCTGTGTAGCTGACCTCTTAATGGAGTCAATATAGTATTTCCACTTCCTGTCAGCGCAGAGAATGTCAGACCGAGAAGGCAAAACGAGTCACTTCCCTGGAGGGGACTCTGAGATGATTTATGGTGAGGTGTAGTTTTAGAAGCGTTAAAATTAAGAAGCCATCTTTTGCTCCAGAAACATGAAGCGGAAAATTTATATCGAATCAACGGCTAGGTCTGCTGTTAGGAAAGTTGGTTCTCTGTGCCGTGCTAGGCAATTTTTCTCTCCAGAATCTATCATACATATCAAGTCTACCATTCGTCCACGCAGAGAACGTTGCGGTCACATATGGTTTGGTGCTCCTGATATATATTTAAAGACACTTGATAAAATCTAAAGAAGAATCGGCCATGTCACTGGTCCTGAACTGACAGTCAGTCACTTTCCCACCGTCGTATTCTAGCTTCTCTCCGCCTTCTCTATAAATACTCTCATGCCATTTGTTCTGATGAACTTTTCTCTATGGTACATAGACTCTATAAAATTAAAAGCATTATTATATTGGTAGCGCGGTGTCATCATTTTACACTGGAAATGGTTATATGTAACCGTAAGTTCTATGTTAAGAGATTCTTCTCTCGCACTTCTCGCTTGTGAAACTTTATTCCATTTTCTTGCTTTCCAGTCAAGTTTGATTTTTTTAAATTTAAGTGCAATGTCAATCGTTTTCTTGATTCCTCTACTTTTATTTTTCCCACTCATTAATATTGTTTTTCTTAAATTCTCTCACACTCAGTAATCAGTTGCGTGTTAGTGGCTTTATTGCCTTGTTTGGATAGAATGATTAGAAATATGGAAACACAAAGGCATATAAAATTTGTGTGTATTAACAGATAGGGAATATTCCTTAAGCATGAACAGAGGAATTATGAGACTAATAATGATTTTTTTCTGTTTTTAAAAAGAAAATTGCTGATATAATAAATTGATATAACAAACTAATCTATCAGGAACAAATAATTAAATACATTTAAATATTACAACTAATAAGATTAACATTTTAAATGCTTTTTTAAAAACAGAATTTTATTTTACATGAGGAATTATCATTATTATGTGCTTTATCATCCACACTAGAATGATTATACATACTTAGCGATGGTACCTGACTCAGAGACTGAACTTTTAAATAGATTAAAAACAAATGTAATTGAATATAATTTCTCTCTATATCTCTGAGATGAGATATTGTAATTATTTACATTATTAACATTGTTCGGACTGTTGCCCTCATCTTTATTTCCATATTCACGACCTTTCGGCTGTTGTACATTCCTGCCTTCTTCAGATAATTGGACTCTCCCAGTCATCATATTGGAATCATATAAATGCCGTGTCATATTGCTAATTGTTCATCTAAAAGGATTCAGTTTTGGGTAAGCGATAAACTACATCCGGCATGAAGGCCTCTGATCGGGAGACTGAGTATTTTGAGGATCGTGGAACAATGTCTTAATCGCTGTTGTCCACCCTGACCCAGAGTGGTAGCATCTGTTAGGGTCCCAGCTACGAGCAAATAGTGTGCCGCCAAACGAAAACAAAACACTATGAAAGTATAATAATATATTTTTATAGTAAAAATACCAGCAATACATTTTTATATAAAAATGACCAACAATACCTATTTATAGTAAATTATTAACAGTACATTTTTAAAGCAAAATAACCAGCAATACATTTTATGTGTAGCTAAACGCATACCTTTGTGTTCAAAATATATTTAGTTAAAGCCATAAAACTGTGTTCGAAATATTTAAATTTCAGCACTAAAAAACACAGAGAGGTTGATATGCCGCTAAATAAAATCAACCAACCAATCTAAAATCTAAAAGCATTCTATGTTTTTTTACTTTAGTGCCGACAGAATAGCATTTAAGTTTAGTTTACTCATGCAAATATTATTTATTTTCTTACACCTGCACAATGGAACGATCACGGGTTACCGACATTTCTTTGATTTCATGATTAAATAACTGCCCTGATAGATTGTTATGACTTTCTAAACGTTTATGATTTTCTGCACAAATAAATTTGAATAATTTTGACCACTAATATTTTTTTTGTATTTTGCACGAGTAAATGTTATGATATTCTATACTAATAAATTCTCATGATTTTCTGTACCAAAAATAAAATTATGATTTTGGCACTAAAAATATTTAATGATTTTCTGTATTATTTTTTTATGATATTATGCAGTAATAAGTATTTATGATATTATACGCTAATAAATTCCTTTGATTTTCTGCAGAAATAATTTTTGTGGATTTCTGAAGAAACAGATTTTATGATTTTTGATACTAAGTTTTTGTCATATTCTACGCTAATATATTCTTATAATTTTCGATATTTACCTGCCTGCCTACGAGGTAGTGTGACGCACAAGGCCAAATTTAATGTGTGGAAATTCGAGCCTGTAGCCTCGGGCAAAAATTACCTGTACACTCCGCATATACGGAATCGGTTATCTGTGTACCTCCCCGGACGAGACTCTGCACTTCGGCATAGCCTCATCTGGGTCCCTCTCTGCCCAGATGCAGACAGTTCGATAAGCATGAACTTCAGACGCTGACAACTCAAGCTGACAGTTTAGGCAGTGTATTTTCATCGCTATTAAATTTTAAAATATTTTTTTAAATTAAAATATTTTATGATTTTTTTAAACCCTCAATTTAAAAAATCTTTTTTGTACAAATACATCTTCATAATTTTTGCTTGTCTTTAGTAAGTTTTTTAAAAAATATTTTTTCTGATGAAGATGATGAGATTTGCTGTTCCCTTTGACAATTTATTTTATTGTATTCTAGCATAAAATCAGATATTAGAATTCAGCAACAAAGGGATTGTCAGTGGTCAAGAATCAAAGCAGCCGTTGGTGACCGATAACAAATAATTGAGTCCATTAACAATGAAAAGGCAACGGCAGATCAATTTTCAGTAAGCCTGTCTGACAGGTTTCACACGTGATTTCGATACTGATTAGATGCTCACCTAATTACAACTTGCGCTGGACTGAGATTAGTCCATCAGGCGCGGGAATAGAGTTCGTATTCCAGATTATTGAGAGTGTCTGGAATTAAACGTTGGGTTTTGCAATGTTTCACGTAATATTTGTTTCATCACGCTTCGGCTCTCAATCAATATTTTTTGCATCGAAATCAGAAAAATAAAAAAAATTGTAATTGTTCAGAAGTTAATGCAAGCATTACTGAGATAAAATTACTATTATATACACACACGCATATATATATATATATATATATATATATATATATATATATATATATATATATATATATATATATATATATATATAGCATAAAATATTAAAAAAACAACCTTCAGAAAATATGGTTTTCTAAATATCTGATGTCTTAAATCGGTGCACATGTTCATTTTTTGAAAATAATGTTTTTTTCCATTAATTTAGCATATATATATATATATATATATATATATATATATATATATATATAGTAAAATATAAGTAGGTATTTCTCTCATATATATATATATATATATATATATATATATATAAAGATATATTTATTTATATTTATATATATATGTGTGTGTATGTGTGTGTGTGCGTATGTGTGTATGTTTCGTTAAAAACCACTGACAAGGTGCTGTGGTTATTTTATATATGAGTTCTTATGATATTTTAAAATCTTAACCACACCACTTTATCAGTCGTTTTTAACGAAACCTGCATAAATGTAGGAATGCTGCCCAAATACCCAAGTTATCAAATTACATGACCCGGGATCCAAAAAGAAAGCAACACTACAAGATTCAGGAAATGCCCTGTTTTACGACAAATAACAACAGTTAAAAATGAAATCCAAAATTTAAATAATGAAATCCAAAACCAAAATTCGATACTGAATATCACCTTGACCGAACCCGAATATAATGGAGAACAATACCATATCAAATTAAGTATTGATACTGAAGAACTTAAACACAGACAAATATTTACAAAAAATCTTTCTAACTTATCCATTGGAAATATTCTACTTCTTCCCAACAAGAGTGGTAAATATATAAACCTATTCTGTCATAAACTAACAGATGAACAGAAGGAATTCTTAAATCTAGGAACAAATTGCCATCTCCAGCATAAGTTTGACCTTCTCACAAAGAAGACTGAAAATGAAATCTTACACCATTTATTATCACTTCTGGAAAATGACAAATTAATAAAACTACATTCAAACATCAGAGATCTTCTCAAGGTAGAAGGTCTAAAAGTTCGTAATTCTCGCAATAACTAGAACAATTCAAATAACAAAACTCAAAACGCCAGCGAAAGAATAAAATAAAAAAAACATCCTAATATTGTCATCGAAGATCTGCTGGATACAATACTTACATAATTTTGGATAAATTGGTTTATTGCAAAAAATTGCAGGACTTCATTGATGACCGGTCTAAAAACAACACTGAGACTCTAAAAATATATGTTAATAAACTCGTAACATCTAACAATGCTGATGTTGGATCCTTGAAAATCAACAAAATTATTGGAGATTACCAACCAAGATACCTATATGGAAATGTTAAAATACACAAAACCGGATGATATCATTTCAAATATCCCAAAATCTATATACCAAATGTCAAAACTCCTCAATGATATCATTATTCCAATTATACCATCAAATCAACACATGAATTTCTCCAAAAATTATCCCTAAAACTACAAAATCAAACCAAGGAATTCTAGCGTAGAATTCTAGACGTAAGATTTTTGACGTAGAAAATATATTTACAAATGTCCCTGTCAAAGAAACCATTGATGTAATTCTTAACTCTGTATATAACAATAATTCACTTCCGCCTATATACATCAAACCCAATAATCTCAAAAGATCATTTAATGCCAGCACAACTAAAGCCCCCTTCTACGACAACAACGGCAAAATTTACACTCAAACTAATGGAGTGAGTATGGGAAATACTCACTGTCCACGCTTCTTTATTAAATGTCCCACGTAGAAAACGTTTAAAAAGTTACTAAGCCGAAAATATGTGTCTGTTTTGTAGGGGGATGTTTTTATTTTAGTTGAGAGTAAAAACGAAATGGATAATTTCAAAACTACATGCGAAAAAATTATGTCCTCAACTTTACCAATAAAAAAACAAAAAACAAACTTGGATGTTGTTGTGGAGTCTAATAATATTATGTTTACTACTCTGTTATATAAAAAAACATAAGTAAAAACTTTTACCCCTTTATTTTAATAGTCAATATCCTCTCAGATATAAATTGGGTGTTAATAATAATTTCCTTATGAAAGCGCACTTTCCTTTAAAGAACTTTATAACGTGAAGGAAATGCTTGTTAATATCGGTTTTCCAAACCATCTTATAGATTACCATATGACACTTTTTCTTTCTAAGGCTACCAATACCAACACTGAGCATACAGAAAAAATAACATTAACATTTTCTACAAAAATCAAATGCATAATAGCTGTAACAAGACGCATCTTCACTTAGAAACATTAAAAAGAAAAACAGAACTGCAATTGGCAAAAAGAAAAATATATTAATTATTTATTATTAAAAAAAAATAAAACTGCTAATTTTATTGTCATAAATAATAATTTACCACCAAGATTCAAATTAAAGAGAACGAATATTATTTACGAATTTACATGTCTCTTAAAGAGCTATGTTTCTGACCAATCGGAATTTGTAAATAATTATATTGGATGTACTACAACACGTTTAACAAGAAGACTCACATTACATCTCTCTGACCATAGCACAATTAGGTCTCATTTAGATACACATGGAGACCTACCAAATCTATCCGCAACATATTCGTGGATAATACAAATATAATAGCATCATTCACGTGTAAAAAAAGGCAAAAAATAATGAAACTCTAGATACATACATAAAACAATCCGCATATTCAGTTAAAAGTAAAATAAAAAACATCCTTGATAATGGCTAAAAGTATAGCCAACAATCTTTATATAATTTATGTCCTGAAAAGAAAAAAGTATATAAATACACACACACACACACACACCCACACACACACACACACACACACACACACACACACACACACTTCATATGGTGTGTAGGGTTTGTGTGTGTGGGCGTGTGGTCCGTCTAGTGAAGTTTTTCTTTTCCCAGTATATGTGTATATATTCGTTCTCAATATATATTTGCTATGGTGTGTGCGTGTCCGTGCGCGTTTGTGTGTATGTGGTCCAATTGTGTGCTCGGCCATTATAGACACATAAACACACACCATACATACATAATGGGCAAACACACTAGACGGACCACACAGGCACGCGCGAGCACGCACACACAATACACACACACACACACACACACACAGACACACACACACAAATATATATATATATATATATATATATATATATATATATATATATAGATAGATAGATAGATAGATAGATATACTAATTCATTATAATAAAACAATACATATATATGGAGAGGGAATATGTACACACATACTAGCAAACACACACACAATACATAAAAATAGACATAGGTTTATCTAAACCTCCTTTTCCCCCTTTCTCTTTCCTAATTGTTTCATTACACTTTAAGGCAGAAGATTTTCTTCACAAGTACAAGAAAATCTGGATTACGGTTACACACAAAAGACAATAGTTAAAGACAGAAAAAAATTAATTTCTTTAAATAATATGTGGAAATAACCACTCTTCGCCAGATGAAGTCCCGAAACACGTGTAGCAAAAATCCTGAAAATAAAGCATAATATATATTTTAAAAAAATCCCACATTATAAACAAAAACGTTTGCGGTTTCTCTCTTCCCTTTAATATATTCTTCGACAGAATTGAGTCACTCTCAGTCACTGTGTGTTTATCCGAATCTAAAAATAAACACGCTAAAATTCACCTCCATCCCGCACCGCACGCTGATGGCTTAACGGGTAGAGATTCCGACTGACGAAAAATCAGTCGGGTTTCGATCGTAGCTGGAGGCAACCGGACGTCTAGCCACACTGATGAGCTGTGAAACAGCGAAACAGTCTGTCTGTGGATGACAAAAATATATATATATATATATATATATATATATATATATATATATATAAGTTACGAAAAACTTGGTAATCCGTATGGGTAGTCCCAAGGAGAATGAAATCCTGAGAGCTCAATGTAAATTCAGAGCTAATAATTTAAAGAAAAACAGACCACTTTAAGGCTCCATGAAATAATTTATTTCACTATAGCTCTTTTAAAGGACGCTGGATCATCAGACTTCACTTCCAAAAGTTGAAACGAAAAATGAAATGAACATTTACACTTTTGACGGGTAGTATTAAGTTTATGTAATTTAACAGAGATGGTAGTGAGGAGTGGTGTGAGAGACATGATCGAGTCAGCCGACCCTGACGATCTGCCTAAGTGAAACCTTGGTAGGTGTGTCTGGCTCATTAGGTTTGACTAGGTTTGCTCTACGCTTGTATTGAGCTCTTTAGTTAGTTGTCTACTCGTATCAGGGTTTTTTCTTTGGGCCTTGAACCTGTATCTGTGCGATTATTTTCGACAGACTTTCATGTTCCTGGCTCTTTCTTTTTTTAAAACATTTTTTTCCTTCGTGATTGATTTGGCTGTTGTTAAATCAAGAGTTCGAAGGTTTTTCGACACGAGTATAGTTACCTATATATATATATATATATATATATATATATATATATATATATATATATATATATATATATTCTGGTTATAATTATGCTTTCAAATGAAAGCTTGAAGATATAAGAACAGTAAATTTTAGATTTTCAATGTTCAAATTTCTGCTGTCAGTCCTATTTTCTCGACGCACCTCTCAGCGGAACTCATTCAGTTTCCCAATGGGTCTGTGTTTTTATAGCCTCTGTTTTTAGATATCTATCATTATGATAACAGAAGACCTTTTTAAGAAATTCCAACCGATGTAAGGCGATAATAACACTAAGACACCAGAGGTTACTGTGAATGTAAGAGAATTAGAAGACTTTAGTGAGGAGAAAGGACAATAAAGGAACAGATTTAAGGAAGAAATAAGATGGCGATTGACATTGCCCATATATATTTGTGAGGATTGCCTGGAGTAGGGACGAATGTAACTGGAAGAGAATTCCACAGCCTATAAAAGAAACTATTAGAGCAGAATTTGTGGTTGCACTGAACTAGTTCAACAGAAAAAGGATTAACTTCCCCAGGAAACATCCATTCATCGTGACCTGTGGTAGAGATCATGGAATGTAACCAGTTTGGTTTTCGATGCATTAAATGTTGCCAGCCAGTTTTTCCGACACTCAGATATTACAGCTAAATCGGAGGAGGGTTCAGCTGGTTATCTAGAATTTTGTGTGCGGAACCCTATAGAGTTGTATAGTCAGCAGAGATATCACAAATAATCGGAGTATATTAATAGGCAGATAATCTATGTAAAATAAAAAGAGGGTTGATCCGCGAAGTGAACCTTGGGGAACGCCTGTGTTGATTGCTAGGACTCCAGAGGACTGGCCGTTAACAATTACCTTCAGCGACCTACCCGTTAGGACGGACAATAATAAAGTCCTTTCAGTAATTCCATAGCTCGAGAGCTTCAGCATCAATCCTTTGTCCACCAGCTTGCCAAAGGCCTTTGATTATCTGATGCCATTGTCTTTGCGATGTATTTGTGGTCTAGTGCCTCACTTATTCTGTGAGTAATGATAGTTAGGACATAAGCATTGGATCGGACCATTATTTTTCTAGTATCTTTAGCTAAGTACGTACGTGTTCGACTTGAAGTATGGGTTGAGATTCATAGATGTTCAAGGCACGGAGCCTCGCCAAGGGAAGCTGCGTACGCCATGATTGGTGATAAATTGCATGTACAATTAATTAATTTAATATAAATAAATAAATCACCGATAAGTTTGAATATTACGTAGGTTTCACTTTTCGGAGTTATGTGATTGTTAGTGAATTTGCAATAATGACAAACTTATAAGCAAACTTAAAACGTATAACTAGAAGAAGCCCAAGAACATGTCAGGCGTTTCTCTGTTGTATTCTGTTATGGGACCTACCTTTATGGACTAAATGGACTCGTTTTATTACTATATATACGGGGAGATTATGCCTCTCAGGAGAGCTGTCCACCGTTCACAGCCTTGATGCGACTTGTTCCAGCAAGACGGTCGAACTCTCTGCCTTTTAGCAGAGAGGAACCCGGCCAAGGCTCCGCCGAAGGGCTGAGTCTTGTTCGGGGAGGTTGACCAACCAGATTCTGTTTTTACAGTTTCTACGGGAATTTTTTTTTGGCCGAGCCTACGGGCTCGGAATACCCACGTAAAACTCGGCGTTGTGCCACATCTTTCCCTCGTGGTGGTGGGGGGGCAGTAAATATCACTGTCTACCGTTGACAGCCTTGCTTCAACTTGTTTCAGCAAGTTGGTCGAACTCTCTGCATCTGAGCAGAGAGGAAACTGGACGAGACTCCGCCGTCGGGCTGAGTCTTGTTCGGGGAGGTTGACTAACCCGATTCTGTTTTTACAGTTTCTACGGGCATTTTTGGCCGCGCCTACGGGCTCGGAAAATCCACATAAAACTCAGCCTTGTGCCACATATTTCCCTCCTGGGCGGGGCAAGTAAATATCGCTGTCTACAATTGACAGACTTGCTGTGACCTGTTCCAGCAAGACGGTCGAACCTTCTGCCTCTGAGCAGAGAGGAACCCGGACTAGGCTCCGCCGAAGGGCAGAGTCTCGTTCGGGGAGATTTAACCAACCCGATTCTGTTTTTACAGTTTCTACGGGCATTTTTTGGCCGAGCCTACGGGCTCGGAATACCCACGTTAAACTCGGCCTTGTGCCACATCTTTCCCTCGTGGGCGGGACAGTAAATATCGAGCTGTCTTCAGTTGACGAGTTGACTACTGTACTTTGCCGTCAGTTGGACGTGCAGCACTTTTTTATTCGTTCTTTTGTTTAATAATGTTTTCACTCAATCGCTGTGTTCTAGTTTTCTTTCGGACCTATTCTGGGTCCACAACATATTCAGAGCTTTTGGCCTTACCATTAGCATAAAGAAAACAGAGGTAATCCAGCAGCCGCCTCCTTGTCCAAAGCAGATTTGGGGTGTCAGACAACCTCCACCAGTTCATAAATTACCAGACACTCTAATGCAGATTGATCGTAAGAACTTAAAGGGAAGTATGTGAACCCATTTACATATTTAAGAAATAAGATGAATACAAATGCATTCTGTAATGACGAAATAAATCGATGTGCATTTGGAGAGCTTCGTCAGCGCTTATGGAATGAGAGAGGTATCAAACTGGACACCAAAATACGGATTAATAGCCCATCCGACTACACTGTTTTACGGATCAGAATAGTGGACCCCATTTATGTACAATATCTATCAGCTGGATATTTTTCAAAAAAGTTGTCTCCGCACGATCTATGCCTATACATTTGATGATAGGATGCCTAATGCTGATATTCTCGCAAAATGCAACATTGGGAGAATTGTGACTTTCCTGATATAGTCACAATGTCGCTGGACTGGTCATGTTGCAAGGATGAGTAACGACAGAATACCTAAGGTCCTCATGTGTAGCCAGCTCGACAGTGGACAAAAGCGTTTTGGATGGTCATGGTTCAGGTATAAAGACATTCTATGTAGTAACCTCTCAGCTGCCAATGTGCCTCATATAAACATCGAGCGAGTTGATCTGAATAGAAATAACTGGAGATATCTGTGCCAGAGTAGTATGAGAAATTTTCAAATCAGTCGTATTGACAGGCTGAGACGAAAGACAACGGTGAAAAACGTGAGAAAATATTGTCGTTACTATGTCCCACGACCCTCACTGTTGCACAATATGTGCACTTGCATGAAGGTGACTCACGGGCCTCAAATGTTACATATGACACAAACTTAAAAACTGAATGAGGTTGTCTCGTAATAAGAATCCAATAAAACACCTGCAGTAAAATGGAAATTAATAAGAAAAGCTAGAATATGTAGGTCATTAAATGACCCATGTCCTTTGAGCATACATGAGAAACTATATATTACTAAGTTTATAAAAAATACAAATTTACTGAATCAGAGAAATGAAATAGCTTTTTTTGCCGTCATTGTCAAAAAATTTCCTTAAATAATATTTAAAAATAAAATATAAAAATAAAATTAAAACATATACTTATATTTGATATGAAAAATAATTTTAAATAATTTAAGTAATTCTATTACATTTACTTGTTGTAAAAAGAAATATAGTCTATTAGTAATTAAGAGTAAAAAATATTTTAAAATTGTAGTTAAATAAAACGTACTCTAACCCAAACACCCCGAGAAAGAATCTTTAATTATACAAATAAGAAATAAATTCCGAAAACCTTTTTGCCGTTAATAAAAAATCCCAGACGACATGCATTTAACGGATGTCAGAATTCGTTGAAAAATACACCCCTACCCTCCCTAAACTTAATCTCTTTTTCGAACGTAACTCATAATTGATACAACAATAGTTAATAAAAATGAACACGCTACTCCCCTGTCTGAATGATTGGATTTCTCTGTATCCTTGGAAACAGGAAATTATAAATTTATATGCGCATTTAAAACTCAGTAAATTTAAAAACAAGTTATTGCAATAGTTGCTTGAAGATGAAACGGAACTAATGCTTTTAATTTAATTATATAATTAGATTTGAAGTTTTTAGCTTCAGTTTTGAAACATGGTTATTACTGTGTAGCGAAAAAAAACATATTTTAAATCGTTAATTTATTATATATATATATATATATATATATATATATATTGTGCATTTAGGAAGTAATCCTTTATTTAAACATGTTTCATTAAAGAAGTGCGATTAAGCATTTTATTTATCACATCTCTATTAGAACTCATTTGAACACACACACACACAAACCTACCAGGCTTCAACCGAAACATACTAGTAAAAGATACAAACATAATAACCACATCCACAATTAAAAAAAAGAATGGAAACCTTAATCATAAAAAAGAAAAATACAACACTGAATAATATTAACTACGAACACGGCCACAATATGCTAACTGTGTTCGGAAAATAAAACATCCCTATAGAAACATATACACAATCCATGCACCCAATTAAAAAAAAACAAAAAAACTCTTTGATAATGGCTAAAAGTATAGCCGAAAGCGCTCGGAATTACAGGAGATATTTGGATAGTTTCTACACACTCTCTGTTCAGAAAAGTAAACACTTGTTCGAACGAGAAACGTGTCTGTCGTCATTAAGGAAACATATATATATATATATATATATATATATATATATATATATATATATATATATGTGTGTGTGTGTGTATGTATGTATGTATGTATGTATGTGTGTGTGTATAGGATTAATACAAATATAGAATTTGTCATTTTGTTGATTAATGTTACCTTGAACATCCCGAATTTACAGATTTGTAGACAAACTTTCCAACAATCGCTTCGTTAGGGGATATATAGTGTTATATATATGTGTGTGTTTGTGCATGTTGATGTATAGTTATAGATTAGTACGTATACATGTTCTACTTAGAATAAAATTAAATAGATAAAAATAACTAACAAATAAATAAGCAACATAAAAGTAAAAAATATGAAAAGATGGCATTTTAATTAGTATTGTTACATTTTTAAGCCAATTCACTAATTAAAGTGTTATATATTGTAAATTTTGTTCTGGCGAGCATAAATACGAGATCTAATAATGATTTCAATAGATTTATCGAATATCGGACCTTGGTGAGCGACTTGGTGCAACACTTTGGAATCTATGAGATAAGTCCATTAAAGATCTATAGATTTAGCAAATGGTTGTCCATTAGCCGCCCGAGGATACTCAGTTATCTCGTGGTCTGTCAATATCCAAGCTGTCCAAAGGACAAGATATTCAATTCTGTCTTAAATAAAGAATTCACTATGTTTTCCTTTCAACCATCTAAGGTTTGTGAGAACACCATAAAACGAACGGAGCTTTCCAGGTGTAAGTGTTGGAAAACCAGCAATATATATATATGTATATATATATATATATATATATATATATATATATATATATATGACTATAAAATTGAACATTGAAGTCAACACCCATAGGCGACAGGCTGTTTCATGCTGGACGTAAACTTCAGGCCGCCTGACGATTGAGTCTGTTGTCTCTGTGGGTTGACTTCAATGTTCACTTTTATATTTATATTTACATAAGCTCTATCTGTGATATTAAGCACTTTATCCCATAAATATAGCACACTTTAAAACTATATATCTTCATATATATATATATATATATATATATATATATATATATATATATATATATATATATATATATATACACATATAGATATATAGATAGATAGATAGATAGATGTTTGGTAATTCGCATGGATAATTCCAGGGAGGATATAATCCAATGTAAAAAGAGCAATATTAACAGTTATATTAAGAAAGATATAAACAACCCCTTAAGTTGTTTGTTTTTTAATATATATATATATATATATATATATATATATATTACAGGTAATAGATCCTTTGGTATATAATCCAGGTGGATCCTAATAATATCAGATATTAAAGCTGATACACAGAGAGAATTTAATGTATTTATTATAACAGAGCATTTATTATAGAGCAAAAAGTATAAAATGTACTCATGTGGGTATAGTCTATTTCAAACCGGCACAACCTTATGGTATTTTTCTTCAGCCCTAGATTGACTGTCGCGGAATCGGGGGTTATAAATTTAGTTTAGATAGCAGTCGGGGAGACCTCCTTTAGATAAGGAGCCTGGGTTGGTGACAAGAGGAGGGCGTAAGGTATCTCTCTAAGCAGAGATTGGCTGGGATGGGAGTTTATTTAAGACCAAAGCCTTTAGTTGTATGTAAAAAAATTAAAAATAAATGGATGTGCAAGCCCTCACATCTCTCTCTCTCTCCTCTCTCTCTCCTCTCTCTCTCTCTCTCTCTCTCTCTCTCTCTCTCTCTCTCTATATATATATATATATATATATATATATATATGTATATATATTATACAGGAAAAAATCCATAATTACCTCACGTGGTATAGTCTATTTCAAACGGGCACAACCTTATGCCAGTTTTCATCAGCGTTAGACTATTTTTTGTTTCAATTCTCACGCGGAAATTACAATGTGAACATTATAATTTTTCATATTTTCTTTAGGAGTAATGGTTCCTTAGTATAGTACCCTAGAAGATCTGCATTTGCTCTGATTAAGACGGATCAAAGTAAGCAGTAAATAAATCAATGTTATTGGTGAAAGTTTTATTTATTTCTCTATTGGAAGATATTATTTAAGTCATAGGCAATTATGTGTGAAAAATAATATCGCCCAAATGTACACCAAGCCAGAAAGAAAAAGAAAAAAAATCATTAGACGCTTAAACTTAATTCACATTTAATATCGGTTCAAGTAATTGGAACACGTTCAATAAATCACACCTTGAAGAAACATAAATGAACTGCTGGCTGCGTGAAGGGATTGTCTAGACTAGGGGTTCTTAACCGGGGGTATCCATACCCCTTGGGAGTATGGGAACCAAATGCTGGGGGTATGGGACTCGATTTTTGGGTACTGGTAATTCCCCACCAATGTGTTGTATTTGACAGATTGCACAAAAACAACAGCAGATATCTCACCTGATTAGTCAAAGTCTGTTTTATGTAGTCGAGATACTAAAAAAAAACTTGCACATTTATGTCCTCTTCCTTTTTCTTGTGTATTATAACTAAATTATAAGTGTATTTTGCTTTCAGTAAAAAAGATATAAAATGTTATCAATGCTTATGGTCTTTTCATGTTCTTTTCGTAGCAATCCATATCTAAATACAGTAAATTCAAGCGATTGAAATATTTAGAAGACATACTGGCAAATACTAGGATTGGTGATAATTATTTCGTCAGTCAAGTGAAGTCCATATTGGACTATCCATTGGGGGTCTGGAATCATCAAAAGGTTAAGAACCCTTGGTCTAGATATATTAAATGACAGGAATAATCAGAAAATATTGAATATGAGTTTAAGCGAACTGCCTTTGTTCAAACTACAAATGATTCGTTGACTTCCAGTGACTGTATCTAAGGTCTACTTAGTATAGATGCAGTATAAACATTGCGTGGGCATTATGAGTGTTGAACCAAAACAAATGTGTCCGAGATGTTTGCAACAGGGACTGGCTAACGAATAGCGAGCCCTTATTATATATTATTTATTGTTCAGTGATTTAATAATGTTTTTTTTTTACACTGGCCAATCGAATATTGCCTATTGAATTGCTTGTAGAAAATGAGTAAAAATATTTAACAGTGACAATTAAAAGCTAGCAGTGACAGTACGAGGGACGCTTATAATTAATTTAAAATTTCACTGCAAAAATTGCCTGCACGCAAAAGGTTGTCAAAATATCTCGCTAAACTTTGATCAGGATGACTTCCGATAGCACCTGTCAGCTAAACTGTTTGTCAAGATCTGACCTATTCAACTATTATGTCACCTTTAGTTTGTATTCGACAAATATTCTCTTATCCCCAGATGCGATATAGCTTTTTTTTTACAATATTTTCCTTTATAGAAAAATATACTTGCCATCTATCTATCTATCTATCTATCTATCTATCTATCTATCTATCTATCTATCTATCTATCTATAACACAGTTGTCTGATCATTCATTTTATATAGCAATCTTGCGAAATCTGTCATTTGCAGTTGTACAACGTTATCTATCTATCTATCTACACACACACACACACACACACACACACACACACACACACACACACATATATATATATATATCTTAGCCTTTATTTTTCTCTCCCGTTTTTATATTTAAATGTTGTTTCCTTTTTAAAGTCTAAATAACTATTTGTGTGTTAGTATTTATCTCCATCTCTCTCTCTCTCTCTCTCTACACACACACACACACACACACACACACATATATATATATATATATATATATTTATATACATATGTATTTATATCTGTGTCTCCCCGTCTTTTTATATATATATATATATATATATATATATATATATATATATATATATATATATATATACATATATACATATATATATATATATATATATATATATATATATATATATATATATATATATATATATGTGTGTGTGTGTGTGTATGTGAGTGTGATTTTAGATTTTCCCGTCTGTTGTTCATATTTTTATGTAGGTGGGCATTGCTACCTACGTACACCCAGACATGACTGTCTTTCATGTCCAAGGTGGTGACAAAATAGAAGAATATTTCTAAAACAAATCCAACAATGACTACGTGTGTGCTGGCGTGTGAAATGCAAAAGAAACAATTGCAAATCTGAAAGAAAAATTGACACCATGTACAAGTCACCTGATGAGTCTTTAAAATAACATTTCCCTACAGAAGCCTAGCATGGTACAAGGAAAGAGGTAAAGTCCGTTCAAATCTGTATACGTAAGTCAATCTAGTTATGTACTCGGACAAGAAAGGCAACCACATCCTTCATAAAAAATGCAACATTTCAACTCTTGACACACTTTCTCTCCTAACAGATCTGGCTTCTGATAATTCTGCTCTATGATTACCGTAACTTTTGGCAATTCAAAACTAAACTAGTCCACAGGGAGACAACACATAACGCTAATGTCTCTACTGGTCTCTGAGTCTATAATGAAGAAAATAAATATACATAGATAGCTGACATTATTCCTGCCCTGTAGGCAGGATCAGTAATCATCTGAATGTATACTCTTAAGAAAGGTGAGACTCTCGCAGCAGTGGGCCCAAGTGATAGGTTGATGTTTACGGACTCAGATATTGATCAATGTTAATATAGACTGTAAAGTGAAGTATTAATCCGATCCACTATTTACATTATTTGGACTATTATCTTCATCTTCATAGCCATATTTATTACAACGTTTCACCCGTTGTACGCTCCGGTCTTCTTCAGGTGGTTGGAATGTCTAACTGAACTCTTTATTTCGCTCACTGGAGTAGACTGTTCTAGTTTCCCGTGCCATGTTTAATGGATGCCAGTTATCACTTATCTCTTGTTGTTGAATTCACACTCTTTGGGTCCTGTCACTGGATCTAACTAACGCCTTTATCCACTGGGCCATGTATCCTTGAGAGTTCAATACCCGGTTAAGGCAATGGAAAACTTGCACAGGGGAATTAGCAGGAGTCTACACCAGTGAGCGAAATAAAGGGTTCAGTTCGACATTCCAACCACCTGAAGAAGGCCGGAGAGTACAACGGTCGAAACGTTGTAATAAATATGGCGATAAATATGAGGCCAATATTCCGAATAATGTAAATAGTGTACATAATACCTCAGCTCAGAAATATAGACAGATACTAAAGAGCCGAAACTTTGTAATAAATATGGCGAAAAAAAGAGGGCAATAGTCCGAATAATGTAAAAAGTGTACATAATACCTCATCTCAGAAATATAGACAGATACTAATCCGATCCAGTTTTACACATAGCTTATAAATGCGGCCATATTTACCTATATACTCCAGCATAAACACGGACAGAGACAAAATACTTAAAGACACAGATATGACCTCAACAAATATTTACAAACTGATTTAAATATAAACACGATCAGTGTTTAGCAATATTACAAATACAAGTATAAACAAAATCAATGTGCACCTTTCGACTCAACTATAAACACGTCAGGTGTGTACGTATAAATTCATGTCTAAATTCTGCAACAGTTTACCTATAGTGTCAAGTATAAAACCGCTTAATGTTTACCTATATATTATAGTATAACGAGGACAGATGCCTATCTTTATATTCAATTCTAAACACGATCAATATTTCACTATACACTCGAGTATGCGCGTCACTAATATTTACCTATTGACTCAAATATAATACGATGATGATTCGATTAAAGAATACAGACGAACAATGTCAAGTCTTTTTTTATTTGGTGCTGTTCTTTGTAATTTCTTAGCGCCAGGCCAGAAGGAAGGTCCTCTCTAAGACCTATATATTTTATATGTCTGAAGCAATTTAAACGCTTGATCTAAGAAAGGGTTTGCATACAACAGTTCAGTTTTGATATTTCTGAACAGTTTTGGCGCCATGTGTTACATCCATATGATTGTCTACAGCTGAAGAGGCTATTTAAAGATATCACTCGAATTTTCAGTTTAATGTTTTGGTTTTGTAGCTGTATTAGTAGAAAATACCTCTAGTGCAGCCTATATGCAATATGCAATTTCCTTATCTACCCTGTTAAATTTGCTAGAACTGATCCATACAGCGTGGTATTTAAACTGTTTAGTATTTACTAATTCTACATTGCAAAGTATGGCTGCGATTGAGGGGAATGCTTCTCAGGAGAATACAGCCGGAAGTAGAACAGGTACTTTGAATAAATCAAAATGGCTCCCGAAAAAGCAGATCAACCGATAGACAAATCTTGACTGTACGGCGGATTAGTGAGGCCAAATAATCAACAGACCGGCTTACGTTTTGTAGATTTCTCTAAAGCCCTCGATTCTGTACATAGAAAGAAATGGAGAAGATCCTTCTGGCAAACGGCTCCTCAATGAGACAGTAAATGATATAATAACGCTATACAAAAATACTATATTTTTCTTTAGATTCTCAGACGGAGACACTAACCTATTCGACACCAAAGCATGAAACCTCTGGGGTGTCACCTTTGCAACTTTTCTGTGTTGTCACCCTTCAATAAGCATTGAGAACATTCCTCGATAAACGTCATCATCGAGGTTTTACTTTATCACCAAAACTCTCAAGTCGATATCCTGCAAAAGGGTTGACAAATTTTGACTATGCTAATGAGACAGATATTGACTATACAGACACAATTACCAATGTCACATTACTCATATGTAGAAAATGCTGCCATTGATGCTGGACTCAATGTCAATGCCTCTAAAACTGAATGTTTAGGCTTCAGCCAGCAAGCCACTATACAAAATGTCTCAGGTGAATCAATAAAATCCGTCGAATCTTTTACATACCTCGGAAGCGAAATAAATTCTACTGATAATGATGTGAAAATTCGCATAGTTAAAGTTTTGTCAGTCTTGAATAAAATGGAAGTAATCTGGAAATCGGAGATTCTCTCGCGCCACTGTAGAGACAATGTGCCACTGCCTGGACATTAACTAAAACCCTTGAGTCTAAGCTTTGATGGAACCAACACTCGGATGCTGAAAGCAATACTAAACATTTCCTGGAGACAACATCCAGATAAATCAAAGCTCTATGGTCCCATCTCGTATATTTCTAAAATGTCAGAATGCGCTTTCCAGGACACCGCCGGCAAACAAAACATGAACTTGCTTATGATCTGCTGCTCTGGACATCTAGCCATGGGGCAAAACGCATTGGTCGCACAGCAACCACGTACATTAACCAGATATCCTATGACCCAGAATTCAATTCCTCCCTAATAACCTTCAAAGTTTGAGGCTGGACCGTGATGATTGGCGTGATAGACTCGAGAATGTCCGAGCTAACTCAACTGAATATATATATATATATGTTGTTCGTCTGACTCTCTCTCGAGTTTAAAAGCTACACTTAATGATTTAGCGCATTCATATGCTGCAACAACCGTAGCTCTTTCTGAATCCAAGTGGGGTCAACAGCAGCGGTCAGTAGTCAGGACTATTAAAGCAAATAACAATTTGGTTATTACCCGTCCCGATAAGGGTGCTGCTATAGTCCTTCTTGACCATTCCGACTATGTCTCCAAAATGCTGACCATTCTGAGTGACACATCCAAATTTCTTCCTCTTGGTCCCGCAGAGACACATGACCGCACTATACCTATCGAGATTAAGTTTCAGAAGACACTTCTTACTTGGCTTAAACGGGGTTTTCTCACTCATGAGATTAGTGACAATATAAGACCTGTCGGATCCATCCGGCCTCGTATGTACGGTCTACCAAAGACTCATAAAGATAATGTACCCCTTCGACCTATCCTGTCAATGTCTGGCTCGTCCCAACATAGGGTGGCCGGTTTTCTTTCAGATCTCCTTCAACCGGTCGTCGAGCATTTTAGCTCATATTGTATTAAGGAATCTTTTTCTTTCGTCAAACTTATACAGGAAACTCCTGCCAATGATAAATTCATGTGTTCCTTTGATGTTTGTTCCCTATTTACTTGCGTCCCTGTAATGGAAACAATCAATATTTGTTGTGACATGCTATATCGCAGTCACCTGTCTCCTCCCGATATTCCTGAACATGTTTTCATTGAGCTGATGCAATTTGCGACCATGTCCGTGGAGTTTAGTTTTAATAACTTCATGTACAGACAGGTTGACGGGGTTGCGATGGGCTCTCCTTTGGGTCCTTCGTTGGCCAACATTTTTGTGGGTTTTTATGAGGCTTCACTCCTCACCCATGACAATGCTCCTTCCATGTACCATCGGTATGTTGATGATACGTTTTGTCTCTTCGACAGTGAACCAGAAGCCGATTCCTTCCTACTTGTTATGAACCAACTTCATCCGTCCTTGTCGTTCACTATTGAGAAGGAGTCTAATTCTTGTATCTCTTTTTTAGATGTTCTTGTGCATCGGACTCCATCTCATTTTCTTACTTCTGTGTACCGTAAACCAACCTTTTTCGGTCTGTACACTCGTTGGGACTCATTTTGTCCCAAAAGACGTAAGATTAATCTTATTAGGACCCTAAGTCACAGGGCCTTGATGATTTGCAGCGAGCAATATCTCGAG
This sequence comes from Acanthosepion esculentum, assembly GCA_964036315.1. NCBI lineage: Eukaryota > Metazoa > Mollusca > Cephalopoda > Sepiida > Sepiidae > Acanthosepion > Acanthosepion esculentum. The sequence goes on from OZ038483.1 coordinate 66,677,404, forward strand.
GGCGAATTAAATTTTATCCGCTGTACCTTATTAAAAAATGGTTATCCTAGCGATACCTTACACACAGTCATGCGCGATAAAGTTATTAAATTCAGGAAGGAAAAAGTGGACGACGTGCAGAAGTGTCCGTCTATTTACGACTCCCATTTATAGGTTCACGTGGCGAGCTTTTGGCCAAGCGAATCCTGTCTGTAGTCCAAAATTGCTATTTCTCTGCTCAATTGAGCGTTCATTTTGTGACTCGCACTGCCTTCCCGTCTATGCGTAAGGATCTTCTTCCTCCCCTTCATGTCTCCTCTGTTATTTATACATATAAATGCGGCTGCGGTAGCAGCTACATAGGAAGAACAACCCAACGTTTAGATTGTAGGATCAGGCAACATGTCCCTTTACGTGTCCTCAATCCGGAAGCTAGTAGTAGCCAATTGGTGAATACTTCCGGTTCAGCCATCACTGAGCACCTGATAAATAGCAGGGTGTGCGCAATCAATTTTAGTCCGAACTTGCTCGCGGTGCTAGCTAGTTCGTACTCACTATTTCATCTAAAAGCGCTGGAATCGTTGTATATACGAGCGAGGGGACCGTCTCTTTGTAAGCAAAGGGACTGCCTCCTCGGTCTCCATATAATCACGTTCTAGCGTTCTCTATTCTTATTCCCCACCTTTTCCATCTCTATTTTCTGCTATATAATTTTTTTTTTTTTTTTTTTGGCAGAAAATTGTACTATTCGGGTTAAGAAAATGTTTTTCTTTCATACAGATAATTCATTGTCAATTTTATATATATATATATATATATATATATATATATATATATATATATACATTCTGAGTTTTTATGATGTATTCAATGTAGGGAACAGAACAGTTTTCATTCCACTTCCAGGTCATATTTTTGGGATTTGGAAAGGTTAAACTTGAGTCCTGGTTCTTGGTAGATGTTGATCACAACATATAATCACGGGACATAGAAAATAAAAAGTTTTCGAATTCCAAAATTTAACTGACACCGGATTGTCGAAAATGTAGAAAACTAAGAGAAAAAGAATGATATCAACTCCGAACGAAATAAAACACCAGAAAATGTATAATTTAAAATTTTTCTCTGTCTATATTTCTGAGATGAGGTATTATGTATACTATTTACATTGGTCGGACTGTCATTCTCATCATTGTCGCCATATTTATTACAACGTTTCGGCCGTTGTACGCTCTGGCCTACTTCAGGTGGTTGGAATGTCGAAATGAACCTTTTATTTCGCTCGCTGGGGTAGACTGCTCTAGTTCCACGTGCCGTGTCTAATGGATGTCAGTTATCAGTTATCTCCAGTTAATTCCACTCTCGAAGTTGTCCACCGCCTTAAACACAAAAGGCCACAAAAACCTCCTGAACCCACCAAGCATAGAAATGAATATGGGAACCAGTAATAAGGAGTGCTAGAGAAAAGCAAAAATACAATGAAAATCGCAATATGAGCTCTGGTAAATATATTCAAGGATAACAGTAAAAATTGCAATATAAGCACTGGTAAAAAATGTTTACTGAAGACATTAGGTTTATAATACCCAGAAATTCATGCACAGTCTAAGGGCACATGGCACAGTGGATAAAGGCTTTCGTTTGATCCAGTGACAGGACATAAGAGTGTGAGTTCAATACCTGTTTAAGGCGGTGGAGAACTTGGAGAGGCGAATTAACATGAAATAACGGATAACTGACCTCCATTAGACATGGCACGTGGAATTAGAACAGTCTACCCCAGCGAGCGAAATAAAGGATTCAGTTCCACATTCCGACCAAATGAAGAAGGCCGGAGCGTACAGCGTCCGAAAATTGTGATAAATATGGCGACAAAGATGAGGACAATAGTCCGAATAATGTAAACAGAGTTTTCTTTTTGTTTCCATTTTCTTCTAAATTTCGGTGTTGCTCACATATTCGATCCATGGTATCCTCAGCATCTTTCTGTAGAACCACATTTCTGTTGCTTCACCTCTCTTCTTCATCTTCGAGGAGATTGTCCAGTATTCGCTAACATTTAGGAGGACTGATATTACATAAGCGTCCAATACTCGTTCTATGTTCACAACAAGATCTTCCTGTTTCTTAATACTTTTTGAAGGTATCGTTCGCTATCCGAACGCGTCTTCGGATTTCGGTGCCACACTTTCCACTCTCTTTTAAAACACTTCCCAGATATCTAAATGGTTGCACTTGTTTCATTTTAGAATCTCCAATTTTAATTTAAATAAAATATTAAAATATTAAGCAAAGGAAGAAAAAAATATAGAAAATTCTGAAGAGGCGGATTTTCAAAATCTTCCTCTCCTCTTCACCTCTGATGAGGTACTTCTAGCAGAACAGGAACTCTGGGGACGGGGAGGAGTAATCTTCAATTCAGTGGCGGCTTTTTTGTGGCTGTCAACGATTTTCGATAATGTGACGTGATGAAGAAAAAAGTTAACAACTACGAATTTTTTTTACTGATGCGTCCATACCTGTCAATTCATTTGACTACAGATGTCTTCTCACTCATTTTATATAGCAATCTCGCGGAATCTGTCATTTGCAGTTGCACAATATTATCTATCTATCTATCTATCTATCTATCTATCTATCTATCTATCTATCTATCTATCTATCTAATGTTCTTATACGCCAATTTGTATCACTAAATACATTTCTATCTATCTATCTATCTATCTATCTATCTATCTATCTATCTATATATATATATATATATATATATATATATATATATATATATATATATATATAATCCAAAGATAGCTCAATGTAAGTTACAGCGCAATATAATTATGAATCAAGAAAAACCTTAAAGATTCATGTCGGTTATAGTTTATTTCATGAATATGTTTATAATCATCCCTTCAAACCGAAAGAAGTCTGAAGAGATGAATATAAACATATTCATATATATATATATATATATATATATATATATATATATATATATATATATATATATATATATGTATGTATGTATTTCGGCAGCAACTTTTCATTAATGCATGCTTCATTAAATAATATAAACAGGTTTTGTTTATTTATTTTAAGTTCCTTTCATATTGTCTGATAAGCTGTTTATATTATATAATGAAACATGCATTAATATATATATATATATATATATAGCTCTCTTTCTCTCTCTCTCTCTCTCTCTCTCTCTCTCTACATATATATACACAGTGCACGATTCAATTAAGTTTGACTATGAAAAATCCAAAACATCAGTAACATTTTTAGACACCCGCATTTACATAGATGAAAACAGGAAACTACAAACGAAACTACACACTAAAATCACAGACACCCACAACTATCTACACTTTAAGTCTTCCCACCCTAAACACCTCAAAGAGAACCTTCCCTATCCACAAGCATTTAGACTCAGAAGGATATGTTCCCACAATGAAGAATTAAACAAACACATTGAAAATCTGGAGCATCAATTCACAACACATGGCTATAAACAACACCTAACCAGGGAACAAATAAATAAAGCAATTTCCACACCTAGAGAAAACACCCTAATGTACAAGATTAGAAATAAATCTAACCGCATTCCTCTAGTAACCACTTTCAACCTCACTCTGCCTCCACTAACCCAAATAATCAAAAGTCGCTGGGAAATACTACATCTCAAACCAGACCTAAAAATTGTTTAAGGAACCCGACCTTCTAGCATATCGTAGACCTAAGAACCTAAAAGAAATCATAGGTAGTAACCACATTTCAGGGGACAAGGTAATCCGTAATAAACTAACAACAAAAACAACAGGATTTTCCCAACCATGTAACAACAAAAGAAGTTTATGCTGCAACCACATTAGACACACGAATTCATTCACCAGGTCAGTCACTAAATCTACTTTCAAAATCTACCATGGCTCTAACTGTAGAAGTCATAACATAATTTACCTCCTAGAATGCACACTATGCCGGAAACAATATGTAGCAAAATCTGAATGGCCCTTTCACTACAGAATTAATAATTATCGCAATCGAATTAAGTCGAATCCCCATGAAAAATTATTACCTGTAGAACAACTTTTCCGCCCAGAAAACCACGATTTCAAAATCCATGCCAAATTCACTATAATTGAGAGAATAGAAAAGTTTAGAGCAGATAACATTAGAAAGATTTTAGATTTCCATGAAAATAAGTGGATACAACGTTTAAAAACACACTATCCCGCCGGGCTAAACCATGAATTTAACAATAAATATAGTAGTAATACATAACCCTAAAAATCAAAACCTACCCACATTTCGCACCCACACAAAACAGACATGCTTACGGATGTGTTGAGGCCTTACACTTATACACACACCCACACGAATATACACACTTATACACATCATACACACTCACTCCCTAAGAACCAAATAACACACACACACTTAACAGAGACACATCCGCTCTCCAGGTACCAATAAAACTGCCAAACTGACCACGGGAATTCAAAGCAGCATGAATCCATCCAGCTCTTATCTCAAATGACAACTTAAAAGAGACTGTTTGACCAACACAAGGAATGTTAATAAATTTATGTTAAAAAGATAAAAAAAACAAATAAAAAAAAAATGAAAACTACATACAAAAGTTCATTTTCTCCATCAAGACATTCATTTCTGTAATTTACTGCTACCCGCAAGCAGAAATATTTTTTCTCCTGATGATGGCCATGTCGGTCGAAACTAGTCGAGGAATCTAAATGAAATAATAATAATAAAAACGAAAGAATATTAATCTACAACTCAGTGTGTCTGAAGATTTCAATTTTTTAAATATTTTTTATCGTTCAATATATATATATATATATATATATATATATATATATATATATATATATATATATATATATCGGTCTATTATTATTAATCTCTTTCTTTCTATCTGTCTGTCTAACTATCAATCTATTATATTCATGATTCTAACACGTGATTGGCTCAGGTGTAAGTCTTTGTCTCTGACGTTTTCATACCTTTTTTACATTATGAAAATTAATTATCATTTCAATCCTTCCCACCCTCCCCATTCATTCATTCTATCTATCTATCTATCTATCTATCTATCTATCTATCTATCTAGTTATGCTCTTTTACGTACTTTTGTATCGCTAAATGTATTAATATCTATCTATCTATCTAGCAAGCTAGCTATCTAGTTATCTTGTTATACACCTATTTTATCTTTAAATGTATCCATAGCTGTCTATCGATATATCTATTATAGTCTGTTTATTTTAAAACTTGATTCACTCAGGTTTAACTCTGTCTGACTTTTTCATATCTCCTTTACTCCTTCCCACTTTCCCTTACTCATTCTATCTATCTATCTATCTATCTATCTATCTATCTATCTATCTATCTATCTATCTATCTATCTGTCTAAGTCAATTTAATATCTATCGCCCTGTTTATATTATTTCTTTTACATATCTACTCATTTATCTATTTAACTTGAAAGAAAGCAAAGAGTGCACCTGCCAGTTGTCAAGTGATAATTCACCTGCCAGAAGAGGGCGCTTACATTTTAGGCTAATAATTGGCTTTGATCTAATATATATTTACGATGATTATTTCTCCTAATCGTCGACGTAGAATTACTGTCACGATTTAGGCTCATTATTGATTGTCATTTCTTCAACTGAAATGCGAAAATTTCTTTTAACGTTGGTGACAAGTTTCTCACTCTATTCATTTTCTACGCTGCTTTCACCTTTCCCATAAAAAAAAAGCTGCGCTTAAATGGCATAAAGACGACAAAGAGTGTAATTCTACTGGGTGGGGAAGCCCAGACTGTATGCACTGGAATATCAACTTTTAAATTTTGACTTTATCGTGCGTTCAAAAACAGAACGCTCGCATTGTTAGGAATAATGTAACTCCTTCAAAGACGGAGTATAATATTGTTATCGAGGAACTAGAATTTACTTTGCAGAATCCCTGCAATGTTACGGTTTTGTACTAATAATTCAATACTGACGCTTCCTTGTTTATGAAAACTTTTTAAGACTAATGGTAATGCCAACGGTAATAGTATCCATTTCTCTACAAGACAATATTAGCCGTTTCCCTATTCGCTTCAGAATTTACCTTGGAAATAGCAATAGTGTAGCATTGGGCTTGCAATATTGGATGTTTAGGAAAGAGGCTGAAAAATGTAAAATAAGTCTTTCCTCCGCAAGACAGCGTAAAAGTATGTACTCTATCTTCTGATCTAATCTATTATGAGGATAAATCATGGCAAAGGCAACTGGTGTATGAACCATACATTTTTCCAGTTTTTTTTTAACAACGGGTCGTATAGACATATTCCAATCTAGGTATTGGATGAACTTTTTTTTATCATTCCACCTCAAGCAAGACAACGATAACGATTGGCGTTGCAGTTAAATTTTTCAAGATCAAAGTTGTCTTGGAAGCAAGAAGCCAGAACAGAGTTCCACAAGTAAAAAGTGCGACATAGCATAGAACTTACAGTTACATCTAGCCATTTCAACTGTAAAAGGATGAAAACTTGTCGCCAATCTAGTGCTACCCATAAATTCTTAAAGTCTAGAATACCAACCAGGAAATTTAATCAGAACAATTAACATGAAAGTATTTATAGAAAGGGCTCAAGGAAGCTGCGTTACGATGGTGGGAAGGGAGAAGCCAAGATGCCAGGTCAGGATCAATAACATTTCACCCACAAACAAGGCAATAAAGCCACTAAGACAAAAGGACTCACTCAGTGTTAGAGAATACAAGAAAAACACTATTAACGCGGAGATAATAATAAAAGAACACGAATTAAGAAGTCAGAAAATAACGATAGCTATGCGTGGAATATTCATTTTTCTTGATTATTGCGCACGCAATATATTTCTCTTGCGCAGGAATTGAGACGAGTACGATCAGTTAAAAAAAAGGCAGTTAACTACGTTCTTCAGCAAATGTATGCAAATAACGTCAGTAATGGATGCCGCCAACAACGCGAATGAATCCGAACTTTTACATTTAATGGTAGATTTTATCAAATTTATCAAGTCATTTTCGAATATAGCATGTACATTTACGCCTAAATATAAGTATTCGGGAAATTTCTAGCGCAAAATGAGCGCGGGTCCAAATCTGCAAATTAACCTCATTCATTCTCTCCTTCATTCTGTTTTTTTCTCACTTTCTTTCACTATTTATTGCTTTATCATTTATTTTTATTTTTGCTAACAATTCATTTTTTGTTTTTATTCTCTGTCTTTAACATTTTTTTTTAATTAGTTTATCAATTCTATCTATAAAACAATTCTTTCTCATTTTTCTCGTGTCTATCCTTTCCTTCTATTTTCTTCCTTTCCTTCTTTATTTACTTCTTACTTTCTTTCACTATTTTTATTACTACATCAATTCTTTCCATCAACAGTTCTTTCTCGTTTTTCTCGTGTCTATCCTTTCCTTCTTTTTTCTTCCTTTCCTTCTTTATTTCCTTCTTACTTTCTTTCACTATTTTTATTACTACATCAATTCTTTCCATCAACAGTTCTTTCTCGTTTTTCTCGTGTCTATCCTTTCCTTCTTTTTTCTTCCTTTCCTTCTTTATTTCCTTCTTACTTTCTTTCACTATTTTTATTACTACATCAATTCTTTCCATCAACAGTTCTTTCTCGTTTTTCTCGTGTCTATCCTTTCCTTCTTTTTTCTTCCTTTCCTTCTTTATTTCCTTCTTACTTTCTTTCACTATTTTTATTACTACATCAATTCTTTCCATCAACAGTTCTTTCTCGTTTTTCTCGTGTCTATCCTTTCTTTTTTCTTCCTTTCCTTCTTTATTTCCTTCTTACTTTCTTTCACTATTTTTATTACTACATCAATTCTTTCCATCAACAGTTCTTTCTCGTTTTTCTCGTGTCTATCCTTTCCTTCTTTTTTCTTCCTTTCCTTCTTTATTTCCTTCTTACTTTCTTTCACTGTTTTTATTACTACATCAATTCTTTCCATCAACAGTTCTTTCTCGTTTTTCTCGTGTCTATCCTTTCCTTCTTTTTTCTTCCTTTCCTTCTTTATTTACTTCTTACTTTCTTTCACTATTTTTATTACTACATCAATTCTTTCCATCAACAGTTCTTTCTCGTTTTTCTCGTGTCTATCCTTTCCTTCTTTTTTCTTCCTTTCCTTCTTTATTTACTTCTTACTTTCTTTCACTATTTTTATTACTACATCAATTCTTTCCATCAACAGTTCTTTCTCATTTTTCTCGTGTCTATCCTTTCCTTCTTTTTTCTTCCTTTCCTTCTTTATTTCCTTCTTACTTTCTTTCAATATTTTTATTACTACATCAATTCTTTCCATCAACAGTTCTTTCTCATTTTTCTCGTGTCTATCCTTTCCTTCTTTTTTCTTCCTTTCCTTCTTTATTTCCTTCTTACTTTCTTTCACTATTTTTATTACTACATCAATTCTTTCCATCAACAGTTCTTTCTCGTTTTTCTCGTGTCTATCCTTTCCTTCTTTTTTCTTCCTTTCCTTCTTTATTTCCTTCTTACTTTCTTTCACTATTTTTATTACTACATCAATTCTTTCCATCAACAGTTCTTTCTCGTTTTTCTCGTGTCTATCCTTTCCTTCTTTTTTCTTCCTTTCCTTCTTTATTTCCTTCTTACTTTCTTTCACTATTTTTATTACTACATCAATTCTTTCCATCAACAGTTCTTTCTCGTTTTTCTCGTGTCTATCCTTTCCTTCTTTTTTCTTCCTTTCCTTCTTTATTTCCTTCTTACTTTCTTTCACTATTTTTATTACTACATCAATTCTTTCCATCAACAGTTCTTTCTCGTTTTTCTCGTGTCTATCCTTTCCTTCTTTTTTCTTCCTTTCCTTCTTTATTTCCTTCTTACTTTCTTTCACTATTTTTATTACTACATCAATTCTTTCCATCAACAGTTCTTTCTCGTTTTTCTCGTGTCTATCCTTTCCTTCTTTTTTCTTCCTTTCCTTCTTTATTTCCTTCTTACTTTCTTTCACTATTTTTATTACTACATCAATTCTTTCCATCAACAGTTCTTTCTCGTTTTTCTCGTGTCTATCCTTTCCTTCTTTTTTCTTCCTTTCCTTCTTTATTTCCTTCTTACTTTCTTTCACTATTTTTATTACTACATCAATTCTTTCCATCAACAGTTCTTTCTCGTTTTTCTCGTGTCTATCCTTTCCTTCTTTTTTCTTCCTTTCCTTCTTTATTTCCTTCTTACTTTCTTTCACTATTTTTATTACTACATCAATTCTTTCCATCAACAGTTCTTTCTCGTTTTTCTCGTGTCTATCCTTTCCTTCTTTTTTCTTCCTTTCCTTCTTTATTTCCTTCTTACTTTCTTTCACTATTTTTATTACTACATCAATTCTTTCCATCAACAGTTCTTTCTCGTTTTTCTCGTGTCTATCCTTTCCTTCTTTTTTCTTCCTTTCCTTCTTTATTTCCTTCTTACTTTCTTTCACTATTTTTATTACTACATCAATTCTTTCCATCAACAGTTCTTTCTCGTTTTTCTCGTGTCTATCCTTTCCTTCTTTTTTCTTCCTTTCCTTCTTTATTTCCTTCTTACTTTCTTTCACTATTTTTATTACTACATCAATTCTTTCCATCAACAGTTCTTTCTCGTTTTTCTCGTGTCTATCCTTTCCTTCTTTTTTCTTCCTTTCCTTCTTTATTTCCTTCTTACTTTCTTTCACTATTTTTATTACTACATCAATTCTTTCCATCAACAGTTCTTTCTCGTTTTTCTCGTGTCTATCCTTTCCTTCTTTTTTCTTCCTTTCCTTCTTTATTTCCTTCTTACTTTCTTTCACTATTTTTATTACTACATCAATTCTTTCCATCAACAGTTCTTTCTCGTTTTTCTCGTGTCTATCCTTTCCTTCTATTTTCTTCCTTTCCTTCTTTATTTACTTCTTACTTTCTTTCACTATTTTTATTACTACATCAATTCTTTCCATCAACAGTTCTTTCTCGTTTTTCTCGTGTCTGTTATTTCCTTCTTTTTTCTTCCTTTCCTTATTTATTTCCTTATATCTTTCTTTCACTATTTTTTATTACTACATCATTTCTTCTCATCAACATTTCGTTCTTTTTTCTTGTCTATTCTTTCTTTCTTTTTTTTTCCCTTCCTTCTTTATTTCCTTCTTTCTTTCACTATTATTTATTACTACATCAATTCTTCTTACCAACAGTTTTTTCTCTTTTACTTTTGTCTATTCTTTCTTTGTGTTTTCTTTCTTTAACTATTTTTTCTTTTCTCTTGGCCTTTCTTTCCTTATTTCTCTACATCTCCGGCTTTTATCGAGTATAGTCCTTGTATAAAAAATGTGAAGAAAAAACTGTTGGAGAAAGAAGTTCGTTTTTCATCATTTTTTTCTTTTTTTTCTTTCTCTTTCATTTTTTGCTCTCATTCTTTTTCATCGTAAATTTTCTTCATCAGTTCCTTCTTTCTGTCAAAATTTTATTTGATACATTTTCTCTTATTATTTTTATTCTTTTCAGCAAGACGTTACCTGTCTAAACGCGCCGTGAAAGAAAATCGACGTAATCTTTTGACACTCGGACATTGTAGAATTAATCTCTCCTTATTTGCGTCATTATCTGCTATTTCTCTTTTTATCTGTTTAAGTTTTTTCTTCCATCTGTCTCTCGTTGATTCCAATGGTTTAAAGAGAATCGATTGAAAGTTTTTTTTAAATTTTTTTTTATTTACCGCGATTTAGCTTTTAATCGATTTTCATTTCTTTTCTAACTTTTCTTTGTCTTCTTTCTTTTATTTACTTTGACATTATTTTCCTTTCAATCTTTAGTGTCTTTCTTTTCATTTCACTTTTGATAGCTTATATGTTTTTAAGCTACGTGTTCGATTTTTGCTCATTTTACTTTTGTTTCCTTTACATCTATTTTTTTTTGTCTTTCATTTTGATTGTTTCTTTGCTCTGTAAATTATTCGATGATATTTTTCTTTCTTTTTTCTTTTCTGGATTTTCTTCGGTATTTCCTTCTTTGAAATTTTTCATTCAGTTATTTTACTATTCTGTTTCTTTTCTTTTTCAGCATCATTCAATAATCTTTCTTCGCTTTTTTTTATAAACTATTCAATTTTCTTTCTTTCTTTTCAGAAATTCTTCTTCTTCCTTCCTTCCTTTCTTTTCAGAAATTACCCTTTTTCTTTCTTTCTATTTTTTCAGAAATTACTCTTTTTTTCTTTCTTTTCTGGAATTATTTTTTCTTTCTTTCTGCTCGATAAATAATCTTTTTTCTTTCTTTCTCTTTTTCATTATTTTTTCTTTCTTTTCGGAAATTGTTTTTCTTTCTTTTTTCTTTCTTTTCAGAAATTATTCTTTTTTCTGTTTTTCTCTTCAAAAATTATTTTTCTTTCTTTTTTTTCGGCATTTTTTTATTTCTTTCTTTTCGGAAATTGTCCTTTTACTTTCTTTCTTTTTTCATCCTTTTCAGGAATTCTTCTTTCTTTCCAGAATTTTTTTTTCGCTTTTGCTTTTCAGTAATTATTCTTTTTTTCTGTCTTTCTTTTCAGAAATTTTTCTTTTTTTCTTTTTTTTTCAGAATTTTTCTTTCTTTCTTTCTTTTCAGAAATTATTCTTTCTTCATTTTTTTCAGTAAATATTTTTTCTTTCTTTCTTTTTGGAAATTGTTCTTTTTCTTTCTTTCTTTTTTCTTCTTTTTCAGGAAATCTTCTTTTTTTCTTTCCAGAATTTTTTCTCTTTTGCTTTTCAGTAATTATTCTTTTTTTTCTTTTCAAAAATTTAGTCTTTTTTCTTTTTAGAAATTAATCTGTTTTTCTTTCTTTTCAGAAGTTATTCTTTTTTTTTCAATAATTATTCTTTTTTATCAGCTACTGTTTTCTTTCTTCTTTTTGTCCATCGATTACTATTTACTTTCGTTTTATCAAGTTTTGTTTGCTTTATGTTTCTTTAATTATTGTGTTAATTTATTTTTTTCATCGATTATTGTTTTCTTGCTACTTTCTTTCCAGTTATTATTTTCTTTAGCTTTCAGCAATCATTTCCTTTCTATTCTCTTTCTCTTTCATCGGTTATTATCTATGTCTTTCTTATCAATTTTTCTTTGTTTCTTCCTATCTTTTTTCTTCATTCAAACGTGCATCTTTCAAACCAATTTTATTCAGATATTATTTTATATTCGATGCTGAATGTGATCGAGAAGAGTCATACAAAAAGATTCTTTCTGAAAACATTTGGATTCTACTTGAATGATGGATCCATGTGTACCTTCAAGAAATCAATGCGTGATTTAGTTATCCTTTTATCGCTATCCACTATATGAGCTTTCATATGTCTCTTCTAATATTTCACACACAACCAAATTGAAAATGAAAATGGAAAATTATCATGGGAGAGAGCTATGGAAGAAAGATTTATTTTCTCATTTTTATTTCCCCGGTTATGGGTATTATTATATCCGTGATATAATTATACTGTAGTTCACAGACGGAATGGCTGAAAGGAAAAGGAATGACAAACATGCTTTGTTCTCAGAGAATTTTTGATAGCTACGTCGTACACAAAGTTAGATATATACGCATATGCCTGTGTCCCGCGACGAAACTAATATATCACATATATCTCTGCAGCAAAGCAGAGTGCAAGGAGAAACAAGGAAGGTTATTTCATATAATATGGAGATACCCTGAATCCGTAGAATCCATATTTAGGACGCCAGGTTCAACCGTCGAAACACGGGTTGCGAGGTTGATTGGCATTTGAGCCTTTTCTTAAATATCTTTGCTCTACATATACGATTTAGAATTTTGTATTGAGCACATTCTGTTGTGGTTGTTTTCAGTCTTCCATTTACATTTCTATCAGTAAACACTCACACACACACAAACACACACACAAACACACACACATTATATATATATATATATATATATATATATATATATATATATATATATTCAACTAGCAGCATGGCCCGGCGTTGCCCGTGCTTGATTAAAAAATCGTACGACTCATACAGCAATCGCTATCACTTGGCTTAAAATATTTTTGTTCTTCCTTGCCTTTAAAGGAGTGCCCTTTGACGTGCTGATGTTGCTACATGCCTTACTTCTTGCCTATCTCACACTGCGAATTTTTTCTAAGCTCTATACTAAGCATTATATCTGTTACGAAAAAAGATCTAAACAAAATGAACACAAAACGATCAGGTTTAAAAAGGACTCGTAACTGGAAAAACCGAATGAAAAAAAATGTTAACAACAAATACTTTTTCACACCCAACCCAGTTCTGCTGAATCAGAATCAACGTTGAGTTTAAGCAAGCGAATGAGCCAATTGGAGTAAAGTGCTATGCAGATTTAATTTTTTCCCACTTGTGACGAATGCAGCTATCGATTTTTTTGGCATGTAGCATGCTAGTTAACATTTGTGACAGTCAGCTGTTGGCTCTCACGCTGGCCAATAAAATCTTCCTGCCTATTCGTGGCAGCCAGCTATAGGCCCTCACTCTAGCCAGTAGAAAATGGCCGCAAACTACATGAAAACTGCCGTAGAAGCATAAAAAAATCGATTATTTCCACTATCTATGGGAGTTGGGAAATACAAAGTCGGTCTTGACTTTTCCACTAACTTGGAGCATGTGCATGTAAATTTTATTGCAAATCCGTCGGAAATTGCAGTCGTGCATTCGTTACACACACACACACACACACACACACACACACACACACACACACACACACACACACACACACACACACACACATCCTGCCTTTTATAGATCGAGATATACTAACAATTAAAGAAAAAAATGAAAATTATTGAAAAAAATAAACATGGTCTTATATTAAATTCTTCTTAGATTGATCGAAAGGTTCTCCAGGGCCAGATGTTCGAAAAATTTAAAAAATAGCGATGAAAATAAAAATAAAAACAATGAGATACAAAAATAAACATCTATATCATTATTATCGCGAGGGTCATATCTGAGACTGTTTCATTGTTGTTTTTTAATTAAGAGTGTTTCGTTATGGATGAAAAAAGATTGCGGTGTTTAATTTATTTACCCTAATGTGGTTTTCAACGTGAAATTGGGAAATTGGTCATTTGCCCTTTTGTTAATTTATGTAATATTATAGCTCCTAGTTACTAATTTAGTAACTCTGTAACGGGGAAATCTCTGCTAGCTTGAAAAAACATTACATTCTCGTACGTTTGTTTAGTTGTATTATTATTATTGAGGGGTCTCCTCTTTTTACACAAATGGACTCACCGAAGGTATACATATACTACTACCAGTGAATACCCGGACAGTAGTAGTAGTAGTCAAGTCGGACAGTAGTAATAGTAGAACGTAGAGTCGATCGAGTAGTAGATAGACAGAGTCACACAGAGGAGGGTAGCACAAGAGTCACAGTAACGAGCACGTTAGACGCAGTAAGAAGTAATACAGCGATACGTCGATATCAAAAACAATATATATATATATATTTGTCTACTAACCCGCATTCCTGGAACTACTAACCTGTATTACCAGTTTGTATTATTAGGTTAATACATTTATTTTCCTATATTCCTTCATGGCGTTTTTTATTATTTGATACAGGATTTCATCCCGGAATCCACAACAATTATTTAACATATATATATATATATATATATATATATATTTGAGTTTAAAGAATGTGTGAAGTATGTGGGGCTGTGTAGACTAGGTTACATTGGTCATTCGTGTACATTTGTGACTAGTCTGTCTTCAACGTTTAACGTGCGTAGTAGTGAGTTAACTGGGAAGTGTTCAATTTAACAATAGCAGAATATTCAAATCCTGAGCAGGCAGATATGATATTTACATAGCGCCGCGTTAATAATAATGCAATGCGATACAGCTATTCAGGCTGTATCAGATTGCGTTTCCAGAGCGCAGGCAGCCGAGTCATCCAACCTGTGATGCTGTTTATCGTCGCGTTGCTGAGACAGAATCCGTGGCATCACAAAGTATGAATCGAGTAAGCCCACGATACACTCGTACATCTGACCACGAAGAACACATTCCACAGACTGTCGGAAACGATCCAGGAATCAGCACACGTCAAGTGGCCTTTGCATGTACACATCATAGTACCGCATAGTATCCGTATCATTTGCAATGTGTGCAGGGTTTTTCGCCATTTGATCTGTCACCACGGTAGAACTTTTGGCTATGTTCTGTTGCACAAACTGCAGATCTGTTGTTTATCTCTTCAGTCTTGATTAAAGATGAGGCAACATTTGTAAGAGATGGAAGAAATAGAATAACAAATCAACATTTGTGGGCGAATCAGAATCTCCAGGTGATAATACAGGCTAGACACCAGCATCAGTTTACGTTTAATGTATGGGCTGGAATTGGAGGTCACTGTCATGTACGTCCATATGTTGTCCCAGCACGTCTTACTGGAGCTCTCTATTTATTTATTTTTATTTCGAACACACTTTCATACCTTCTAGTGGATGTACCCCTGATAATGCGAAGACGCTTTTGGTTCATGTGTGATGGAGTATCAGCAAATTTTCGCCACATTGTTCGCGATGCATTGGCTGACATCTAACCTGAAAAATGGATATCTAGCGGAGGACCAGTTCCCTGGTCTGCAGATTCCCCGACCTCAATCCTTTGGCTTTTTATATGTGGGGCCGCCTAAAAGAATTGTTTTTTGCAGCAGACATTAATAATTGAATCAATATGTCATGAGGGCCTGTGCGAGAGTATTTGAAAGGGTCCGCCAGTCACTATTCCAACGGGTCTATGCGTGTGTAGAAGCAAACCGGGGTTTTTGCGGACATATGTTCATATAGACTTTTGTCCTTGTTTTATGTGAGGAATCCTCCCACCAATGTTTGTAAAAGTATTTTTGATACACCTTATATATATATATATATATATATATATATATATATATATATATATATATATATATATATATATATATGTATGTATATATATATATATATGTAGATAGATAGATAGATAGATATAGATTGTTAGAAAGATAGATGGCAAATAAAGTGTTGTATGAATTATGTGTTTAAGTGTTTTGTACTTACAATCTCCTAACGGTAAGGGATATTTTATACGACATGTGTAGCCACGAAAGACGTGTTTTCTATGCAGGTTTCATTAAGCTTAATGAAGTAAGACATTTTATTTTAAATAAATAATCCGTTTAATCTGATTTTTATAGTGAATTGCGGCAAAGTATCTACTTACATGTCTTCTTAGAATCTTTCAATTTTGTTGTTATTTTCTTTTAAAATAAGCACAATTCGTTGTGGATGAAAAACATTGCTGTGTTTTCGTGTGAGTCTTTGTTAGTTTATTTACATGTAGGTTTATTTGTTTACTAAGCACGCATTATATTAAACGTTTGTTTGCTATATACGTGCTTGCATGTGTGTGTTTTGGGGTGCGTGAGTGCTTGCCTAAATGTGTATTCGTTATGTAATTATATATGTTACAGAAAAGGGCGAATGGTTGGAACAGAAAGAAAACTGTTGCATATTGTCAATTCTCCAGGAATGAAGGAATGCATTCCTTGGAGATCTCCATAAAAGTCTGTCTCTTAACGGCATTGGATACCTCACTGTTGGTACCAATTTTCAATACGGGATTCGATACTTGACATTTGGCACCGGTTTTCGATAAGCAAGTGGATACTTAACAATTGGCAACGGCTTTCAATATGCAATTCGATACGTGACAATTGATAATAACTTTCAATACGCAATTCTATACTTGACAGTTGGCAACTCGTTTCAATATGGTATTCCATACTTAACAATTGGAAACAGTTTTCAATACGGGATTCGATACTTGACATTTGGCAACGGTTTGCGATAAGCAAGTGGGTACTTAACAATTGGCAACGGTTTTCAATATGCAATTCGATACTCGACAATTGATAACAATTTTCAATACGCAATTCTATACCTGACAGTTGGCAACGCTTTTCAATACGGAATTCCATACTTAACAATTGGCAACAGTTTTCAATACGAGTTTCGATACTTGACAATTGTTAACTGTTTTCAATACGCAATTCAATACGTGATATTAAATGCGGAGTTGTTTTCCTTTTTCCTTATCATGCCTATAACCTGATTATTTATGACTATGCTATTCTACTGCTTTTGTCTGCATATATTTAGAACATCAATTCATTTTCCGTTAAATTAAGAAATTTTAGAAAAATAACAACGTTGATTCTGAGAAGAACTCGTAACTCATGCCTTCGTAAGCACCTCACCTTAGCCATTGGTTCCTTCTAATATTTATGAGTCAATTCCTCCGAGACTTAGGCGATATGGATCTCTACAGCTTCCTGCCTTTGGTAGCTGTAAGAATTACAACCTGGCAGTTTCTCTTTATCCCTTGTCAATCTGTTCACCCAAGCATCTATTCACCCAAACATCTATACACCCAGACATCTCTTCACCCAAACATCTATTTAACCAAACATCTATACACCCAAACATATATTCACCCAAGCATCTATTCACCCAAACATCTGTTCACCCAAACATCTGTTCACCCAAATATCTATCCACCTAAACATCTGTTCACCCAAGCATCTATTCGCCCAAACATCTGTTCTCCCAAACATCTATTCACCCACACATTTGTGCATCCAAACATCTATTCACCCGAAAATCTATTCACCCAAACATCTCTTCCCCTACACACGTTAAATAAGTTACCCACTGCACCCCAACGTGTCTCTTGATTTAAATCTATATTTTGAATCTTTTTTTCTTATAATGTACTGTTACTTTTTAATTGTCATTTCAAGTTTCATTGTATTCCACTAAACATCCGCGTTACTCGAATGTTTCACCATGACATTCTCAGAATTCGCCAGGAGAAACAGAGCCAACTTCGTCATATGCAAGGTTCTGTCAAAAACATTGCCATCACGGCGCGCTACATCTTGTTTTTGTTAAAATAACTTTCGACCATATACCATCCCGTTGCCTCTGTTCTCCCATCAATACGCAGAAATACGGCATTTAGGTTACTCGCGTTTTCCGCTGCTTCGCTTGTTTTCATTATGTCTTGTGAGTATTAAAATTTCTAGACACAATTTCCTCATTTTAAGTTCAAGAAATTTCAAATGTTTCTGATTGTCTTTGTAGTTGCTATTCTTCTTATCATGATTCATTCTTAGTATCAGATCTGTATTGCTTAAGGTCTTCATTCGTTAGGGGATTGTCAAATGTTAACTGTCAAGAAAGGGATTAGGTAGTACATAACACTTCCGCACACTTGCTTTTGTTTCCAATGAAACTTTGCCTTAATTCTTTGCTTAAAATCTGGGAACCATCTTGTGCTATTCTTATGTGCCCTGGAATGTTTGTGCCACATTTTATGTTGTTTGAACCAGCTCGAGAGGGAGATTTTCGTGTGAGCTTGATTTTGAACTATCTAATAAAGACATGTCATCAACTTTCTTTTATAACGAGTAACAATGAGGCTGCTAAAAGATATATGTGTCGATATTAACGCTGGATGAGGCTCAGAAGTCATTTTAAAAAGTTAGGTTTTTCATGCTTTTTAACAAACATTTATCAGCAAGGAGACTGAACCCTTAAAGAGGATTATTGCAAAATACTATGTGCCTTAGGTAAAATTCGCAAACAGAGATATCAGTTTCAGTAGCCGTTATACCAGACAGGTGGCACTATCTATCTATTTGTAACCCTGGGTTCCACGCTCTTTGCGACCGTCAGCCAAATTCTTTATAAGAGTTTGTCTGACGATCGTAAAGAGCGTGAAATCCAGGGTCACAAACTTACAACAATTCAACTAAAAATTGTAAGCTGATATTGAGCGCTTCCCAGTAAGTACTGTGCACATATAATATATAAATAATACATATGAAAATTGCATATATATATACATATATATATATATGCATATATATATTTATATATACACACATGTTATATATATATATATATATATATATATATATATATATATACTAGACTTTACTCTTGTTTCATATTCTTTTCATATCTTTATCTACCTATCTATTTGTATATGATCATATATATGTGCATCCTTTTTCTTCCTTTCACATACATTTCATATCTATCTATCTATCTATCTATCTATCTATCTATCTATCTATATATATATATATATATATATATATATATATATATATATATATATGTATAAATATCACTGTTATTGTCTGTCTATGCGCTGACGATTATGCTAAAGTCAACTTGTGTAAGCCACTTTGTGAAAAGTGTATTTATTTATTTCCAAATATTCATGTGATTGAGACGAGCCAGACAGCCCAATGGGTAAAGTCTTGATCGATGCAAAATTGATAGGTATATGGAGGGGAGTCAAGTAAGATTGTCGGATATAGTCTTCTTCAAAGTGTCATACGATGGAGACGCGTTCACTCATTTTAAATCTGAAAGCCAGCAGTGTTAAGAAAATGGTGAAATATTTGACTGTGTGTGTGTATATGCGTATTTGAACGCACCTAAAACTATACAATTTTATTTCAACGGACTCATATATATATATATATATATATATATATATATATACACAGATGTGCTGAGAGTACAAATGTAAATGCACAAATGCTAAGCTGCTGCTGTATATATATATATATATATATTAAAATGAATTTCGATTAATAAATATACACTGTCGAAATTAAACAAAGAGAAAGGCAGTAACAAACACACACATGTATATATATATATATATATATATATATATATTTTTTTTTTTCTGGTGTTAATTGATATGTATGTACATCAGCTGTATTCATGAATAGCAGTTTAAGTGGATTGTTTATTTAAGTACTACGAAGATATATAAGTATATATATATATATATATATATATATATATATGTCAACAGTGACGGCCTATATATCTATCTATCTCCCTCCCTCTCTCTCCATATACAGCCTACGCGTTTACTGAAGTGTGTGAGTGTGAGCATGAGTGTTAAATACATACATACAACAAACTATTTCTTGATAACAGTTAATATATTTCAACCTGGAAAATGGCTAAATGTATAGGCAAAAGCACTCGGATAAAAAGAACAATCGCACAGTTTTAATATAATTTATCATCAAAATTTGATCACATGACAAATTGTATAAAAAAAATAAATCAAAGAACATCCTATGTCGTATTCAATAAAATGTATATTTATTTATATATATATGTTCTCTTTTATATATATATATATATATATATATATATATATATATATATATATATATAATCTGCTCTTAGTTTTTTATTTGAAAATATCAAGAAGAGAATGCATTTGTTTCCCAATACATATATACATGCATGTGTTTTCTCTCTCTCTGTGTGTGTGTGTGTGTGTGTGTGTGTGTGTGTGTGTGTGTGTGTGTGTGTGTGTGTGTGTGTGTGTTTACTCGTGGGGTGTTCTTAGATAACAATGAATAATGTTTTATTAATTTTCCATTTAAATAAGTACTAGTAACAGGATATATTAGCATAACCTACCATTTTAAAGTATTTCGTTTGAATTCTTCTTTCACGGAATGGTCAGCAACTGCTGTTGAATATACGATGCTATGCCTAAATTCTAACTCTAGACATTCTTGAAATTTAATTTATTTTTTCGTCCAGAAGTATTTTATCATTTTATTTATCAAAGTTATTCATACAAATTGAAATTTTTTCATCAGAGGTCGATCACAAAAACGAGTACTGTAAGCCATTGGATATTTTTGTTCGCCATATTTATTTCTCTGGTAGCAACAATGAATGTGTCTAGGGCAAAATCTTTTAACGAATTTGGTTTTAATTTCAGAGATATTCTACCAAACTGGCTGTTGCCGAAGGCTACAGAAACGCAGCTGGCGAGTAGAATACATTCACTTAGTGTCCCGAATGTATTCTTTGATAGAACTGACAATACTATTCTCAGCATACTTCTGTTGAACCATGTTTCTGTTGCTTCACATCTTCTCTTCGTCTTGGAGAGGATATTGTCCAGTATTTCCTGTCATATAGGAGGGCCGAATTTTACATTGAAGGTTCGGAACTATTTTCTGTGTTTTTAATAACATTTTTCTGCTTCTTGATACTTAGCTCTTGGAAGACGCATTTTATTATTTATTTGCGTCTTTGGATTTCGCTATCACTCGCCATATATGTAAACTTTCGGTCTTGATGATTGTGGTGTCTATATTTCATAGTTGCTAGACCCCTCTTGCTGACGACCATATATTATCACTTCTTACAAGTGTGATATTTATGTTAAAGATAATGCACTTGAAATAAGACTCATACATGATTTTTATGGATGGCTAAAGAATGTTAATTAATAGTCTTTCAGACTATTGTTTTCTAGTGGCAGTGTATTTTGGCACGAATATTCTGAGTCTGACCTTTTAAGTTCAGATGGTAGAGAAAACAGAGGAAGTCGTTTATTATTGGTTAAAATTAGCGTGGGAATGTTAGAGAGATAGAAAGTGATTTCAGGGAGTTAAGTTTTACACGTCATACAGAGCAGACGTGGTTATTTCGTGTCTTGGTTAACTTGCTCCCCAGTGTGCGGGGATAGAGCGACCTCATTGGTTAGTTAAAACTGTACATGTCGGCAGGTTTAATAAAATAGATAAATGTTAAATACCTTCTGTTGAAGTTCTCTTTTGTCCCCGAAGAAAACAACTGGCGATCAAAGGCCAATAAAGAAGACAACGTTTGATTGAATCAACACCGTCAACCAAGACCTCCCCATAATGAGAGGGGGCTATATAACATTTTGTTTATTTGGCGCAATGGCCAAGACTTCCCCAGAAGAGAGGGAGTATGCAACATTTATTCATTTCTTATCTATTCTCTTCACTGCACCTGTCGGAGATTGTTTCCTTTTTGTGTCTGCTACCAACACTGTGACATCTTCATATCGTATGTTATTGAGATTGTATACCTTAATAAATCC
>OZ038483.1:66704427-66711927 GCA_964036315.1 Acanthosepion esculentum
TCATATTTGGCAATTTTTATGCGCCATCTTCTACATACCCTTGAAAATGGCCATAGAAGTGCCCGAAAGCCGTTAGGACAAGGAAAATTATGAAAACTTTGTACTACATCAATTCTACAAGACGGAAAAACGTAATGATGCCAGAAAAATAAACTTTATAAAAGAAAGTAAATCTTCCTTGTCTGACGTATTTAATAAAAGATGCGTAATATATATATAAAATTATTTAGTGAATTTGATAATTATATTTAAGTAATTCATCGAGTCTGAAACCTCAACAGAATGCACTGGGCGGCCGTTTCGTCCTATATTTGGAACTCATCAGCAGTGAGCATCCAATACCGAGAATTGAAACCCTGACAGTTAGGTTGTCAATCAAACACCATACCAACTGTTCCAACTGGCCTCAGTGACGAAGAGGTAGCAAATCAGACTCAATATAGCGCCGCTCGCTCACATATTCCGTGGTGGAACTCTACTGAGATTCTCTTTAACCATAGGACTGTGCTCCCCTGGAGCCACGACTACTATCACCAAGCCGCTCACTCCAGAGCATTAGAAGCCGGTTCAAGCAATGATGTACATATTGAAATTATTAGGAGATATTGGACGATACTCTGAACAATAATAATGTGTGTAAGTTGAAATGATGATCCTTTATGGTTCTTGAAAGGCCTTTGAAGCAGGAAGCCAGCATATGGATATTCGTACCATAATTGAAGGCCTGAATGATCTTTTTCTTCTCACCATTGCTCAGTTGAGAAGATATAGGGGTGCTGACACAAAACGATTTTAACCTGTTGTTTTTTTATCTGAATAATTCAAAGGCGTTTTTAAGTGATTCTTACGACGAATGGTTTGAAGATGTCTAAACATCTTATCTGAAAACCTGGAAAAAAGAAACTCAATTAGTTTATTTATTTATTTATTTATTTTTTTTAGATATTAAACATTTTGTGGGATGGACAATTATCCCATGCTGTTACACGATTTGGACAATTTTGCTGTTACACCCAGTATATATATTTCTGTGTATACTTGAGTGTGCATATATTTGTTTATATTTGAGATATATATTAAACCGTATATATATATCTATCGCCTGTAATGTGTGGTTTTTCAGTGCGTATGGATATACAAAGAAAACTTAAAAGAATTGTCTATTCCCCTTTGCTATCATTTTATTATCTTCCATTCAAAATTCTAATTTTCATTTTTTTTTAAAAATTCGCTCCGTATAAAATATCAATTTTTAAAAAAAATTCTCTATGTGCTAAAAAAAATAAAAATACCAAAAAATCAAAAAAAAATGTCACAGAAATATTCTTTAAGCAGTAAAATAAGAAAGAATGCCAATATTTTTGGCGAAAAAATAAAAGTTAAAAAATGCTGGAGTGTTCTCCACATTTCAATTTTCAGAAGCGCAGTAAATCGGGAAAAAAAGCTATTAAATTTTTATTTTTCAAATATCTCAGTGAAAATAAAATGAATTTTGAAGTTTGCGTGACAAATATGACTAAACTTCGAGTTGAACATCAAGGATTTTATCGTTCTAAAAAACTGAGAACTTCTAGCTTTCGTCTTTTTTTTTTTGCATTCTTTTTATCTTCCTTCCTTCTTTCTTTCCGTCCTTCCTTCTTTTCTGCCTTTATATCTACTCTCCTTTCAATCTTATTTTCTTCTTTCATTTTCCCCACACTTCGTTCCTCTTTCTAATATTCCTATTTTCTTTAGTTCCTTCTCTCCCTTGTTTGGTTATTTGTTCCTTCCTTCCGTCGTTACTCCCTCCTTTTTTTCCTTAGTTTTTGCACTCTTGCTTTTCACTCTTTTTTTTCTTCCCTTTCCTTCCTTTCTTTCTTCTTTTAGGTTTTCCTTCCTTCTTTACTCCCTTCGTTCTTTCTGTCTTTTCTTCCTTGCTTCTTTTTATACGGCTTTATTTTACGTTTTCTTTTCCTACTGCTTTACATCCGTCCTTTCTTTCTTCCTCTCTTCTCCACTTCCTTCATTCTTATATTGCTTTCTTCCTGCCTTTCTTCCGTCCCCGCTTTGTTTATTTGTTCCTTCCTTCCTTTCCTTCTTCATTTATTCATTCCTTCCTTCAATCCTTCCTGCTGTCGTTTCTCCATTTATTCTTCGCTTGTTTCTTTGTTTCTTTCTTTCTTTCTTTCGGTCTTTCTCGTTTTGTCCTTCATTTATTCCTTGCTCTCTTCATCTCTCCCCTCTTTCGTTCTTTATTTTATATATTGCTGCCATATTTTTGTATGTTGCTTTTCCTTCGTTTATCCCTTCTTCTTTTCCTTCCTTCAATCGCGAACACCCCAACTTATAGAGAATATTAGTGAGTCTTTTTTCTTCTTACCTACTGCCTGTATACTCCAAGCCTCTTAGAATGAAACTTAAATTGTGATTGTTATTCAATATAACTTTAAGAAACCTGAATTGATAGATAACTGTAAAAATTAAGAACTACTTTTAATGTAAAAAGAATCATTGACATTGGTGTCGTTGCTAATGTCATAGACTCTAATGTTTAATGAACCGACATTTTTTTAGGAATGAACCTGAAACAAAAGTAGAATTATAAGACGACCATCTTGCAACGAAACTGAGTTAAGCTGGGCGAATTGATTTTAAACTATACCAAAACAAGTTTAGTTATTTACTATCAAAATCAGTATATTTTATTTAAATTTTCATCTGTCATCCGCACTTTCTCGTTTCATTCTTCTTGGTATGATCTCATGCGTTGACACCACTCGAGCTCCTCTCGATACGTTCGAATTTGAATTTGTATTCTCGCTGAAGTCTATATACACCTGCTTGCAATTTGGCTCATTCAATAGTCTTTTGTATTGCAGTTTAGGTGTTTCT
Source organism: Acanthosepion esculentum (assembly GCA_964036315.1). Classification (NCBI taxonomy): domain Eukaryota; kingdom Metazoa; phylum Mollusca; class Cephalopoda; order Sepiida; family Sepiidae; genus Acanthosepion; species Acanthosepion esculentum. The sequence continues at coordinate 66,707,299 of OZ038483.1, forward strand.
CTGGTCTTCTTTAGTTTCCGTATTTTTAATCTGAGGCAGCATACACCTGAAAGGTAGTCGCTCTCGCATTCGACACTTGGATATGTTTTGCAATACAAAACCCTGCCTAATATTGGTAGTTATGTAACTGACGTGACTCCTTTACATATGAGTTCACAAAGACTATAAATAGCTATGAAATTGGTAAACAGCCTTCATAATGAGGAGTATCGGAAAATGTTTCTAATGCATTTACATCTGGTGTCTGTAGGCCAGTGTGTTGAATTTGTTCAGCAACAAAAATGAATTGGAAAATTTAATAGAAAAAAAAAACTTACAGATCTGGTAGAAGAAATGGATACATTCAATATAAAGAAAAAAAAGATATAATAATGAGTACTTATTGTGGATATCAGCATCAAAGAAAAACAGAAATATCCGGCATATATAAAAAGATGATAAAATTGTTTCAAAATGAATCATTTTAAAGGTATGCATAAATTCAAAAAGAAAAAAGTTGAGCAAGACCAACAAAATGAAGTAGGGACGTCTTTTCATTAAAAAAAATGATTTGGGGTTTTTAAAATCTCGAATTAGTAATGTTTTATTGGACATGCAATTAGATACGACAAGTAACATGACGTTGATAACAGAAATTTCTGGAGGAAATTAGGAAAACCAACATTGAAGAAAAGTCATGTCTAATTTAATCAATTTGACGGATAAAAAATGTTAGGCTATTTTGAAGCCAACGTGAAACTAAAAAATAAGTTTGATGTATTACCAATTATCCTGGCAAACTGAAAAGAATCTAATAGAAAATGATGTACTGACATAAATTCGACAAAATTAATGAACAAAGTAAAGGTGGTAATGGGATATTATCACATGCAAACTAAGTTAGATTGCAGCGCAAATGCGATAAAGAGATATACAGTGAGCTTGAAAGTAATGAAGGTGAAAGTGTCATGTCAAGACAAGACAAACTAAACAGTGAAATTGGGAGCAATAATAGATTCTGAAGATGAACGAACAATATTTGGAGGAACACTCCTATGAAAAAAGAAAAAAAAAGGTCACGATATTCCATATCTAGACAATCTCTTAGGGAGAAGGAAGAAGATAGTGAGGAGAAAAAAGCTCACAGAAGAAGCACTAGGGAAAATAAGGGGATTAAATCTCTTCATTACGGGGAGATGAGGTGATTCATTTACATATGAAGCCGCAAAAACTACAAATAGCTACGGTTATTAGCCCTGAGGGAGTTGAGTGCATACAACTTTCTGCGGGTCAGTAACATGCCAATACAGTAGCCAATTGTCTAATCCGAATAATATGACTAAGGAAAATTGCCACATGACCAAAGCCGACTTGAGACAATTTCAAGCATTAGATGATAAACCAATTTTATATAGTACGAAATATTTTTACCTGTACTTATTTATTTATAAGTACTGTTATATAGGAATAAAGTGTCGCTGTCGACACTTGAGTTTTAACATAGGTCGCCACTGAGCAAACACAAGCGATCCCATTATTGAATTTAGTGGATCACGTGACCATAGAAGAAACGCATATATGGGAAGTCGTGTGACGTCTAGATTAATGTGCATTTCTAGTCTATCGTCTATTACTATATGGAACGCTATTCTATAGTCTCTTCACTATTTCTCTATTTGGATCGCTATACGGATTACTTTCAGAGCGAGTATTATCAAGCAAGTACTATTAGTGCGAGTGTAATTTGAAGGCGTCTGACACCAGTATTGTTCAGTGGCGTTACTATAGTTGTATCTGCGCTTACAAAGTCTCTACTACAACGAGCATTACGAAAGTGACAACGAGTATTCGTTGGCATAACAAAAAATACTTGATTCAGTAGAGGGTATTTTTTCAGTAACGTTCACCTTGTACAAGGCTCGTGAGCCACTCGAAGTAAATGATTCCGTTTAGGGGTAGTTTATATGGCTAGGAGGGGAAGATAACGATTAACTCTAGATTTGAACAAGTTAAGATTGTAGTGATCCGTGAAGCATCCTATTGGGTGTCAGTTCCACCGAGCAGGGAAGAAGCTGTATGAGTAGAACTTCTCGCCGATGGAATACAGAGGGAATATCGGTCGTTGCTAGTCGTGAAGGTTACAACTGGTGGAGCCAAGGTATATGAGAGTCTTGCCGCATCCCAACGACTGATCGTTTATATGTGTCTATAAGAATCTAGTTGTTCCTGAGACAGTTAAATGTTGGTTATTTATATCTGAGCACTCAAGCATTTATTGGATTCAGGGATAGGTAAACATTAGCCACTTATATTTGAGCCTATAAACATTTACTTTCGTTGGAAACAAAGAAAAGAGTGCTGAACTATTAGATGATATCTTTCTTCTTGTACAGCAGTGAATGCTCGACAATCTCCTCAAAGATGAGGAAGACAATTGAAGCAACGGAAATGTGGTTCTAATGCAACAAAGAGGTTTTGCAGAAAATGTAAACAAAAAGGAAAATTATACTTAACATTAGGGAGAGACAATTGAAATTTCTGAGGCACATAATGAGGACGGAGGGCTTAGAAAACCTGATACACACGGGAGAGATTGTGAGAAAGATGGACAGAGGAAAGCAGCACGTAACATACTTGATAGGCTTGATAGACTGACAAATCACTAAAGTGATCCTAGTTCGAAAAGGAAACACATACACCCTCAAATACAATTATCTTCTCCTCCACACAAAAAAAAATGTAGATGACTCTAAGTTTAGCTATCTTCACGGACTTGTTTATACTAGCACGCAGAAGAGACAGCCTTCGAGTGATGATGGTCGACTTAGTGTCTTTGGGTTTCAGCCCACGTCAATACAAGGTCTTTTTACTTCTTCAAGTGACACCCAGTAAAACTAATTTGCTGTCTCTGAGGGTGAACCCAGCACATAGAAAGATCTACTCATCTTAGAACAAAGCTTCTTGACGGACATTAAATTTGATTACTGGCGTCTGTTTTTGTTTTTTTGTTTTTTTTGTTTGTGCTGACGTAAATCACATAGAACCGAATACCGAACGAAAAGATCTGACCTATTCTGGCACCACTGCAATGATTACAGCCATTTATCGACATCCACTGAATTACAGAACGGGGTTCGGGTGAAATAACTAAGAGACAAAGCTTATTAAGAGCTGCATGGGGAAGGAAGATCTGGATGACCATGATCGCCTACAACCTGAACAGACACGACACATAAAAGAAGATATAACAATTTACTTGATTTGGGAATAGGTAAATATTGAGTCTATAAGCATTGACTTATTTATTTCAGAAATAGGTAAATATTGTCGTTTATATTTGAGTCTATAAACATTTATTTGGTTCAGGAAAAGTTAAATAATGATTTTATGTAACTGAATTATCAATATATAATTACAGGATAGATATATAATATTTTTTTAATATAAAATTCTATAGTTATTGTTCGGGATAAGTGAATATTTATTGTTTATATATGAGTCCACAGGCCTTTATTTGGTTTCAGAAGTCTTAAATATTTGGCCTTTATATTTGCATCTATTTAAGCATTTATCGGTTAGTCGGTAGGTAAATATTGGTCGTTTTTATGCGAAACGTTGCCTGGTAGGTGGCAGCTTCTAATTAGGGCTTAACTCCTTGGAGAAGACGCAGTCGAATTATTCCAGATTCCTCCGACCGGGTAATTAGCCGATTGGGGGGGGATCTAATGAAACAACATTTATTGATGGCTTCTATCTCATTTTCTATGTATTTATTTTACGATCTATCTGTGAGAGATATACTTCAAATCGGAGCACCTATGTCTGTGTCTCAGGACGAACGACATATATAATAAAATCTTTCTCGACTGATAAAAGCAGGTATCAAGTCTGGTTTACGTCTGTCGTCACTCTTCTTTTATCGCTCAACACCGTTTGACAATGAGAAGTGTGATAAAGATGAGTTGTGTAAGGTGGATGTCGATAAATGGCTGTAATCATTGCAGTGGTGCCAGAATAGGTCAAATCTTTTCGTTCGGTATTCGGTTCTCTGTGATTTACGTCAGAACAAAAAAAAAACAAAAAAAAAAACAGACGCTAGAATCAAATTTATTGTCCCTCAAGACACTTTATTCTAAGAAGAGTAGATCTTTCTATGTGCCGGGTTCAACCTCAAAGACTGCAAATTAGTTTTACTGGGTGTCACTTGAAGAAGTAAAAAGACCTTGTATTGACGTGGGCTGAAACCCAAAGAACCTAAGTCGACCATCATCACTCGAAGGTTGTCTCTTCTGTGTGCTAGTATAAAGAAGTCCGTTAACATAGCTAAACTTAGCGTCATCTACAAAGTTTTTTTTTCTCCTGAGAGGAGAGAGTTGTATATGAGGGTGTAAGTGTTTTCTTATCGAACTAGGATCACTTAATGATTTGTCAGTTTATACTACTAAGAAAATCTAATTGTGGAAGACGTACAAAGAAGGTAAGATTGAAGCTATAATTTGAAACTGGACAGAATATTTAGTGATGTTTTGCAAGTATCACAGCATGATATTTTAAAAGTGCCACAGGTCGGCGTAGAAAAAAATATAACAACACCGAAGAACAAAAGAAGGGCTAATAAACCCTCGGAAGTGTTTAGGAGTATAATCATTG
>OZ038483.1:66714427-66731927 GCA_964036315.1 Acanthosepion esculentum
CATTCACTTACCTTGGGAAAGGTGTGAATCCTCTTCTTCTCCCTCCAACTATGGGTAAATAGCAGGACAGACTGGGTTCTATAGCCTTGGATGGCAACTGGTCTAGGAGAAGGACAACTCTGAATTCAAAGCCTGCGGATGGTCGTTTGGGGACCTTGTGGCATCCGTTGCACCAGGTCCCTGTATTCGTCCCTCCAAAAAGTATGGATGGCACAAAGCCTTCACCACTATAATCAAATCCTGGGCGGGTGTCGGGCTTTCAGTTTCTGGGACCTGATCTGTCTGACCCTCATACGTCGAGTTCGACGGGGAGGGTCCATCATATATATATATATATATATATATATATATATATATACATATATATATATTTGTTTCCAATCACTCTGTGCAAAACCGAAAACCTCACCAAATGTATAGACAAAACTCACTCAGTCGGGATATTTTCCTAGCCAATAAGATAATTTCATAAGACTTAGTCCTGTTCCTTCCTGTCTTGAAGTCAGAACGCCGCGTTCGCATCTCTGTATCGCCCAATGTATGTTAACATCATTCTTAGTTTGTGAGCTTTTTTATGAAATGGACAAAGTCCGACAATTATTTTAAAATTATTTATTATAAACAGAGCATTTACTTAAATATTTGTATCTATAAAAATAACGTATAAACATAAAAAAATGTCTTAAACTAATTATCGGACTTTGTCCATTTCATAATGTGTGACGTCATTTGTTTATATTTGGATGCGCATCCAGCAGATATGAATGTACGATAAAAAATCATGGAGAATTGTAGTTTAAAAACAGTAAAATCGACCTTGCTAAACGAAACGCTCCTCTGTGGTTCAATCGGTAAAAGCACGTCAGGCTATATGACGGTTCCGTATAGGATAGAGGTTCGATTCCTGTCGGGGGGCGCATAGTTTCTATGAAAACTTCTCGGACCTTCAGGCCGGTCAATGTCGTTAATACTGTTTATTATAAACAGAGCATTTACTTAAATATTTGTATCTATAAAAAGAACGTATAAACATAAAAAATGTCTTAATATATATATATATATATAAATATGCCGGTTGTAAGAGCAAATTTGTTCAATTGGTAGATTAAGATCTGAACCGTTAAACCTTGGAAATAATTAAAGATATTTTAATGGAATTCTCCGAGGCTTTTATAAAACTAACTGACTCTACTTTCAGCAATGAGAATGTGATATTACTCTCCAAGCTTAAGAGAAGTATCGTGATGAAATCGATCATAAACGACATAAAATGACATGTTCATCATTAATTAGTCATAGCTAAGGATCGAAAGCTCATGAAGTATTAAAATAACTTTCAAATATATATATTCTTCCAGGAGTATTTTCCAAATTATTCAAGATTATCTTCGCCCTCTCTAACATTCTAAATTTCTGTCCTGGATTAAGAAGTTGTCTCACACATTTCACTTACGATTTTATTTTTAAGACTTTCTCCACTGCTCTTTAGACTATCATAGATGAAACTCCTCTCAGGTGCCAAAAGTTGAATATTTTTTAAACTTATTCACCGTTCTCTTGATGCTTCTTGAGTCAACCTTGAGGACGGAAGGCAGAGTATGAATGTCCGTGCCGTTACTGACGGCCTGAGTTATCTTTTTGCTCTCAGCATTGTCAGTTGATAAGAGAGTGGGGCTGGCACAAACCGATTTTAACCTGTTCTATAATAGCTGAATATCTCAGAGGGTTTTTCAATGAATCTTACGATTCAATGAATTCAAGATGGCTAAACGTCTTATCAGAAAACCTGGAAAAAGGAACTCAGTTAGTTTAGTGGTTAGAAATCTAACATTTTGTGGGATGAACAATTATACTGTAACACGATTTGGACAAATTTGCTTTTAAACCTGGTATATATATATATATATATATATATATATATATATATAAGAGTTAACATAGAAGTCAACACTTAAAGGCGACAGTCCGTTTCATGCTAGATGCAATCGTTATCATTAATACAAGTAAAAGGCTTGTCAGATGCCTGAACGATGATCCACACTCCAGAATTTTTGTAGACTGACTCTCATAGCCAGGGTGTATTAGCAATTGACTACTGATACTTTTCTATTTTTATTTGTTATTTGAATTTCTTTTCATAGTGTATGCGTGAATGTGTGTGCGTGAGTGCATTCGCACGCGTATGTGTGTCCTTGTAAATTGACGTGGTTATTTGTCTTTTTCGTCGTCTTTTTCACTTTACACTCACTCAATAATATTTTCTCTCTTTTTCACATTTTCCACTTTTCTTTCAATTGTAGCCATTTTGATATCCGTTTTTTATATATATATATAATTCTGTGCATATATATATATATATATATATATATATATATATATATATATATATATATATGGTTACCTGGTGGTTAGAATGTTCGCTTTCCGATCATGAAACCTAGGTTCGAATTTCACCAAATCTAGGTCAAATCTCAACAGCTTTCGGCACTTTTGAAAAGTGCCTGAAAACCATACCTCGGATTGACCCAAGCCTTTAAGCGACATTGGGTACACGACAGTGGTTGTACTTTCAAGTCACAAGTCATCATAACCTATAGTTTCCAGGCTTGTTCAAGCTATTGATCACGGTAGATAACACGCTCTCCCCCAGAAACTGTAACTAAAGTAGGTCAACATAGTTTAAGTATAAACCACTGGTGGGCTCTGTGTGCCTGAGCAGGCGTCTCCAATGTGGATTAGGTACTTGGCGTACTCGGTTTCGAGAGACTACTTTCATATATATATATATATATATATATATATATATATATATATATATATATATATATAGTAAAAAGAAAGAACAGTAAGATATATAATCCGATATTCTTATTGATATATATATTTTTACAAAACAGTGCTCAATGTAAATTTACAGTGCATAAATATTATAAATTAACTGATTTAAAATATGGTTCGTTCGCTACACAGGAATTACCATGTTTCAAAAACCGAAGATGTAAACTTCAAATTTAAGTATATAATTAAATTAAAAGCATTAGTTCTGTTTCATCTTCAAGCGAAATTGGGAAACAAAATTCCCCGGATTATATATCTTATTGTTCTTTCTTTTTACTATATATATATATATATATATATATATATATATATATATATATATATACATTATGAAATGGACAAAGTCCGACAATTATTTTAAGACATTTTTATGTTTATACATTATTTTTGTATAGATACAAATATGTCTTAAAATAATTGTCGAACATAATGTGTGACGTCATTTGTTTACATTTGGATACGCATTGAGCAGATATGAATGTACGCGAGAGAATCATTGAAATTGTAGTTTAAAGATAGTAAAATCGATGTTCTTAAATGAACGATCCTCTGTAGCCCAATCGGTTAAGTCACGTCTGGCTATATGACGGTTCCTTATAAGATACAGGTTCGATTCTTGTCGGAGGACGCGTGTTTTCTATGAGAATATCTCTGTCTTTCATTTTATTATAAACAGAACATTTACTTAAATATTTGTATCTATGAAAAAGAATGTATAGACATAGAAATGTCTTAATATATATATATATATATGAAGAAATATAGTCTTAAAATGTGCTGTATTTATGCGATAAATGGCTCAATAACAGAGATAGAGCGTGTATAAATATAAAAGTGAACATAGAAGTCAACACTTAGAGGAGACAGTCTGTTTCATGCCAGATGCAATCGTCAAGCCTGACGATTGCATCTAGCATGAAACAGCCTGTCGCCTCTAAGCGTTAACTTCTATGTTCACTTTTATATATATATATATATATATATATATATATATATATATATATATATATATATATATATATATATATATATATATATATATATATAATGGTAAATCTATTTAAACTCGGTGGGTTAAAAAAATGGATACACAATTTCCAAATAAATTGGCATCCGAAAAAAAAAAAGAAAGCACCAGAAACCTCCGAATAGGGCGAAAGAAATCGTCCAGTAGCTAAAATCACTGCTACAAAGAAAAAAAAACAGTAAGTTAAAACGAAGAGTGCTCAATACACTAAGTAGAGCGAATGTAAAATAAATGAATCCTAATTATCCAGTTACTACCTACCTAGATCTTACCAAATGGGATCATCAGGTAGTTCCTGGCGCATTAGGATTTATTTATGTTATATATATATATATATATATATATATATATATATGTGTGTGTGTGTGTGTGTGTGTGTGTGTGTGTGTGTGTGTGCGTGTGTGTAGGAAAACGGTATATCACATCATTATATATCAAGAACATTTTAAGTAACTTTATGAGAGAGTCTAAACGTTTTCGTGTAACGCCTTTCCTTATTTAGGAATTTACTGAACTAAAGTGATGTTTACGTTTATGCGTGCATACATACACTCGAAGGAGAGAGGTCAAAAGTTAATTTATTTTCTTATATAAATTTTGGTTATATAATCTAGCCGATTTCAATTAGTTTCTTTTCCTTCTTGTTCATGTTTTGTTATAAATATCCCAGAGCCTATGTTTTATAACCTGTAATAATTGGTACAAGGAATACATAGGAGGGACCACAACGTATTTAAATAAAAGATTATATGATAACAAAAAGGATATTTCGCAAAATAATACAAAACCCAAAGAAACTAAGTGGAAGTCGGCGAGACTAATTACCCAAAACATATATTAAAATAAATACAATTTCCAGCGTCCTCTTTCTTTCGTGCGCATGTATGGACACACATAAAATATTTCCACATTGTCATATGTTTATATATATATATATATATATATATATATATATATATATATATATATATATATATATATATATATATATATATACATATATATATATATATATATATGTATGTATATATATATATGTGTATATATATATATGTATGTATATATATACATATATATATGTATATGTATATATATATATGTATATATATACATATGTATATATATATATATGTATATATATATATATGTATATATATATATATATATATGTATATATATATATGTATATATATATATGTATATATATATATATATATATATATATATATATATATATATATATATATATATATGTCAAATGGATAAAAATCTCACAATTTTTTATGGCTTTGATAAAGGTTGATATACCGTAGAAAAAGAATCAACCTATTCTCGGTATAATATCCTCTCTTCTTTAGAAGAGAGGATATAGTTCAATATGTGCAATTTGAATGTAATCCCTGTGGTCTTTATTTCCTACCCATCCCGTAAAACACTCCATAATCCGCGCCATGAAATGTCATTCCTTAATAAGCAATCCGAACAATAAAATCTATCAATACACTACATTGGACATTGCGTGTCTGTGTGTAGAAACTTGATAATGATTTTTACAAACTCAAAACTTTCATCATCAATATTTGAACAAGTATATTTTCCTTTGTTTCCCACTCGTAGACCAGTATGATTCTAAAAGCCATTGAACAAAAAAAAAAGAAAAAAAAAAGAGAAAGCTTTCGATCGAAACTATTCTTCGATCAAATCTTTCGTGCGGTTCTCAAAACCTGAGTCGTTCGTGTGCACTCGTGTGAACTTTGCAGCGATCAGAAAATCGCGTGAAAGCGCAGAACCGCTTTGTCGTCCTGAGGCAAACTGCCATGCAGGAAAACATTTTCCGAACCGAGCTAATTGGTTGGACGTAATCTTTTCTGTTTTACATTTGCGCCAGGAATATCTATTTAGCATTGTTAGCGGGATTCACTTTAGCTTAATATTCGGCTAACTCTTCAAACCACAAAGGATTTCCTATCTTCCTATTTTGACATTTAGTCATACAATGCATCTTTTAAGACTGTAAGAAGATCGGGGATTTGTTTTGAGGAAACGCATGGTAATATGTATTCAAAGCACGCGATTCGTTTCGCCAAAGAACAAGCCGACAGATCTGTCCCGTTCTAAAAGCACATACTTTTGAGTGTCGATCGATTATAAAGGCTGCAGCAGAATAGGAAAGAAGAAGGCATAAAGGAAAACCAAAACAAGTGGAGTTTTACGCATTGCATAAATCAATGCAACAATCAATGCATATGTTTCATAAAAGTTACAAAAGGAAATTGTTATGATTTCTTGTCATTATTCAAAGATTTATGTGAATTAACCTCAGTATTTTCTTCGTTTTCCGATGTTAAAAACTTAAAAAAAAAGATAATTGAATATTATAGGACGTTATATACGTGTGAGAAGACGAGAGACACGCTATGGGAGGTTACTTAAATTTTTGTTCATGGTGCAGTTGTAGGAAGCGTAGTAGGAATTTGTTTTCGCGTTTGCATTTGGAAACCAGCTTTGATCTCTGGCTGAATCTTTAATTATACCTGTTTTCTCCTCATGGGAACGGTTACATCGTCCTGGGGCATTTTTCTCGGCCGGGGCTCTTTCACCGTTTTCCGTTTTAATTTTGGCGTTTTCCGCTCTGCTACGATTTATATTTAGATGTTCAGACGCTGTTTAAATGAGAGAGTCCGAGCGGAGAATCTGCGACATGCGGTCGAATTTCGGTCGAGATTGTTACAACAATTCTCACAAAAATCAGTTGGGAAAAGTATGGATCCACCGTTTCTCCTCCAGACTGTGGTTTAATCTGAATGCAAACTGGATTCTCTAGGGTTGGTTGGCAACAAGTTTAAGAGCAGGCTGTGGTAATCAAGGCAACAAAGACGATGACTCAAAATATTATTAAATGGGAACAATAATGTTTCAAGGTATAATAGTCAAAAGAACATAGTTAATATGTTATAAAACCTATTTTCCTCACGCCAAATAACGAAAAATAGCCATTGCATAGGTAAATTATGGTCGTTTATATTTAAGTCCTATAAGCATTTATTTGGTTCGGGAATAGGTAAATAATGTTCGTTTATATTTGAATCTATAAGTATTTATTCTGTTCGGGGATAGGTAAATTATGGTCCTTTATATTTGAGTCTATGAGAATTAATTCGGTTCGGGGATAGGTAAATTATGACCGTTTATATTTGAGACCTATAAGCATTTATTTGGTTTGGACATAGGCATCTGTTAACGGGTCTCCACTTTTTACACAAATGGACTCACCCAGTGTATACATATACTACTGCCAGTGAATACCCGAAGAGTCGAGACGGAACGACAGAAGAGTAGTAGAGTTCAGTAGTAGTAGAGTAAGTCACACACAGAGATGGCGGCAAGCGTCACAGTTAGCACGTAGACTCAGTAAGGAGTCATACCGCGATACTTCAATACCAAGACTGTATATATATATTAGTGCTACTAACCCGCATTCCTGGATCTACTAACCCGTATTATCAGTTTGTATTATTACGTTAATACTTTTATTTTCCTTATCCATTCCTGGCGTTTGCTATTCATTGATATTGGATTCATCCCGGAATCCACAACAAATTGGCGACGAGGAATTCGAACTTACACGGGAAGAAAAACGAAACAAAATTCTCCCTCGTTGTCCACAACAAATTGACGACAAGGTATTCGAACTCAAACAGAAAAAAAAAACAAACAAAAAACAAAAGTCTCCTCTGCCGTTTTTTGCCAGTGTCCACAACAACTTGTCGACAAAAGATTTACGAGGACTAAAATACGGAAAAGCGAGTTTTTCGTAAGACTTTTATCATGGAGGATTTTAAAAATATTTTAGTAGAACTTGTAAAATACCAAAATGAACAGCAATTGCGACTCAAGGAAAGAATGGAAGAAAAATGGCACAAACAATTACTACAAACGCAGGAACTAATATTAAAGGTAGCGGGTAACAAACAACAAAATATCGTAAAAGAGGCGACTTTTTCCCAAGACGCAGTGTGGAATACGATAGAAACTTTCAAATACTCTCTAGAAGAGGATAAAAATTTCGGAGATCATTTTAGACGCCACGAAGACATCTTTAACATTGATTTTCAAAACTGGACAGAATCAAAGAAGCTACGTCTGTTGCTCAGAAAACTAGGAACAGAGGAATACACAAAATTTGTTGATTACATTTTGCCATAAAAGATGAACGAATTAACGTTTGACGAAGCAGTTACATGTCTTACAGAGCTTTTCAGTCCAAAAACGTCACTCCTTCACACCAGAAATTTTTCAGCAAACGATGGACACAATGCTCACGGGCCAGAATTTTGCGACTGCTTATCTGGAAGACATTCTAATTAAGAGCGACAATGTTGAAGAGCACGCATCACACATAAAGGAAGTTTTCAGAATACTTCAGGACTTTGGATTTAAAGTAAATGGAAAAAAGTGTGATTTTTTTCCTAAATGAAATTAAATACTTAGGCCAACTAATTAATGAAAGTGACAGGAAACCAGACCCAGTGTGTGCATCGGCAATTAAAACATGCCTGAACCAAAAAACGTTGCAGAATTACAACGTTTCCAGTGCCTAGCTAATTACTATGGCGAATTTATTGATAATATGCATGAATTGAGGGCCCCAATAAATGAGTTACTAAAAAAGGAGAATAATTGGAATTGGACAGAAGACTGTAAAAAAGCGTTTAAGGAAATAATACAAAAATTAACTTCGGAGTTGGCACTGACCCATTTCGATCCCGAATTAGAAATCATTATTGCAAGTGACGCGAGCTCACATGGGGTAGGTGCGTGTATTCTACACAAGATGCGGGACGGTACAAAGAAACCCGTTGCACACGCATCTAGATCATTATTACCGGCGGAGAGAAACTATTCACAGATCGAAAAGGAGGCATTAGGCATAATATTTGCAATAATTCGTTTTCACAGATATATTTATGGGGGCGAGTTCACGCTCCAAACGGACTACAAATCCCTTCTTACGATTTTCGGTTAAAAAAATGTCTACCAGTCTATACAGCGAACAGACTTTTAAGATGGGGAAGTGTGTTACTAAACTACAATTTCAAACTTGAGTTCTTACCATCAAAGAAAATTGGGCACGCTAATGGACTATCGCGATTAATACCGGCGAAAAGCGAACCGTTGGAAGACTCGGTAATAGCGGCATTACAAGCTGAAGATTAAATCAGTAAAGTGTTATACAATACAATAAAGGAACTACCCGTGACTTTGCTTGAGATAAGAAGAGACGCGGAAAAGGATGAATTTATTCAGAATACCAAGAAAAAAAAAGAAGAGAAGGAAAGGAATTTAGCAGACAGCTTCTCAATCTGTTAGTACATAATTATTGTATAACGAGAGAGTGGTAATACCGAAGTCGCTACGAAGGCGAATCTTGAAAGATTTTAATTTAGGACATCCGGGAAAAAAACGGATGAAGGCACTCATGAGAAGTTTTGTCTATTGGCCTAACATAGACAAAATATTACGCAAATGGTGGAAATTTGTAAATGCTGTGCTGCTGCGTCGAAAGCACCACCCTCTATACAAAAGCCATGGCGTAAATTTGACAGTCCGTGGTTCAGAATCCACGTGGATTACGCAGGACCCATACAGGGTTACTACTACTTAATAACAGTAGATAGTTTCAGCAAATGGCCTGAGGTTTCCAGATTCAAACACCCGACGACAGAAAATACCATAAACTGTTTACACGAATTATTCGCCAGATTCGGCGTCGTGGATTGCTTGGTAACTGATAACGGTACACAATTTACCTCCAGTGACTTCAAAGAATTTTGTGAGACATACCAAGTAAAGCATATCAAGATAGCTCCGTACCACCCGACGTCGAACGGACAAGTCGAAAGATTAGTAGACACACTAAAAAGAGCTTTAGAAAAAGCCGAAGATGTACCGACGGAAAAAGCGATACAGCACTTCCTCCAAGTATACAGAATAACACCTAACGGGAACACACCATCTGGTCTTTCACCAGCGGAATTGAGGTTTGCCCGGAGAATACGGTCTGTGTTTGATAAATTATTGCCAAACAAGAACAAAAACCAGTATACACCTATTGTACCAAAGAGATCATTTAAACCAGGAGAACGAGTTTACTTTAGGATGTTCAGAAACAATATGGCTTACTGGGAGCCTGGCACAATAACTAACAGACTGGGAAATGTGATGTACACAGTACAAGGTGAAAAGTTTACCCACAGAAGACATATTGACCAAATACGAAAAAGGCGGATTGAGGAGCCAAGCTCGTCACCCGCAGAAAATGACGATTCAATGGATGCATTCTTTGAAGCTTTTGAGATTCAATGACCACAGGAAGATACAGAATTTAGAAGGTCAAATAGGAAGAGAAAATTTACTGAGCCTCTGATCATCAACCATAAGGAAAAAATACTAACTCTCTATCTAAGGAGGGGGTGTTAAGGGGTCTCCCCTTTTTACACAAATGGACTCACCCAGTGTATACATATACTACTGCCAGTGAATACGCGAAGAGTCGAGACAGAACGACAGAAGAGTAGAAGAGTTCAGTAGTTGTAGAGTAAGTCCTATAAGCATTTATTTGGTTCGGGGATAGCCAAATATTTGTCGTTTATATTTGAGTCTATAAGCATTTATTTGGTTCGGGGATAGGTAAATTATGGTCCTTTATATTTTAATCTATAAGCATTTATTTGGTTCGGGTAGGTAAACATTTGTCGTTTATATGTGAGTCTATATGCGTTTATTCGGTTCGGGGATAGGTAAACTATGGTCGTTTACATTTGAGTATCTAAGCATTTATTTGGTTCGAGTAGGTAAATATTGGTTGTTCATATTTGAAACCTATATGTATTTATTTTCTTCGGGCATAGGTAAATATTTGTCGATTATATTTGAATCTATACGCATATATTCGGTTCGGGATTAGGTAAATTATGGTTGAGCATTTATTTGCTTCGGGGATAAGTAAATTATGGCAGTTTATATTTGATTTCTAAACGCATTTATTTTCTTTCCGTATAGGTAAATATTGAGTTTATATTTGAACTTATAAATATGGAAGATGATCAGACCCTGGCAGCCTATCACTCCCCTTGACAGGCAATGTCAAGCGTTGTCTATCATACATATCCTCATAGCTTCAATTTCTTTTTCATTTTTTTCCACTTGCAATGTCCTTATGCGGTATTTCTTTATTTTTACTATTGGGCCTGATACTGTTGGAACAGTCAAGTTTTTTTAAAGCTTGTAAGTCTAGAGCTCCTCTTGCAGAAGACTTCAATAGCGTTCGACACAATCACTCTAGTGGACACAAAAATCATGTAGAAAAAATAGTGACTGTCTATATTTCTGAGATGAGATATTATGTACATTATTTACATTATTCGGACTATTGTCCTCATCTTTGTCGCCATATTTATTACAGCATTTCGGCCGTTGTACGCTCCGGCCTTTATCAGGTGGTTGAAATTTCCAACTGAACCCTTTATTTCGCTCACTGGGGTAGACTGTTCTACCATGCCATGGTTAATGGATGTCAGAAAAATCTCCTGAGCCGACCAAGCATAGAAATGAATACAATATGGAAATCAGTAATAAGGAGTGCCAGCGAAAAGCGATAATAACAACAAAAGTTGCAATATGAGATCTGGTAAAAACATGGGAGATAACCGCAGAAATTGCAATATGAGCACTGGTAAAAAATGAGGTGAAAACATTAGGTTTATAACACAAAGGAATTCACATGGCACAGTGGATAAAGGCGTTGGTTAGATCCAGTGACAAGGCCCAAAGAGTATGAGTTCAATACCCGGTTAAGGCAGTGGAGAGCTTTCAGAGGGAAATTAACAGGAGATTACTGATAACTGGCACGTGGAACTAGAACAGTCTACCCCAGTGAGAAAAATAAAGTGTTCAGTTCGACATTTCAACCAACTGAATAAGGCCGGAACATACAACGGCCGAAACGTTGTAATAAATATGGCGAAAAAGATGAGGACAATAGTCTGAATAATGTAAATAAAGAATAGAGACATATTCAGTTTCTTGATACGCATTATGAAGAAAGAAGGCATAGAAAATTTTATATTTGTGGTCATATTGAACAGAATAGGAACAGTTAGGAAACTGTGTAACCCGGATGATAATGCAGGAAATGGAAGTGTTACTGAGAAGATAATTACTGAGATCTTCAAATGATATGAACCGTGATCGGCAACTATAAATAGAGTAAATAAACAGAGTAGACTATCGTCTCTAGCCTTAGTTGGCACCCTGTCTAAGTGAATGGCATCTTTGATGAATTGCAAACTGTGGAGCAGTAGCGAATTAGTCAAACATGGACTGGGTCTATGACCATCGTTATACAACAGGCGTCTTCTTGGCGTGAAATTATGGTCTGTTATAATCGCTGTCCGATGTCATTAATAACGTGTAAAGGTCGCTGTTCACTTGCATCGGAAAGAATAATTGGTCCCTCCATTTTTGGAAAAAAATTTCCCGTTATTTGACTTGTGGTCACTTCGATTTATATTCGGCGACCTTTTAATGCTTTAGCTGGTTCCAATGTCGAATATCTGCGCACAAATAGGTTATTGACTTAACTGGAATTCCGTTTTCAATTTGTTGCAAATATATTAATTTGCAGGAAAAAAAAATGAAAAAGAACACATTTTTCCTCTAAATAAATCAGAGACTATATTTGCATTTGCCTGATCTGGACTGATTTCATCGTTTTATCTTTTTACAACGTTTCGACCTACTACATTCTGACTTTCCTCAGGATTCTGCTATGTTTCGCATTGTTGCTGAATTTTGTTCTCAGAGAAGTGTCCGCGTTTCCTTTGAGGAGAAATAACTTCCCCAGATCTTTACATCTATCAAAGGTTACACAAATACTCGTTAAATATAATATCAACAACATTTCAGTAAAAAAGTAAAAAATAAAGTCAAATAGATTTAAATAAAAAACAAGCGTCTGCGGACAGATTTTTTGTGGTTGAAATGTAAATTAGTTTGAACCAACTACACAGACACCAGAGGAAAGCCAATTGTTATTATAGTTGAAATGTAATAAAAAAAAAGATAACGTGGAAATCAGTCCGAACGAAACCAAACAAAAAAGTAATCAAACAGCTTGCTGATAATTCCCATGCATAGTTTTTATAATATACGAATTGAATTTACAGTTCTAATGAATCAAGGATGTAATCCAGCAAAAAAGCAATCAACGAGAAATACATGAATAACTGACAGAGAACGAATAATATAAACTGAGAATTTAAATTTCATTTCAACAGTCACGTTTCAAAACCTCATTTTATTAAACTTCAAAACACGGCTCTTAATCGTGATATTGAAAATTCTTAGATAAAACATTGACCATCAATGTTAGTGGTTTTACAAATATTTCCTGCGATTTTAGAAAGCAAGTAAATTATGTTGTATATAACTAATTTGTTTGGCATTTTTCAAACCAAATAAGATATGGGCGAACTGCTCTGTCGAATCTTATCAATCTGTATATAGGGGAGTGCAGGGCAATTTCCTTGAAATGAAAAAGAGACAAGTAGATACAGAGATATGATTCTACAGACGGGTTGTGAGAATACCACTGAACAGATTCTTCGAACCTCACGAGCTGGACGGATTTTAAGAACCCTTGTGGACTGAATGGATTCTGAGAACAGGATGCACCTAAGAATTCTAAGAATACCATGGATTGAATGGAATGTGAAAAGACGATGAGCTGAACGAATTCTAGGAATACCATGGACTGAATGGATGGTAAGAACACGATACGCTGAACGAATTCTAAGAATACCATGGATTGAATGGATTGTGAGAACACGATACGCTGAACGAATTCTAATAGCAAGGATTGAATGGATTGTAAGAATACGATGCGCTGAATGAATTCTAAGAATACCATGGATTGAATGGGTTGTAGGAACACGATGCGCTGAATGAATTCTAAGAATACCATGTTATTGAATGGATTGTAAGAACACGATGCGCTGAACGAATTCTAAGAATACCATGGATTGAATGGATTATGAGAAGACGATGCGCTGAACGAATTCTAAGAATACCATGGATTGAATGGATTGTGAGAACACGATACGCTGAAAGAATTCTAATACCATGGATTGAATGGATGGTAAGAACACGATGCGCTGAATGAATTCTAAGAATACCATGGATTGAATGGATTGTAAGAACACGATCCGCTGAATGAATTCTAAGAATACCATGGATTGAATGGATTGTAAGAACACGATGCGGTGAATGAATTCTAAGAATACCATGGATTGAATGGGTTGTAGGAACACGATGCGCTGAATGAATTCTAAGAATACCATGGATTGAATGGATTGTAAAAATACGATGCGCTGAACGAATTCTAAGAATACCATGGATTGAATGGATTGTGAGAAGACGATGCGCCGAACGAATTCTAAGAATACCATGGATTGAATGGATTGTGAGAACACGATACGCTGAACAAATTCTAATACCATGGATTGTAAGAACACGATGCGCTGAATGAATTCTAAGAATACCATAGATTGAATGGATTGTAAGAACACGATCCGCTGAATGAATTCTAAGAATACCATGGATTGAATGGATTGTAAGAACACGATGCGCTGAATGAATTCTAAGAATACCAGGGATTGAATGGATTGTAAGAACACGATGCGCTGAATGAATTCTAAGAATACCATGGTTTGAATGGATTGTAAGAACACGATGCGCTGAATGAATTCTAAGAATACCATGGATTGAATGGATTGTGAGAACACGATGCGCTGAATGAATTCTAAGAATACCATGGATTGAATGGATTGTAAGAACACGTTGCGCTGAATGAATTCTAAGAATAACATGGATTGAATGGATTGTAAGAACACGATGCGCTGAATGAATTCTAAGAATACCATGGATTGAAAGGATTGTGAGAACACGATGCGCTGAATGAATTCTAAAAATACCATGGATTGAATGGATTGTGAGAACACGATGCGCTGAATGAATTCAAGAATACCATGGATTGAATGGATTGTGAGAACACGATGCGCTGAACGAATTCTAAGAATACCATGGATTGAATGGATTGTGAGAACACGATGCGCTGAACGAATTCTAAGAATACCATGGATTGAATGGATTGTGAGGACACGATACGCTGAACGAATTCTAATACCATGGATTGAATGGATTGTAAGAACACGATGCGCTGAATGAATTCTAAGAATACCATGGATTGAATGGATTGTAAGAACACGATGCGCTGAATGAATTCTAAGAATACCATGGATTGAATGGATTATGAGAATACGATACGCTGAACGAATTCTAATACCATGGATTGAATGGATTGTAAGAACACAATGCGCTGAATGAATTCTAAGAATACCATGGATTGAATGGATTGTAAGAACACGATGCGCTGAATGAATTCTAAGAATACCATGGATTGAATGGATTGTAAGAACACGATGCGCTGAATGAATTCTAAGAATACCATGGATTGAATGGATTGTAAGAACACGATGCGCTGAATGAATTCTAAGAATACCATGGATTGAATGGATTGTAAGAACACGATGCGCTGAATGAATTCTAAGAATACCATGGATTGAATGGATTGTAAGAACACGATGCGCTGAATGAATTCTAAGAATACCATGGATTGAATGGATTGTAAGAACACGATGCGCTGAATGAATTCTAAGAATACCATGGATTGAATGGATTGTAAGAACACGATGCGCTGAATGAATTCTAAGAATACCATGGATTGAATGGATTGTAAGAACACGATGCGCTGAATGAATTCTAAGAATACCATGGATTGAATGGATTGTGAGAACACGATGCGCTGAACGAATTCTAAGAATACCATGGATTGAATGGATTGTGAGGACATGATACGCTGAACGAATTCTAATACCATGGATTGAATGGATTGTAAGAACACGATGCGCTGAATGAATTCTAAGAATACCATGGATTGAATGGATTGTAAGAACATGATGCGCTGAATGAATTCTAAGAATACCATGGATTGAATGGATTGTAAGAACACGATGCGCTGGATGAATTCTAAGAATACCATGGATTGAATGGATTGTGAGAACACGATGCGCTGAACGAATTATAAGAATACCATGGATTGAATTGATTGTGAGAACACGATTCGCTGAACGAATTCTAATACCATGGATTGAATGGATTGTAAGAACACGATGCGCTGAATGAATTCTAAGAATACCATGGATTGAATGGATTGTAAGAACACGATGCGCTGAATGAATTCTAAGAATACCATGGATTGAATAGATTGTAAGAACACGATGCGCTGAATGAATTCTAAGAATACCATGGATTGATTGGATTATGAGAACACGATGCGCTGAACGAATTCTAAGAATACCATGGATTGAATGGATTGTGAGAACACGATACGCTGAACGAATTCTATGAATACCATGAATTGAATGGATTGTGAGAACACGATACGCTGAACGAATTCTAATACCATGGATTGAATGGATTGTGAGAACACGATACGCTGAACGAATTCTAATACCATGGATTGAATGGATTGTAAGAACACGATGCGCTGAATGAATTCTAAGAATACCATGGATTGAATGGATTGTGAGAACACGATGCACTGAACGAATTCTAAGAATACCATGGATTGAATGGATTGTGAGGACACGATACGCTGAACGAATTCTAATACCATGGATTGAATGGATTGTAAGAACACGATGCGCTGAATGAATTCTAAGAATACCATGGATTGAATGGATTGCAAGAACACGATGCGCTGAATGAATTCTAAGAATACCATGGATTGAATGGATTGTGAGAACACGATGCGCTGAATGAATTCTAAGAATACCATGGATTGAATGGATTGTGAGAACACGATGCGCTGAACGAATTCTAAGAATACCATGGATTGAATGGATTGTGAGGACACGATACGCTGAACGAATTCTAATACCATGGATTGAATGGATTGTAAGAACACGATGCGCTGAATGAATTCTAAGAATACCATGGATTGAATGGATTGTAAGAACACGATGCGCTGAATGAATTCTAAGAATACCATGGATTGAATGGATTGTAAGAACACGATGCGCTGAATGAATTCTAAGAATACCATGGATTGAATGGATTGTGAGAACACGATGCGCTGAACGAATTATAAGAATACCATGGATTGAATTGATTGTGAGAACACGATTCGCTGAACGAATTCTAATACCATGGATTGAATGGATTGTAAGAACACGATGCGCTGAATGAATTCTAAGAATACCATGGATTGAATGGATTGTAAGAACACGATGCGCTGAATGAATTCTAAGAATACCATGGATTGAATAGATTGTAAGAACACGATGCGCTGAATGAATTCTAAGAATACCATGGATTGATTGGATTATGAGAACACGATGCGCTGAACGAATTCTAAGAATACCATGGATTGAATGGATTGTGAGAACACGATACGCTGAACGAATTCTATGAATACCATGAATTGAATGGATTGTGAGAACACGATACGCTGAA
>OZ038483.1:66736927-66739427 GCA_964036315.1 Acanthosepion esculentum
TTCGCTATATCATAGCTCATCAGTGTGACTAGACGTCCGGTTGCCTCTGGCTAGAATCGAAAACCGGAAGAATTCGCGTCAGTCGTAAATTTTACCCTGAAGCCGTTGGCGCACGGCAGAGAAGAAGGTGAATTTAAGCGTATTTATTTTTAGATAAACACACAGTGACTGACAGAACTCGATTCGATTTACCGAAGAGTATATATATATATATATATGTATATACAGGGTGTCTCAAAAATGTACTCACACTTTGAATGACGAGAAAACCTTTATTTATGAACATAGAGTCAAATGGACTAGCTTCGAATACAGAAGAAAAATGTAATTGAAGAATCATGTTCGCAAATGTTCAAATTGATGTCCATTATTGTCCAGACAACGCTGATAACGCGCACCAAGGGAAAGTGTGAGTACATTTTTTGAGACACCCTGTATATATAAAACAAAACAAGGACAAAAGTATATATAAACATATACACCGTGTGGGAATATTTGAAAGGGTCCGCCAGTTGATGATCCGACGGGTACATGCGTGTGTAGAAGCAGGCGAAGGAAATGTTGAATATTTATTATCAGTTACTGTGCACAATGATGTACTTTTGTACATATGTTTATATGGACATTTTTTCCTTGCTTAGTGCTAGGAACCCGTCCCCAAAGTTTATGAAAGTATTTAGGAAGTGCATCATGGATTGTACATTTAACTCAAAAACAAAGGATTTTCGGACATATGTTTACAAGAACTTTTGTCCTTGTTTCGATGTGAGGTTAACTGATTCCCAAAATTTGTAAAAGTATTTTTGATACCGTCTACATTCTTCGACAGAATTGAGTCACTCTCAGTCACTGTGTGTTTATCTGAATCTAAAAATAAACACGCTAAAATTCACCCTCATCCCGTACCGTACGCTAACGGCTTGGAAGTTCGGACTGACGCAAATTCAGTCGGTTTTCGATCCTAGCTAGAGGCAACCGGATGTCTAGCCACACTGATGAGCTGTGAAAGAGCGAAACAGTCTGTCGGTGGATGACAAATATATATATATATATATATATATATATATATATATATATATATATATAATCAAAAGACTTAAAAACTAATATTCCTTGGTCATAATTTATTCCATTGGAATCGTGAAAACGATCCAATTCATCAAACCTAAAAATTCAAAAATTATGTGTATATTTACCACTAATATTATCAATATATATATATATATATATATATATATATATATATCCCTTCTCCACATTTTTCATTCCTATCTGCTCTCGCTCCAAATCTTCTGTAACCCCCTTGCCTTGATCGACCCACTGTCTTTCTCTTTCACCACATCCCCTCCTTTACCACTCCTATCTGCTCTTCCTCCAACCCTTCTTTAACCCCTTGCGTGATAGTGGCCTCCAGCCTTACTTGGGGTGATACGCTTAAAATATATATATATATATATATATATATATATATATATATATATATATATATATATATATATATATCACCTTCCTGTTTCGGAATTGGCCACCGAAATTTTTCCTTCACAAACACCAACAGTGAACGAGAGTTCTTATACTTTCCTTCGCATAATGATGGTAGAGGTGTGGCAGTTTGATGTCGATCCAAATGCAAATGACTATCATTGAATAGTATAAACCGTTATTCGATACACGTCTCGGGATAAAAATGGATACGTGCACAACTTCACTGTGACATGGGAGTCAGGCTAAAGGCCGTCGTTCAGCTGCAATTAAAACATTTTCAATGGTCCATTTTGACATTCCGGGGTTCTGATTTGTGGTGTAGACGTCACACGGTCTCACATATATACTCTTTTGATGACTCAGCGATGGCAAGTGTTTTTTTTTAATATGTTTAAGCCATTGCAATGGTGACAAAGGCAGGATGCTACTAAACCTGCAAGGATAGAATTGCGCCTATCTCACAGTACGTAAACTATGAAGAGGAGCTACTCTATTCCACACAAGGAAACAGTGATGCTTAGACGTAGCTTCAAAAGTTGGAAACATTCTATGTTTCGACAGAGAACACTGGAGAATTTGTGCTTGATTAATGCCGACCTAATCAATGCCACCATTATCGAACCAATCCATGATACATAAATAAATAAAAAAATAATTTTTCAAAAAATCAAAAGTTGTCACCATCTCTCCTTCATCCGCTCTCCGCCACGACTATCACTACAACATTACACTTTTCTGCCATCACTTATCTACAATGAGGTGTATTATACTGAAATGTATCGATTTTTTTTCTATAAATACCGACCCGTTGCTGGGTCATATTGGAGGATGACATGTTATGCAAAGATTCTGTGAGTAAAATCTTTGGCATTGGTTCAGACCATTCGACAACAATGTGATTTTTTCAGGCAATTAGATGTTGCAATTGATTTCACTATAAAATGGATTCATAAGCAAAGCATGGGTCTTGACTAGCTTCGTCACACCCAAAAGAATAATTATTCATTCAGTATCC